>CM032232.1:143350000-143672500 GCA_019009955.1 Riptortus pedestris
GTTGTGGGTTCGATCCCGAATGGGTAATGAGAGTTAATTAAGTGATGAACTCACTTGATAAAACCTCCATCTGGAAAACCTAAATAACCATTGGATAATCCGTTCCGTTAAGAAGCTGTTGCAGAAAGTGATTGTTAGAAGAAGAAAAATGCTTTATTAAAGATTTAAGTGTAGTTGCACACCGATGGTGACTTGATGACTAAACAGCTAAATCATCATTCAAATTATATTAAGAAAAAAGTAAAATTAAATGTTAATGAAATAAAAGTAATAAGTTTGCGGCAAAAATTAAGCCTAAAAATATAAGAATAAAATAAAATAAAAATATAAAAAATAAAATATATTAAAAAAGATGAATGAAATAAAAAAGAAAAATTTATATTAAAACAATATATAAATATGATTATTGCTAACGAATCCAAGATAATGGATTCAGTTAGGGACAATCCATCAAAACCTCTGCAGTATCTTTCAGGATTGAGTCTCTTGATCCAATCCATAGATCCTGAACCTTAAATTGACAATCACCAAACTCTTCTCGGAACTATTCTTAATAGAATTCTATTGATAAAACAAAAGAAGATAATCAAAACACTGTCTATCAACTGAGTGTACAGAATTCTATTGGACATTTAAATACAGAAAATAATTCTTTTAATTGTTTCCCCTGTATGGTCAATTTGACTGATGTTCAATTTAACCCTTAAGAATTCCACGTAATGGTTTTAAATACTGTCCTAAAAAACTGTCCTGTGCTATAGACTGTTGTAATAATTTGAGTGACACTAATAAAAAATAATGTGCAGTGTTTATTAACAAATATGTCCAGCGTGAATGTGTGGACATAAAAAATGGCAATATAATAGAAATAAAGAACTTAAGTTAACTAAGATTGTGAAAAATAAGCGACTCGACAATAACCTGTTAGTAACAAAAGCAGATAAAGGAACGTGTACTTTAATTATTGATAAAGAATATTGTATTTATAATACTATTTCTAAAACGATAAAAACTTGTGAAGAATTGGATGATTTTTCTCTTCAACTTTTTTTTTCTTCATTTTTTTTGTGCTGTTTTATGTTTTACAGAATTTACCGAGGTCACATTCTGGAACCAAACGTTATGTAAAAAGGTACCGTTGGTGAGCCCACGGTCTCGAAATGAGTATGTAGTGAGGCCGTGGGTGGCCAGGTTGTCCAGTCAACGAGATTCAATAATGACTACCAGTGCTCACTAGGTCCTCTGTGGAAAAATTAAAATGTCCACCGGTGGCGCTCAACGTGTTAATAGATTGATACATACCTGAAGCAGATCTGTGATGCCTCCTTTGGTGAGTGTCCCTGTAGCCGTGGACCTGGCAGTAGGGGGAAGGACCGGCAGCGTGGTCTAGGGTGAACACTTCCGGTCTCCGCTGAGTCCTCTCAACTGGCTTCCTTATTTCCGCCTTCACCCTTAGCAGCCAGACCAGACCGAACAGGGCCATGTAACCCCGCATCCCCCCTCCATCTCACTCCACCTACACACACATCTTTTAGCTCAAAGCTCGCTCACACGGCGAGAAGCTGAACTCGTAACGACCTTGCCACTTTCAGAAGAAAAAAAAAACAGGCGAGACCTTTCGTTATTTACACAACTACCTATCTCTTAGTAGTGGAATTTTATTCCATAAATATAGTTCACATTGTAAGAGTACAAACATTGTATTAAACTCAAACATGTAGTTCGCACTGTATGAATATTACTGGTGAGTTATTGAAACCGAAGGGCATTATATTAAACTCATACATATAGTTCACATTGCAGTAATATTACTGGTGAGTTATTGAAACCGAAGGGCATTGTATTAAACTCAAACATAGTTCGCACTGTATGAATATTACTGGTGAGTTATTGAAACCGAAGGGCATTATATTAAACTCATACATATAGTTCACATTGTTAAGAATATTACTGGTGAGGTGTTGAAACCGAAGGGCATTATATTAAACTCAAACATATAGTTCACAATGTAAGAATATTACTGGTGAGTTATTAAAACCGAAGGGCATTATATTAAACTCATACATATAGTTCACACTGTAAGAATATTACTGGTGAGTTACTAAAACCGAAGGGCATTATATTAAACTCATACATATAGTTCACATTGTTAAGAATATTACTGGTGAGTTGTTGTAACCGAAGGGCATTATATTATTATCAAATACATCCTTCAACATAAAATGCATAAATCTTAATTTTATAATGTTGCAAAAATTACGTTCTTGAAAATTACGCATAATCAGTATTTAAGAAGTAAGATGAAAATGAACGCACTCCTGCAGAAGTGTGGTGGCACCTGGTCAAGTCAAGAATCTTCTAGGCGACGGAGCCAACTCAGTGGTGACTCGGCATCTGGACCGTTCTGGGCTGGGGCGGGGCGTTTTAAAAATCATCCCAGCTCGCCCGACAGTCAGTTCTTAGTAGTGAATAACAGTGCGTTCTGTGTAGCTTTTAGTGGATAGTGCTTTTTAGTTTCTACGCAGTTCAGTGTCTAGTGATGATCAGTGAAGTGCCGTGTTTGAGAAATCAGTGCAGTGCCTTTTTTTGTAAACATCACTGATTCGAGGGATCGTGAGTTATTGTACTGTGCAATATGAAGTGCAGTTATCAGTGAAGAATAATTTAGAAAGTGTGTAGTTTTCAGTCAAATAAATGGTACAGAGATAAAAAGAAAGCTATTAAACAACGTTAATTATTTTCTATTAAAACTGTATTTTATTTCTACGGAAAGTTTAATGGGTTTATTTGAGTAATTAGCTACATCTAAATTAAATAAATATGCTAAACTATATCAAACACAATACTTCCCAAAACACAGATGATAAACATTGCTTCCTTCACTGTGTTTGTCCTGTCAGTCTCTTGGACATGAGGTAATGCCCCAAATGCCCACCAAACATTCCAAGAGGATACTAATTCAAGATATGGCATCACTGCTAGCGGCTAACACCCGCAATCCGCAGACACTGTTCATACACCAAACGCCTTTGCAAGGAAGTGCCATTGACACGAACCAGGATGTGTTTCGGCGAGCCTGCGAGTGCTTACTTAATCTCCAGTTAAATATATGTATTTTAATAAAATGGGTATTATTTACATTTTCTATTACATTCAAGTACTGAGTCTACCAAAAACATTCCTCTTTTCTCTATTATTTCTTTAGCTCACATAACAGAAATATGCAAACATTGGTTACAGTAGGCACCAACAAATGCTATCTTTTACTTCTCGATAACTGATAATAACATTACCAAGAAAATGAAAAAAAAAAAAATAGTAAGCTGAATTTCTTTAAGCCACTGTGAAATTTTAATTATACTTTACTTAAATATAGTGCATTTACAATTTTACTTAGTACCAGTTTATGCACAACCTGTAGTATGAGCGCATTTGGCAACCTCATAAACCAGTGCACAGCTAAGATTCTTTAAAGCCGGTCCCAAGCTTCCACAATTCCTCTCAGAGTTTATTGAGTTAGCTCTGACAGAACCTGCCCGTCCTTGTGGACTTCTAGTAAGCCTCTGGGTTTTATTTCACAAGGTGTTCCAACTAGAGCTGTTTCCCCTCCATAATTGCACATATGATGAATAGGCGCGGCATCTGAGTCCATTAGTTTGGACATTGCTACAAATCCCGTTTCACAACAACTTACATCTTCTCAGGGCTCTTCGTTCACACACTCCTTGGGCTCTCCGTTTTCCTTCGTGAGACCCAAGCTTGACTAGCATACAGAACTGACTAGCGTTTTGTTTATTTTTTCCAAGGAGTCACTCCAAAGAGAGTGGCAACTGACGGAACTTAGTGGGAGCCTATTTGCAGGGTATTGAAGCAGTTGGTCATTACAACATTCATGGCTTTTCAACGTGCTTCTGGCCAAATCCTCTATGGAATTAGTCTTCCCAGGTCTTGAAGAAACCCAGGTAGTTCCTGAGAACCTTTCCACAGTTGCATTTATTTGCAAATGTGTTAAAGAAAATTCTCAACATCAAATAGCTTTAAATTGGTATCTATAATTTTAGCCGAGCTTTAAATATAGATTAAATAAATAATAATTGTTGCGTTTAGGTGGATTTCTATGAATTAACCACTTCAACACGGTGAATTGAACTGTTTCAAAATGGGAATCAGAAATAAATCCGGTAATTCAACAAACATTTAAAGAAAGGCCTAATGAAAAGATCAATGAATTAATTTAATCAAAGACATCACCAATAAATATAATGAATTTTTGTCATGAATAAAGAAAATTCATAATGTCACGGAAAACCATAATTCAACCAAACCATCGAAAATCGTACCAGGAAACTAATAAACGATTCTAACAGTTTATATAACCATTTTAATCAATCAGTCAATAGTTTAATGAAAGGTTCCAGAACAATAATCCGCGAAAATTCAAACAATATTTTCTTTCAAAATTTCAACCCCAATAATAATAAATAAATTCAGTCAATCATCCTAAAATGATGGAGGTTTTTTACTGGGCACACATATGAGGGGTGGTTGGAGTATAAATACCAGGGACTACATGAGAGTTTTTTAACTCCCCTGAGTGTGGTGTGATCACAACGAAACTAGTCGGTCATAAAAAAATTAAAATTAAGAAACCCACTTTTTCATCTTGAAGGATTAAAAACTTCTTATTCGTCAAGTTTTTGATTATAAATTTAGTATACATTTAGTATTTATGACTTTGTGAATAGTGTATACGTGTATTTAGATGAGTTTAGCTTCAAGCTGTTAACATTTACATCGGCTCCTGCATTTACTTTAGTTAGTCCCTTTGAGCTGGCGACGTTGTAATTAAACTTCCTCGAAATCTAATTAATTTATGGTTAGACTGTTTACAGATCATTACAAACTTATGAAGTTCACAGGGAATACAAATAGGGAAAGATGCATAATCAACGTAAACTTTAATAAATTTAAACAAATTGTTTAATTAATAACGACGATAGCAAGAATTTAGAGCCTCTGCTATTGAGATAGAAAAATAAACCACTATAAAATGAAAAAAAATTAATATCATTTTTGTTATACGAGCCGTCATGCTAGGACGGTAAAATAAAAGATTCCACAGCTCTAATTAAGAAAGGAAATACAGTAACATGGGGGGGGGGGATCACCTCCTATTTGACGAAAATACTCCAATATAAACTTAATTTGACGGAAATACACTGTTACAAGAGTAAATATTAAGATGAATAATTGCTCATTCAAACTAACAGACTTGGAGAAAGATATCATAAATTAGTTTTTATAATGGCCATGGGTAGTTTTCACTGTCAGTTTTTTATATTAATGAAGAACAGAATTTGAAAACAATAATTGCGGCCTAGAAAAGGGGCATAAAAAGGGAACAGAATAATCCCCTAGAAATAAAAATGAATAATAAAAATCGGTCCAGGACGTAAACTGAGAAAATTTTCCACAGCCTGGGACCCCCCCCCTTAATATCGAAGGAGTTTCCAATAAAATGTACAGATTCTTAAATAACGATTTGTGCATTTTACGGCTAAACGATGCGTCAAATAAAAAAATTCACAGATACAAAATGGTTTTAGAATTTGATTTTCTACAAGAATCCGCCAAAAAAAAGTAGGGCATTCTATTGGAAATTCCAAATTTATGGTCGATGGAGAAGTAATGGAGAAGGTTACGAGGTTGAATATGGAGTGAAAGGATTCTTCAGGGGTTTCAATTATGGCACACCAACTCTCAGCTTTGATACAAATAATTAGTGATTCTAAGAGGGGTGGCATGGGAGCTTGGGGCACCCAGGTTACAACAACATTTTTTGATCATTAAATTTTTAAAAAGAATAGTTCTATACAATTTAGCTGATTTGCCTCAGGAAAAATCTGGTAATCGAACTTTTCTCTTGATGATGATGAAATTCAGTTCAGAATATATTACGCAAGGGATAAGTATTGTTACATAATAACCTTATAAGCAGTTAGCCTAATCAATGTTAATTTCCTGAGGAGAGTAAGGTTATATTAGAAGCAGGAGCTCTCTCGAGATAGGGCTTGAAGGAGTTGGCCAAGAGTTTGGGGTAATTTGATAAGTGGGAGTACTTGGCTGTTCGATCGGCCAATATATTACCACTTGCAGGCTTGCCAACGCACGATTAATCTTAGCAACAACTACAAATTGTGGGCGCTAACAAGTTCTACCAACAAACGCTCTCAAGTTAATAAGCTGTATTTATGAGAATATTAGCAGTGCTTTAGGTTCAAACACACGCCCTCCCCCCTCCCCAGAACCACTCAACCGCATTATCCCCACTAGGGTGTGAGGCAACCATTAGCAATCGTGAGTCAAGTAAAAGTCAGCCACGCCTGCGTAAACTAAGCAGATTTCCCCCTGATTGGTATCACGCGCTACTGATATCCTCTCACCATCTTTTTCTATGTAAAATCCGATGAGTAGATGGCGAGGTGGGTTTACTGAAATCTGAAAACAAAAAAGAACGAATAACTCCCATAATATTTGAGTTATGAAAAAATGCTTGAACAATAATTGTAGAACGTCAATATTTGAACAATATTGGTTTTACAACATTTTTCGATTCGACTCATTATAACGGACATATTTTGAATTATCGAATCCCCCCCCCTTATTTATGAAACACTAGCCATGTTTAATAACGAGTATCGTATAAATAATATGGAATACATATATATATATATATATATATATATATATATATATATATATATATATATATATATATATATATATATATATATACTAGCTCAGATACCCGGCTTGACACCGATGATGGTATTTTATTGGCAAGCCTTTACATTGCACAATATTTTGACATTTACCCTTCCCAGTGATTGGGGTTAATACCCGTCGTTTCTGTAGATTTGTTAATAATAAAATTAATTTTTTATGTAAGACTTCACTGTCCTCCATATTGTCATAATTCCCGTTTCCTATGCATAGATTTAAATTATTAAGGACAAAATATTATAATAATATATTATAATTTGAATTAATTTTTCCAGGTGAGGTACCTTGTAGTACATATTGAAAAGAATTGTTGAGCAAATTTCTCTAAATAACAAAATAAACAACTTTTGATATTGGCATATTTGCCGAAACCCCAATAGGAAACGAAATATCACTACATTTAATTTCAGGCATCCCTTATAACCCCCACTCCTGTCCGTCCCTAGAAATGTTAGTATGGCTTGTTATAAGGAAGGCGTTAGTGCTAATACACATACCGAGTGTTTTATTTAGTTGAGTCTTTTGTGCCAAATAAAATTGTTGACTCCCGCTATAATTTTTAGAGTATAACGCCTTTATACTTCGGTATACGACGATAGTGTATATAACAAAAGTTTCTCAAAATAACAAAATAAACAACTTTTGTTATGTGCATAATAGCCGAAATTGCCTTTAGGAAACGAAATATCACTATATTTAATTTCAGGCCCTCCGTTATAACCCCCACTCCTGCCCGTCCCTAGAAATGTTAGTATGGCTTATTATAAGGAAAGCGTTAGTGCTAAATCACATACCGAGTTTGGTTTAGTTCGGTTGAGTTTTTTGTGCCAAATAAAATTGTTGACTTCCTCAGTAGTTTTTAACGTATAACTCATTTATACTTAGGTATACGACAAAAGTGAATATAACAAAAGTTACTCCAAATAACAAAATAAACAACTTTTGTTATGTGCATAATTGCCGAAATTGCCTTTAGGAAACGAAATATTGCTATTTTTAATTTCAGCCCTCCCTTATAACCCCCACTCCTGTTCGTCTAAAGTCTAAGTTGGGTTAGTAGTAATATACATACCAAGTTTCATAAAATTCGGTTCAGCGGTTTATGCGTGAAAAGGTAACAAACAAGCAAGCAAACATACACCAAAGAAACAAAAATCTGCTAAAATGCAGTTATGGTGTCTATAACATGTGAAACGAAAAATTATTGTGAAATGTCGAGAAAAAAATCAATGTACAGACAGAGGTTACAATTTGTATATATATATATATATATATATATATATATATATATATATAAAATAGATTGTTAGATATGGAACTTCCTTCGGGTAGATAGAAAGCTAATCATAGAAAGATATATTAATGTACAATAGCCTGCAACTAAACCGGAAGATAACTGTCTAAAGATAGATAGAACTGTCTACAGATATTTCGATAGGTAGATGTAGTACTGCCTACCTGTAGGTAGATGAATAATTATATAATAACCTGCAACTAAACTAATAGATAAGGGTCTAAAAAAAGGTAAATAACTGCCAATAAATAGATAGTTTGGTAGTTATAGAAATGTCTACAGATAGATAGGTGAATTTATATAAATAAATAAAGAAATATATTGTTGCCTTTAACTAGACAGAGAGATACCTGTTGAAAGATAGATAGATAGAAGTGCCTGCAGTTAAACTGGCATATATAAAACTGTCTAGCATGACTATCTAGCCAAGACCGCGAAATCTTAAGTGACGACGTCATTATGCTACATATCACCCTGCATCTCGCACTACAAAGGTCGCTTGAAAGCAATGTTTGTTGTTTTAGCTTAGGCTAAAGTGGTCCATGATATAACAGCGTATTGCTATTCTCACATGAGCAGGAGTTAACTGAAGCCTAGAAAAATAAAGAAATCCAAATATATCGGTTAATATTCAAGGTAGTGGAAAAACGTGTATAAAAAATTTATAAGGCATTAAATTTGCTATGAGATAGGTTCCATATGATTTATCCAGCTTATAATTATCGAGATAATTTGAATTTTCGACATTTCCCAACTTTACCCACCCGCCACTTATAAATCGAGTTTGGTATAGGATCGTAGGACATTTGAGGGAACTTTTCCAGCAGTGTGTCATGAGTACCTCGTCGATCTGTTAAAAAAGTACAGGAGATTAGCGGATTTTTAATAACAGAAGTTAGTAGTTCCTGAAGTCGTTTCGTGAGTGGGTTGAGTAAAGATCAAGTATTGATTCTATAGAACCGTAAGAGTCTGTAAAAACATGAATGTTGTCTTGTTGTACGTTAGTAAGGTGTTGCAGTCCAAGAGGACTTAAAATGAGAAGCGGAATGGCGTCAGACACACACAAAATTACGAGAAATAAAAGACACTATCCGTGAATGGATGTCAAGTAATCGGGACAATAGAAGAGAAGTAGTCCTTGCTCGTTTGAGGCACGGCCATTCACGGATAACACACGGACACCTCATGACTAGGACTGAACCACCATTATGTACACTGTGCAATACACAACTAACTATCAAACACTTACTTACAGACTGCAGACTAATAACCGACAAGAACTTACCCACGAACCTATCAGAACTACTACACGACAACAGCCCATACATAACAAAAATTATGAAACACCTCAAAGACACGAACATTTACAACCAGATTTAACATTAAATAATCGAACACTAGACTAGAATAATATCCACTGGAGAATAAATGAATAACCGTACTTTTACCTACCTCTATAGATTTTTTTTGTTTTTTATAAGGTGGCTTTACCTATACTATTTCAATGTTATAACAAGAAAATGTGTGAATCGCTTAAATTGCGACACACCTAAATAAATAAATAAATAATAACAGAAAAATATTTTCAGCAACGGATTTTTCTAGAGTTTAAATGAAGAAATCAGGATATTCTAAAACTTCTATAAATACTTCGATTTCTCTATTTGCCGTCTGTTAGTAGTGATCATTCTTGTCTTCATTCTCTCAGGCAGAATGGGAATGCGTGCCCATACTCATACAGACCCTATAATTAGTCAGCATGATACTGAGGTAGGTACCCTAATAACTCAGCCTTGAATGCCTTTATTGTTGCATAGCCTCATACAAAAGTCCACAGCAAAACCCAAAATCATTGCAATTCTTCTTCGAACTACCACCCTTCCGTTTACGGGTTCGCTCAGTCTGTTTGAACAATCATCATCACTATCATTCATGAAGTGCATATATGAATGAACATAGTGAATGAGGAAGCGAGCCAATCTAATAAATATGTAATGGGAGTGGAAGGGAGTATCTTATCTCCTTGTAAGAAGGGTCTCGGCTGATTTTTACTACAAGTCTAGTTGGCCTTAATCCCAGTCACGTCTGACCTACAAAATTCCCAAGTCAAGCCCCCTGTGGAATTTTACACGAATAGAAATATCGCCAACCCAATATTCTTGCACCGCAACCTGATAGGATTAACCGCAGGCTGATGAATAATACCACTCCAGAATATGCTTTCGAAGGAAAAACGAAGGGTGTTTTTTTTAAATTAAATTGGTTAGAATGTTGTTTGCAATTCCCCAGATTGGCATTTAGTTTGATAGAGCAGCATTTAGTTTATAATATTTAGGGATCTTTGAATATAGCAAATATTTATTGCATATTTTTTTTTAATTTGGTTTCGTAGACTTTTTCGCTGAGCTGAATGTTCTCCTCCAAACCTAGTTTCTGCTCCTGCGATCTTGAAACTCGTCACTATGGTAATTTGCAGGTGCTCTACGGCTAACTTCTTCATTCAGACCCCGGTTTCAACATATCCGGTACACCAGTGACGATGGATTACCTGAAGATAGTAGTCATAGAGCTTACCTAAACATGCACATTGAAGAGTGTCGAAAAGACCGCTGGAGCAGAAAGACTGTTAGAAGAAGAAGTTACTGTTGTCAAAGATTTGGTTGCTGCTTTGGAAGAGTATGGCCGAGCTGGTCAGGGACTGGGTTTTAAAAAGCATGGAAAAGAGAGAGTCTGTCATAAACTGTGACGGGTACTTGTTAGGTTTTTAGTTTATTATTATATTTAAGCATGTGGGTAGTGGAGAATCAGAAATTGCAAAACTACCCATTGTTGTAATTACTAATGCAATTGTAGCGAGTGCCATACAAAAAGTTGATCATCTTGGTGAGAAATATTTCTACCTTGTTATAGAATAAGAAACTCATACTGATGAGTGAGAGAGAGAGAGAGAGAGAGAGAGAGAGAGAGAGAGAGAGAGAGAGAGAGAGAGAGAGAGAAGAGTTATCTATAGCAGTGCAATATAGATAGCCATTAAGTAGCTTGGGTCCCCGGCAGATACACTGCTCTTGGAGGAATAACTCTCCCGCAGAAAATATTGCCCCCTCATCGCCCCCCCCCCATCAGCCATTCTAGGGGCTGGCTCCAATTTAAACTCTCCACTTTATTTGTGTTACTTCCATTTCAACAGGCCATCTCCCTTAAACAACGATTCTAAACAGCAATCAACTCGCTATTCTTCTTCGAGAAATAAGTAAACGAGTATTTACTGTTCTTCCTTATGTTTTACAGTTAGTAAATGGGTTTATCTAAGTTTTTAGCCGGTTCTTCTCTAACAAGAATTCTGCCATGACTAAAACACCCAATTAAAATGGTCTCAGACAACAAGAAATACAGTGGACTAATCATGCTAGGAATGATAAATTCCAGAAACCAACTCAACTCATTCAATGGATCTGGCCAAACTTAGGACCAAGATTTTCTAGAGCAAATATTTCTATGGCTACTAAAATGATGTCTGCCGTCTACAAGGAGACAAAAGTGCAATTATGACAGTAAAAGTTGGACTCGGGACGAGAAAAACTGGACAGCTGTAACAACTACTGTAGTTGTAACTACCAATGGCCAACAAGCAACAAAACTCATTACGCCGTTTTATTTCAGTAAACGAACCACTCAGCTCTTGAAGAAGCTGTAAGCCAAATGACTTGCACAGCAACGGATTAGCTATTGTAACGAACAATGGCCAACGAGATAACAAAACCTATATATGTTGAGTGACTTCATTTCCTGAATCACTCTGCTCTTGAAGAAGCTGTAAGCCAAATGACTTGCACAGCAACGGATTAGCTATTGTAACTAACAATGGCCATCAAGCCAACAAAACCTATATATGTCGAGTTACTTCAGTTCACGAATCACTCAGCTCTTGAAGAAGCTGTATGCCAAATGACTAGCACAGCAACCAATTAGCTATTGTAACTAACAATGGCCATCGAGCCAACAAAACCTATATATGTCGAGTTACTTCAGTTCACGAATCACTCAGCTCTTGAAGAAGCTGTATGCTAAATTACTTCCACAGGAACCAATTCGCTACAACTATGGTTTTTGGTGTAACCCATGCCGTAATTATTAAAATCGTCTCTTATAAACTTGTGTCAATCAGACCGAAGTACCTGACCTTCAATTGAATTCCAAAAACATCACGATTCTAACTTATGTAGCAGCTTTATTCGTATTCATATTGCATCTGAATTGTTTTCCGAAAGTGCTGTAGACAAAATAGCTCACTCCGTCAAGTCACAACAATGATTCTCACCTTGGTCGTATTTATCTGAGCTTCTTGAAATAAGTTTATTTATTATTTTGTTTTTTTTATGTTCTAAGATCTTTTTTTCAGTTGCACCAAACTAAGTTGGTTTTCAAAGTTCAATAACGTTTTTTACCATATCAAACTTCCATGAGTTGTTTATTGAACTGCCTATTGAATACTGTTATCAGTCGAGGGCCTAGACGTTATCAATGGATTGGTTGATGCGGCTGAAAGTGGATTATGATGCAATCAGAGGACTGCAATCGTCGAGGGACGCTTGTCATAATTGACGGAGGATTTGGCGGGAGATTCTCTGCTTATCACTGCTATCAATAAGCAAGGGGCGCATTGAATAATTTCAATCACTCGTAGCTCTCTTTATCAATTAATGCTGCGCTTGATATCGAGCTATACGTCATGTGTCAATAACGACGAACAGAGTTGTCAAAAGTTTTGGGAATTATAATGAATCGTGTTAAAAAATAGATTATTTCTGCAATTCACTATCCAGCAATCTTTCTCACCAAATTGTAGCAACCCACACACAAACAATATGTCTGTTACTGCTCTAGAGGTCGTAATGTTTAGCAGATTTCCCTCAAGGAAAATCAGCTATTGAGGTCATACTCATAACGTGATTTTAGAAAAAATACCACAAACGTCCATCGATACTATCCAGGAGACGACGAAAATGAGGTTCATCCAAAATTATATGTGTATATAGCTGTATAAGTCTGTTACAACCTTTTATAAAAAATGCTATTGTATACATTTATTCTCAAATTTCAATATTAACTAATATATTTGCATTTTTTTAGTTTTCAGCATTCAGTAAACCCCCATTCCTACTAATCTCACCTAAACAATACTCTGTTATATAATGACACACTTTATTTGAAAGTCAAATACCAAATATAGTTCTCATTGAACTTTTACTTTTTTAAAAAAATATGTTGAGTACGTGGGAAATCTGCTTAATTAACGCATCACGGACTGACTTTTTTAATTTATCAAAATATATATTTCTGAATAGCACATGATTTTCTTTGACAGTTAATAATAGACCTGTTGACATTTGAAAAGGGGGATAACAAGTATAAAGAATCTCTCAGCTTGAGCGTGAAGGATAAATGAAGAAACACGCATTCGGAATAAAAGGAAGAAATATATGGAAAAAAGGCTGAGAGCATGAATAAAATACGCAAATTTGTAGAAAGCGGAAGATGTAAAGTGGTGAAGGTGCTCTGTGAGGGCATAAGGATATAATCCTCCCCGTCTCTGCATATCCCACGGGACGGATCCTGCAGGATACAGGGGAGGGGGTGAAAGGAGGGGGTGGGGGTAAAGGGAAGGGAGGGGGTAAAGGGAAGGGAGGAGGGCTGATTCTCTCTCTTCACCTCAACGTTACTTCTATCCTCTGCCTCGTCTTCGTTCCAACAACAACTTATGCCCTAGGATTTTTGCAATTCTAATCCCCACAATCTACCTGCTTATTTACCCTCGTAGAGCATAAGTTTGTCTCTACAGTCCTTTAAAGAGAAACATCATGGCCCTTTTAGAATCAGGAATTTCGTCACGCAGGGGCTGAGTAAACTATGAATCATTCCCAAGTGCTGGTATGACAGACATATCATATTCTCTATCCCTATTTAAAAAATGGATGAATTGAAGGGAGTAGTGGGCGGGGTGGGGTGGAGGAGGGTTTTTTTTTTTTTTTTTTTTTTTTTTTTTTTTTTTTTTTTTTTTTTTTTTTACGTCCACTTTATGCTACTAGGCTAATCGGGACTGGTTATCTACAGGTTACCATCCTTTTCTAGCCAGGGTGGGCGCAAGGAGTTTATTTAATAGTCCGTCATTAAATAAATTTCCACTGCCCATGGCGGGATTCGAACCCTCCAATCTAGGTCTGCCATGCGAGATTAGGACCAACGCCCTAACTCGCACGGCCAACCCGAGCCCCCGGAGGAGGGTTTACTAAAGGCTGAAACCAAATCATTAAGAATTACTCACTGAATACTTGAGTTACGGAAAAATGTTTAGCGCAGCAATTGCAGAGCATCAGCAGATTAACAAGATTGGTCCTATAACATTTTACGATCCAACTCATAATAAGGGCAGTATTTTGTATTTTTGAGTCACCCCCTCTACTCTCTAAACCTCCCCATTCCAGGTCCGACTTCAGCCAATAATAAATCTTGAATGTTGACTGAAACAGTTAAACTTCGAGTATGGTGTAAATGAAGCATAAATCTTCGAATTATGAACGTAAAATCTTAATTGATGACGTCATCGCTCTACGAACTTGCCCGTATCTCTCCAAATAAAATCAAGAGATTCACGTTATACCTGCTTATTGTTAATATGACACGAGTATGACTGGAGATTTACTGAAATCCGAAAACTCTAAATATCCCGGTAAATATTCATGGTAGAGAAAATATGTATATAGCAACATCTATAGAAAATAAATTTTGCAGTAGCATTGGTTTAATACACTTTTTCGGTCCGACTTATAATAACGAAGCTATTTAGAATTTTCAAAATTACTCTTATTTGAACACCCCTTTCCAAAGTCCGATTTCAGCCGTTGACAAAGTTGATCTTTCTTTCTGCATACAAAGCTTATATATTGAGTTTGGTAACGCTTATACAAAACTTACGATCGCTATATATATATACAGTTTTGAAGGGACCTCATTTAGCACATGTCCTTAAAGAAAATGGCCATGGATCCTACCCAGGAGACGACGAAAATGATGTCCGTTCAAAACTGTACATATATTTGTCTGTTAACACTAGTCGTAATTTTTGTCTAGTCGTTAAGAAATTCGATATTTAAACGTTTTTTGGTAAAAGGAAGATCGAGTTCGATATCGGCTGAAATCAGACCAGTGGGAGGGTGGGGGGGGGGTGTTGTGTTAAAGGGGGAGAATTTCGTAAGTTCTCCGTTGTTATGTGTCGGAATATTAACTGTTATTTTATGAAGCTCTTTATTCTAAACCTAAGGGTCAAATATTTTTCTCACTGAACTTTTAAGGGAAATCTACTAATGTACAAATAAAAAAAGTATTTAGAGAAAGTTGTAATGAGATGCATCCGTGCAATCTAGTTATATATGCAGGAGTAGGTTGGTATGACGAGCTGACAGATCGATATGAGGGGCTTCCTTGCATATCGCAGACCACAACATCTGCTAGCAATATGTTCCCACCACCTACACACACAACTTGTGCCGTGCAGAGTTTAAGGGGAAAACTTTATCTACCCTCTAGCTTTGATACATATTTCAGCTGACAACTTGCGCAACCACATCATCATCAACTTCCCCACTCAAACAACTCTAACATGCAAAAGGAAAAGGAAGTGAGTGATACTTGGCAACTCGAATCGTCAGCTTGTGCAATAAAATACGAGTGTATTACAAGAAGGTACAAGATCCTTTCGACGTATGTATAAAATTTCCAGCATTCTTACCACATTTTTACTAAAGTCGATATTAAATCCTTCAATAGACGAAGAATAGTAAAACGCTGGGGCTGCGTAAACAAAGCAGATTTCTTGCGTGCTGGTATAGCACTCTAACTAACTATCTCACTACATAACTTCTAGTTTTTAAACAATAATCCCAAGTGGGGGTTTAAGAACTGAAAACAAGAAAGAAGATTTTGCAGAGCCAATCTTGTTAAACGATTGATGTTCAACAATTGTTGCTCTATACATTTATTCGTTAACTCATGCATGAAGAGGGTTATTCGTATTCCAAAAGTTTTCAGCCTTACAAGAGGAGTCCCCCCACCGATTTAAACGAAAATATTTTAGTGTTTAGTACCTAATTAAAAATCAATTCTATTAAAGCGAGAGAATGCACTTCTCAAGCGTTCGTCTAAAAAAAATTGTTAAAGCTTGCCTGAACGTCTTGAACTGTTCCCAAGACGTCAATTTCAAGGATAGCGCTTTCCTTTTGTAACCGGCAATCTCGAGATCGAATCTCGCCGGGAGCAACTATATTTTCATTTTTTGCTTCTAGTGCGTTTATATAATATTAAAATATTCTATACCAGTTTTATACGTTAGAACTATATCTTCACTGTGCTTGGCCTTCGGTCCCGGACGTATATTTCTATCTTCAAGTTAAAAATTTGATTATGTGTCTCCAAAACTACTCGTATTTGATCAAACAGAATAGCAAAATATCACGTGGTATTAAAACTCATTCTATTTTTGAACAGCATTGTCGTCCGCAATAAAATTGTTAACTTGATGATAGACATGTACGTCAGTGATTCAAGGCCAAGCACAATGAAAAACGTCCAAAGTATAAAAGAATATTTTTATGTCAAGAGCTAGAAAATTTTAAAGATATTTATTAATTGTGAAATAAAATAATATCAAGTAAATTGGTAAAGTTAAATAAAACCTTTTAAAAATATTCTAAAAATATCTGCGTTATTATTGATAATTAGTATATACTTATTTTCTCAATTAATAATACATGTCTTGTATAATATTAAAAATTTCTTTGTACCAATTACATTTTTGACAGAAAGCATTCGATTTTTTAAAAAAATATATGGATCAAGCTAAAACATAAATGCCAATAATTAAAAAAAAACTTTTTATTTATTTATTAATATTAAATAAACGCACAAGAAGCAAAAAATAAATAGAAAAACAATAGCCTCTTCTGGGGAGATTCGATCTTGAGATTTCTGGTTACAAAAGAAAATCGTTATCAACTGAGCCAAGGGAGACTCCTTGAAGTAGACTCAAAACATTCAGGCAAACTTTAACATTTTTTTTTTTTTTTGGCGAACGCATCAGAAGTGCGTTCTCTCGCTTTAACAGAATTGGTTTTTCATTAGGTACTAAACTCTATAATCATTTCAGCCGGCAAACGGGGTCAGGCTGTGCACTCTCCACTTTAGTCGTGAGTCATACTAGCACATGGGAAATCAGCTTGGTTACGCACCTCCTGCGTGACGGTATATATATCTATTTGTGTGTACAGCTGTTGCTCAAGCAGGACCTGCCGGCAGATCACGGTTGGTTCCGGGGCTAGATATTCTGCTTTATTGATGCACTTACCCTAGGAACCGTTTCGAAGTTGCGCCATCTTTTCGAACGCCACTTACAAGCGGTTAGAAGATACAGAAATGATTAACAAGCCAGTATTGCCATGTTTAATTTCAGATGTCAACTTATTTAATTATACCCCGTGAGGCGAGTCAACAATGAGCTCTTTTGGAGCAATGCTCGAGAAGATTTCTATAGGATCGCGCGAGCTGAATTCAAAACCAAGTTGTTGGCAAAGTCCTCATTAAGGGGACTTGAAGAGCCGTGTAACTTCTGACGAAGTCTCTAAATTTAATTAATGCCTCACTCCCTAATGGGTTCAGAGTCTCAAGGAGTCTTTTATGTCCGGACAGACAAAGTCCGAAGCTCCTAGCATCCTTTAATTCCTCCAGGAATGATTTGGAGAAGAAGATCTGGCCTCAAGAAAAGCATTGTTATCTTATCACAAACTCGGAAGAGTCTAAGGATCAATGTCGGGCAAAATTTGGTTACAATTAATAACCACTAATTACAATTAGGTACTACTTAGACATTGGGGGAAACTTAATTGAAAACCAATGTAAAGTAGTTAAGCATTGACAACTACTTAGACATTGGGGGGAAACTTAACTGAAAATCTATGTAAAGTAGTTAGGCATTCACAACTATTTAGACATTGGGGGAAACTTAATTGAAAATCTATGTAAAGTAGTTAAGCATTGACAACTACTTAGACATTGGGGGGAAACTTAATTGAAAATCTATGTAAAGTAGTTAAGCATTGACAACTACTTAGACATTGGGGGGAAACTTAATTGAAAATCTATGTAAAGTAGTTAAGCATTGACAACTAGTTAGACATTGGGGGAAACTTAACTGAAAATCTATGTAAAGTAGTTAAGCATTGGCAACTACTTAGACATTGGGGGAAACTTAATTGAAAATCTATGTAAAGTAGTTAAGCATTGACAACTAGTTAGACATTGGGGGAAACTTAACTGAAAATCTATGTAAAGTAGTTAAGCATTGGCAACTACTTAGACATTGGGGGTAACTTAATTGAAAATCTATGTAAAGTAGTTAAGCATTGACAACTACTTAGACATTGGGAGGTACTTAATTACAAATCTATGTAAAGTAGTAAGGCATTGGTACATACTTAGACATTAGGAGGTACTTAATTACAAATCTAGGTATAGTAGTTAAGCATTAGTAATGTCTAAATTTTGTAAATACATCCCTACCACCATATTCCACACATACAATTTACTACGGATGTAGGTGTAAATACATTTTTTTTTCACTAGCAGTTAATTCCATTTTTATAACGACGTAATTTCATTTGCATTATCTAGTGTATAATGTGTAATGTAGTAATTATTTCATGAGGGTGATCTAATTACAATAGGTAATCAGCTAATAATTAATTACTTAACGAAGCGGCTAGTTATGTAACTGCTATAGCTAACAACTTAATATTGTTAGCTACAAGATAATTACTTCATGTAGTTCAGTATAAGTAATCATGTAAAAAGCTACTTGTTAACTACTCAATATAGTTAGCTGCTAGTTAAGTAACTGATATAGTTAACAACTATATTAACAACAAGTTAGCAACAAGATAACTACTTCATGTAGTTGGAAGTAACTACGTTATGTAATAAGCTACTTTTTAATTAGTTAGCGACTTGTAAGGTGACTAATAAAGTAAAAAAGTTAAGAACTTTATGAAGTTAGCTAATGGATAACTATTTCACCAAGCTGAATCTAACTACATTGGGTAATACGCTAAAATTTAATTACCAAATGTAACGGCTAGTTATGTAACTGCTAAAGCTAGCAACTTCATAGAGTTAGCAACTAGATAACTACTTCATGTAGTTAAATGTAGGTAATCATGTAAAAAGCTACCGGTTAACTACTCAATATGGTTAGCTGCTAGTTAATTAACTAATATAGTTAACAACTTGTAGTTAGCAACAAGATTACTACTTCATGTAGTTGGAAGTAAATACATTAAGTAATAAGCTACTTTTAATTAGTTAGCGGCTTGTAAGGTGACTAGTATAGTATAGAAGTTAAGATCTTAATGAAGTTAGCAACTGGATATCTATTTCATTAAGGTGAATCTAATTACATTTGGTAATACGCTAAAAATTAATTACTTAATGTAGCAGCTAGTTAACTAATAGCTACAGCTAACAACTTCATATAGTTAGCAACTAGATAACTACTTTCTGTAGTTAAATGTAAGTAATCATGTAAAAATCTACTTGTAAAATACTTAATATAGATGCCTGCTAGTTAAGTAACTAATATAGTTAACAACTTATAGTTAGCAGCAAGATATAGATTAACGAAGTTAGCAAATACATAAAACTGGAAGCAGATAGATGTTAGTTAAGTGAATAATGTACTTAGCTACAAGCTAACAACATTTTGCAGTCAGTCACTGACTACCTAACACTTCACATAGTTGCATGTAACTAAGACATAAACATATTACTAGATTTTAATTACTTATTGTAGTTAGCAACAGGAATGCCCATTCATGTAATACGGTATGACTAGATTATGTGATAAGTTAACCTACATGTAATATGCTAACTATTTAGTGTAACGGGACGTCAAATTCCTAATGCAGTTACAAGATAACTTATCTGGTACAAGTGAACTACTACTATTAAAATGGTCTCAGTTGAATGAATTTAACAACTACGAAGGAAATGAAGCAAGCAATGTTCAAATAAATTTAATGGCTCCTTTTTTTTTCTTTTAATAGAAATTTAATTTTCTGAGAAGTGTTAGTACTCAATTTGTAGTTAGTAGTTGGACATGTTCTTAACTAATCTCAAACTCTGGTGAAGACATAACTTACTTCCGACCAATTCCTCTTTCCTCCGGAAATACGAAATTCTCATTTTATCTCTTTAACATCAGGACGTTCTTCCCTCCGGAATCCATTTCCGGAGTTTTATACGGCCGAGAAATACATGTTGTGGCGACGCGAAAAAAGACATCGGTGAGAAAAGGACTTCGGCTGTCCAAGGATTTTCATCAGGAAAGGTGATTTCAGACGTACGGGAATGACGCCATCTCACACAAAGCATGGACACCAAAAAAGTCCGTCACGCAGGGGCTGCGTAAACTAAGCAGATTTCCCTCGTGAAGTTTAGTAATAGATAAATGTACATACTGGTAACACAAAACCACCGTAAATAAATACAAACGGATATAAAAATGTTTCATTCAATTTCAATAACCTACCGACAGGAAGCGTTAGAAATGCAAATAAACGGGTCTGACCGCCTCACACCGGAAAGAAAAACAATTACTGAAATATATCAGAATATAACATATTAATTTCATTGAGTACTACTTACTATATTTAGTACTGTAATTAATAATGAGTCAGAATAATTGTTGTCTCAATCAATCAAATTTTAGTAGTCCAAAACCTTAAGCCGGGAGGGGGCTCTCCAGGACATATTTGCATGTATCTCGTATAATAAAGGTCTCTTGAATACAATTTTTGGTATTTAAGCTCCGAATAATGTGGTTTATTATGTAGCAGAGAATTATAGAAGTGGCGGTTTGCTGATGGCTGAAAACTGCAAAATGCAAATATGTCGGTTAATATTCATGATAGTGAATAAATGTATATAACAATATTTATAGTACATTTAATTTGAATAAGATGGGTTCTATACAATTTTTCGATCCGACATATGGTAAAGGAGATATTTCGAATTTTCGAAAATCCTCCCCTCTAACACCCCATCCCTTCTACTAGCCCGATTTCAGCCGTTAACGAACTCTTTTCTTCTTTTTACAAAAAACGACTAAATATCCAGTTTGGTAACGATTAAACAATAATTGCAACCGCTCGAGCGGTAACAGACAAATCTATATATATATATATATATATATATATATATATATAAAACTGTATATATACACTCAACCGCCAAAAAAAAACCGGACACTTCATTTTTGTCGTATTAAAAGCTAATTTTTAGCAATTTTCTTTATGTGGGTATTCTAGTTATTACAGAGAATTTAGAGTCTAAGTCCATTGAACTAATCCCTTCAGGATTAGTAAACAATTAGATAAAACTCAGATTAGATTTATTTGTCGTGAAGTTGATCTATTCTAAACTGTAAGTAGTTTTTCGTATATTTAAACATATTTAATTATTAACCAAGTATTTTCTTTAATTAATGTTTTATTTTTATTTCGGTCCAGAATAATGGGTCATTCAAACTTAGATGGAAGGCCGGAGCTTACGTTACATTGCCGAAACGCTTGGGGTAGCGAAGTCTAACATTCACTGTAATAAAAATGAAGAATATTTTTTTTTTTTTTTAAATGTGTTAATTTATCATTTTTATTTTATTTTGTATTTTTTTGTAAATAATCAATAAAAATTATTCACTTTTGGCAGATTTTGTTTAAATAACCTATAGATTAACCAGTTATTTTAATTAAAAAGATTAATATACATATATATTAAGTATTTAACAAAATTGTAAGACTAAATCTAAGTGTCCGTTTTTGTTTGCGGTTTGAGTGTATATGTATATATATATATATATATATATAATATATATATATATATATATATATATATATATATATATATAAAACTCTATATACTGTACTGCGTGACGGACTTTCGTCATCTACTAGGTAGGAAAGAAGGACGTTGGAGGACATGTGAGTGTGTGTGTGTGTGTGTGTGTGTGTGTGTGTGTGCGTGTGTGTGTGTGTGTGAGAGAGACAAAGAGAGAAAGAGAGAGAGAGAGAGAGAGATAGAGAGAGAGACAGACAGAGAGATTGAGAGAGAAAGAAAGAGAGAGAGAGAGAGTACATATACTCTTACAATTGGAAATTCTTAACAGATTTTTGAAGTTACAGCCACAATAACTGTGTTTCTTTAAGGAAAATCAGTTGATGAGCTAGAATTGATGGAAATTGGTGTATGGGGGGGGGGGAGTGGATGCCAGCTCAACAAATACCTACACCTCCTCTCGACCTCACATACCGCTCAAATTCCTCTCTCAAATTCCTATCTTTCTCTTTTTGTTATAAACTCAAGTTCAGATATTTGTATATATTGTATATCTTTACGTATGTTTGAGCTAATGCTTCTACATTTGAAGAAAAAAAAACACGTCGTGAAAACAAACTCAATAAACGATTAAGTGAAATTTGGTATAACCACACTGCATGTCGGTGAAAAAAAAATTGCAATTCTATGTATTGTTTCGTAACTGAAATATTAAGGAAGTTTAGTGGATAGATAGACAGATAGTTTATAATTACAAATACTTAGCCAAGAGTCTGTCCAAATTTGTGTTACTAAGGGATTATATAAGGATTATTGTGTTACGAACGAAACCATATATTCCCGCATGGTGATGCCATCTCTGTGCCAGTCCTGGCAACTACCATGCACCAGCTGTTAGCATAGAACAAAAGCAGGAGAAGTTAATATGCCCAGCTCTCGGTTAATATTAAAGATAATGAAAACGTGTACCTGACAACATTTATAGAACATTACATTTTCAATATGTTAGATTCTATACACTTTTTCGATCGGAAGCATAATAACGGAGATATTAAGAATTTTCGAAATTCCTCCCCTCTAAAACTCCCCCCCCCCAGTCCGATTTCAACCGTTAACGAACTAGATCTTTCTTTTTAAATAAATCATTTATATATCGAGTTTCTTAATGATTAAGCAAAAATTGCGACCTCCCTAAAAATAAATAAATACTCACCCTAATATTAATTAATAAATAATTAATATTGTTAATTTCTTTTTTGAAGGAAAATAAAAAGAAGAGAATAATAATATTTGGAATATATTTACAAGTCGCCCTCGAGCCTAAGCAAACATAGAGGAACAAACATCCAATTTGAAAGCATTTTTTTAATATTGAAATTCAAATAAGCGTGAAAGGATTTTATTTAGACTATATAATGTACGGTTTCCGGGGGAAGAATGTGAAGGGCTTTGGGGGTGTTTTTTTTTATCTCCTTCAAAACACTTTTTACCCCTGTGATTACCCTCTCCACCCTGACTTTTTATTCAACGAATTATCATAGGCAGCGAATATTTCCCGCCTTTCGAAGCCCCAATATGTGAATAATGAACAAAGTGACATCATTTATTCAGCCCTATGTAAATAAATGTGATAACCAATATTTTTTTCGTGTTGAATAATCTTCGAGGGGAGTGATTTTTCAGGGGCCTAGGAAAATTATTATTATTAATTGTTAAGTTCGTTTCTTCCAAAGTATTTCCTCCATTTTGGGTTAGTTTGGAATAAATATTCTCCCTTAAAGGCGATCATGAAGTATGATTTATCCTCAGGAAATCAGAAAATTCCTCACGCAGGGGCTGCGTAAACTAAGCTGACTTCCCGCACGCACTAGTGATTTCAACTCAGCACATATTTTGCTTGAAAACAAGAGAGTACAACTTACTCTGTAAATAAAAATAAAACTTAGAAGCACGTAATTCTAGTTACTTCAAATATAATTTATTGGATTTATTTATGTATTGTAATTCTTTAGACTAATATATTATTATTAGTGTATTGAATTGAAAATATTATTATTAGTTCCTGTTCCTATTAGTATATATATATATACATATATATATATTTTAGCAGATTTCCCTTAAGGGAAATCAGCTATTGAGGTTGTACTCATGACGGAATTTTCGAAATTTTTCTTCAAATATCCATCGATCCTACCTAGTAGATGACGAAAATGAGATCCGTTCAAAACTGTATATATCTATGTATATATATATATATATATATATATATATATATATATATATATATCTTTGTCTGTTACCACTGTAGTGGTTAGACTTTATGTTTAATCGTTACCAAACTTGATATTTAGTCGTTTTATGTGAAAAGAAAGATTAAATTCGTTAATGGCTGAAATCGGACCAGAGAGAGGGGGGGTTTAGAGGGGACGATTTTCGAAAATTCGAAATATCTCCGTTACTATACGTCGAATCGAAAACTTGTACAGAATCAATCTTATTGAAAATTAAATTTACTATAAATATTGATATATACATTTATTCTCTATCTTGAATATTAACTGAAATATTTGCATATTTATTAATTCGGGGCGCCTAACGGGCGAGTTACTTTCCCGCCAAAAGCTAGTTCGGCCTTTTTCTTCACTGGTTCGTCTCTCGTGAAATTTATCTATTGTAAAACTTCCCGTGGGAAACCTGCTTAGTTTACGCTGCCCCTGCGTGACGGACTTTTGTAATGTGTGATGGGGTAATCCATTTGGAAATGAATATTACCCTCTCACTGGGGGGCTTTGCAAATGCTGGATTTTGTGAGGGTGGACTGTATAAATTTGGTTATACGTGATAGAGCAAATAAGTCTATTGAAAAATGTTGCTTGATAATACATATAATATACAAGGAATATATAGATTAAAGGTTACAATATTGAATGGTGATCTTGTAGATATGTTGGGTTATTTTGGCTGGCTTCCTTGTGTGTGGTTTTCCTTCTGATGGTTATTCATTCCCCATTTTTAGTAGAGTTCCCTTAAGGGAAATCAGCTATTGAGGTCGTGAGTTTCGAAAAATTTCCTCAAATGTCCATCGATCCTACCCAGGAGATGACGAAAATGAGGTCCGTTCAAAATTATATATATATATATATATATATATATATATATATATATATATATATATATATATATATTTGTGTGTTAACGCTCTAGCGGTCGCTATTTTTGTTTGTTCGTTAGAAAACTCGATATTTAATCGCTGTAGGTAAAAAGGAAGATCTAGTTCTTTATTGGCTAAAATCCCCCTGTTCATGTCTAACTGGATAGGATTGACGGACATTTGTCGATATTTGATCAGAAATTATAGTAGCAATTCGCTAAGTCGGCAAGAACCATCAAGAACCACAGCCACTTTTGGATCTCCAATCAGCACCTTCAAAAGAACCTAACGTGGGTTGTCTGAAGAAGATAGTTGATAGAAAGTAGCAGAAAACGTGTGTTTTAGCAGATTTCCGATTTTCGAAAAATTTCCTCAAATGTCCATCGACCCTACCTAGGAAAAGACGAAAAGGAGGTCCGTTCAAAACTGACATATATTTGTCTTTTACCGCTCTAGCGGTCGCAATTTTTGTTTGATCGTTACCAAACTCGGAATTTAATCGTTTTATGTAAAAAGAAAGATCAAATTCGTTAATGGCTGAAATCGGACCAGTGGGAGGGGGGATTTAGAGGGAGGATTTTTGAAAATTCAAAATATCTCCGTTATTATGCGTCGGATCGAAAAATTTACTATAAATATTGTTCTATACATTTATTCTGTATCTTGAATATTAACCGAGATATTTGCATTTGTATTCTGTGTGTCGTCGGCAGGAGTCGCGTATATTCGGGATTTTCCGCCGAGAGCTCTGGCGGCCGTTTCCATAACTACTCGTCCCTCTTGAATAGGTTTAGAGATACCTTACTTTTGCAGGTGTTATTGGGCAGATTTATCTACTGGAAAACTTCACGTGGGAAATCTGCTTAGTTCACGCAGCCCCTGCGTGACGGACTTTTCTCCTTATTTCTTACATTTCTCTCTCCAGCCATATCTTCTCCCTTACCACCCGCCTTGGCTTGAATGCTAGTAAATTAGCCATGTTGTTGGGGCATATTAACTTCTCCTGCTTTTGTTCTATGCTAACAGCTGGTGCATGGTAGTTGCCAGGACTGGCACAGAGATGGCATCACCATGCGGGAATATATGGTTTCGTTCGTAACACAATAATCCTTATATAATCCCTTAGTATCACAAATTTGGACAGACATTTGGCTAAGTATTTGTAATTATAAGACAATAAACCATCTGACTATCTATCCACTAAACTTCCTTAATATTTCAGTTACGAAACAATACATAGAATTGCAATTTTTTTTTCACCGACATGCAGTGTGGTTATACCAAATTTCACTTAATCATTTATTGAGTTTGCTTTCACGACGATTTTTTTTTTCTTCAAATGTAGAAGCATTCGCTCAAACATACGTAAAGATATACAATATATACAGATATCTGAACTTGAGTTTATATCAAAAAGAGAAATATAGGAATTTGAGAGAGGAATTTGAGTGGTATGTGAGGTCGAGGGGAGGTGTAGGTATTTGTTGCGCTGGCATCCACTCCCCCCCCCCCATACACCAATTTCCATCAATTCTAGCTCATCAACTGATTTTCCTTAAAGAAACACAGTTATTGTGGCTGTAACTTCAAAAATCTGCTAAAAATGTTAAGAATTTCCAATTGTAAGAGTATATGTACTCTCTCTCTCTCTCTCTCTCTCTCTCTCTCTCTCTCTCTCTCTCTCTCTCTCTCTCTCTCTCTCTCTCTCGCTCTCTCTATCTCTCTCTCTCGCGCGCTGGGTCTCTCTCTCTCTCTCTCTCACACTCTCGCCCTCTCTCTCTCTCACTCTCCCTCCCACTCACAAACTCTCTCTCTCTCTCTCTCTCTCTCTCTCTCTCTCTCTCTCTCTCCCCCTCTCACTCCTCTCTCTCTCTCTCTCTCTCCTCTCTCTCTCTCTCTCTCTCTCTCTCTCTCTCTCTCTCTCCCCTCTCTCTCTCCTTCTCTCTCACTCACACACTCAATCACTCACTCACTCACTCACTCACTCACCACACACACACACACACACACACACACACACACACACACACATATATATATATAATATATATATATATATATATATATATATTGTATATATAATATTACTAATTCCTAAGCTATTGAGCTGGTGCTCATGATGAGATTTTAGAAAAATGTCCTCCAACGTCCTTCTGTCTACCTAGTAGATGACGAAAAAAGTCCGCCACGCAGGGGCTTCGTAAACTATACAGATTTCTCACGCCTGCCACGTATTTACATGTATCTCAAACAGGAAAAGTTCAACGAGGACAATATTTGGTATTTATGCTTCAAAAACTGTACGTCATAAAATAACAGATTATTGTTAATATGTCATGAGACTAAGGGGGGGGGGGTTACTGAAGGCCGAAAACTAAAAAATGGAAATATCTCAGTTAATAATCAAGATATTGAAAATATTTACATAACAATATTTATAGAACATTTCATTCGCAATAAGATTGGTTATATAAATTTTTTCGATTCGCATTATTAACGGAGATATTAGGAATTTTCGAACTCAAATATATATATATATATATATATATATATATATATATATATATATATATATATATACAATTTTGAACGGGCCTTATTTTCGTTATCTACTAGGAAGGATCAATGGACATTTGAAGAATTTTTTGAAAATCGCGTTATGAGCACTACCTTAATAGCTGATTAGGGGAAAGCTGGAAAGCGATGTCCGTGAAGTTTGTAACCACCCCAGAATATTTTTGTCTATCGGTTCAACTCAGACCTATTTGTTTACAATTTATTATTATTATTATTATTTATTAACGTCCAATTTTTGCAACTAAGGCTAATTGGGACTGGTTATCTACAGGTTACCACCCTTGTGTTTACAGTTTAGAAGCTTTCCGCAGGGAAGTTGTTAAAATTGACTGAACGATTTCTCATTACCGTTTGTATTTATTCACTGTTGTTAAGTGTTACCAGTATGTAGATTTATCTATTGCAAAACTTTACGAGGGAAGTTTACGCAGCTTCTGCGTGACGGACTTTTAATAATTTGTGGTTAATTGCAGTTGACTCCTTGACGAAGTTGAACCCACTCAAACCTATTCGGGTCGGCTTTAAACTCTGTCTGAATATTCTCCAGGCTATTAGGGATAACGAGTGGTGGGATGGCGAAGGAAAACTTGTTGAAAGTGCTACTCATCCCCCTGGAGTGGAGGGGATGAGTGGCTGCCTAGCCGCCATGATGGAACACGCTCCAACTGGCTATCGTTACAACCCCCTCCGAGCACGTGTCATGGTGTTCAGCCTACCGTGGCAACTCTAATGTCCCTCAACCTCAAGTTGGTTAGGCCCTTAAGCCCTGCGGTTAAAGTGATTTTCACCTTATTGCTCCCCTCTCCCCACTCGCTTCCTCATCTAATGCAATAAAGCCCTCATGGCGGGACCGCATAAAACTCGAAACTCTCTGGCTTATAATTTCAACGCTGCGAGACTCTTACACGCACATATTTGCGTGTGCTAAGCAAACGTCCGTTTTTTGCTAATAAATCTAATGTGGGCTGGTTATCTACAGGCTACCGACCTTTTCTAGCCAGAATAGAACTAACGGTTTTAGTGAGTTCGTCCCTAAATAATTTTCTAATACTCAGGAGAGAATTTAATTCACGACATTAGTTTTACCAAGTGAGATTATGACTTAACGTTTTAACTTACATTGTTAACCTAAGCCCCAATACAGGTATAGAGAACAGAGAGTATGTACGACCTTATTTATTGACTAAATACATATGTATCTTTCACAATATTAAATATATTAAAACGAAATGCGTAAACAAAAAATTCAAAGAAGAACTTTATTTTCAGGTAAAGTATTGAAATAGTTTGGGCATTAGCTTTCTATTTTCCGATTATTGTTCTGTCTTCAAGATTCAGAAAATGTTTTTTTTTTCCAGTGTGTATGTGTGTACATGAATCTTTTAATATTACTTGTTTCTTTCCTGTGGCCTGTATTTATATAGTTATTTAATGTATTGACAATTTAGAGCTCATTTTTTTTATACTTATGTAATTGCATTATTATTGTTGAGCGCTTTGAGTTATTAATTAATACCAATAATTGATGGTTTAGAAGTGTTAGTTGTGGAACGACGTGTAATGCGCATTCTACCAGATAATCACAGAAATAATACGACTTAATTTCCTTTTCAAAATGCTTCTTTTCAAAATTCACAATAAATAAAACTGTTGTATTGTAATGGATATTTTTCAAGGTACGGTACACGGTAATGATTTTATAATTTGTTAATTTAATTATGCAATTTATATCAATTTCTTCTCTTATTATAAAGGTTTTCGTGAATATCGGTCATTCATTTTTCGACGGGTAAATAGTTAATTTTTTTTTTCTTCTTTTCTTCTTGAATGGTACAATATACGAAATAAATTCTTTCCCAACCGAATAGAGACTATTTTCATTTTTTGCGGATAAACTATACGGATGTAACTATAAGAATAACGAATCTGAAAATGAGTGTATAATTAAAAATTTAAAATCGCGAGGGCAAAGCCCGAGACGTCGCAAGGCGATCCCGAAGGGATTGCTTCACCGCTTGGCAATGCCGAAGGGACGCTTGCTTAAAGGGGGTTTAGTGGGCGTAGCCCTCTTGCTGGCTTGAGTTAGCCTTTTTTACTATGAATAGGATCGATAAAAATTATAGGACAATTCTTGTTAAGTTTTTGAAGTTCTACAATTGCTGTTCTATATAATATTTTCTCTTAACTCAAATATTAAGCGAGCGCCGAGCACTTTTTTGTTTTCAGCCATCATTAAATCCCCCACTACTACAGAAGGGAAATCTGCTTAGTAAACGCAGCCACTGCATCACGGGCATTTTAAGTTGCGCTCAATTGTTGAGAGTTGTATCTAAACCAAATTAGGGCCATTAGAGGGAATGGGGTAGCCATGTCACCATTGTAACCTGCCGCGGCGGTAACCATTGTTGTACGTCAATGGGCCGGCAATCTGCAACAATGCCTGCTCTACGAGGCTAAATAATATTCCCACAGCTCATTTATTAATTAGATCATAGAATAACCTTAATTAGAACCTAGTTAACCAAACCACTCTCATTCGAAAATACGACTAAATGCATTTTTTTATTTACTTATTTATACAGGAGCACCCGCAACTTGGCGATTTGGCTCAAAGTTTCACAGTGTATAAATTTCTTGTAAAAATTACAGGAATTGTTTTGGGATATATTAGATAATATTGGTAACCCACATCCAACAATAAGAGATACGAGATAATGTAGGTTTTGGAAAGCCAATAACTTCACCAGATTATGGAAAGCCAAAAACTCCACTAAGTTTTAGAAAACAAACAACTCCACTAGATTTTGGAAAGCCAACAACTTCAATGTTTTAGAAAGCCTACAACTCCACTACATTTTAGACAGCCAGCAACTCCACTACATTTTGGAAAGCGAACAACTCCACCAGATTTTGGAAAACCAAAAACTCCACTAAGTTTTAGAAAACAAACAACTCCACTAGATTTTGGAAAGCCAACAACTCCGATGTTTTAGAAAGCCTACAACTCCACTACATTTTGGACAGCCAGCAGCTCCTCTACATTTTGGAAAGCCAACAACTCCACAAGATTTTGGAAAGCCAACAACTCTACAAGATTTTGGAAAGCCAACAACTCCACAAGATTTTGGAAAGCCAACTCCATTAAGTCTGGATGTACCCAGTAGGAATGTTTTCCTCTAAAATTCGTTCATTTTTGAAAGAGTGCACTTTCAGAGAAACATCTCCATCAGTGCCTATTAACATAAACAAAAACCTATGGAAATCATGTAACCAACATGATTTAAATTAACAATCTTAACCTAGAAAAGCGAAAGAAAGAACACATAATTTTAATTAAAGGTAGCGGTCACAGAAAAACGGAGGAAGTCAATACATAAAAGCTTACTTAGCTAGTCAACATTTGTAAAAATAATAACCAAATAATTAACCAGGAATTGCATTATGTTTACGAAAAACCTAGTGGAGGATTTGACCTTCGACCATGGATATACTTTATCAATCCCTTTCTACTCAGCCACATCGGTGAAAAGTACATGACCACTTTTTGAGAGGAAACTTTGTTGATATTGTTTCAATAATTGTTAAAATATAGCGCATTGTTAAGATCTTTAATTAAGAAGACGCTAAACACTAAATAAATGTAAATTACGTTTTAATTACTGCGTTCCATATTTAGAATACCTTATTTGTATTTTAATTCACAACAGTTTTAATAAATATTCAATTTTTAGCAATAAAAGAATATTTTTTTGTCGTCACTAACTATCTGCAATTCTTCTAAAATTGCAAGTTAAAATTTTATTATAGACGCTACACGCTCCACGTTCGAACATAAAAGCCTAATTGAGAAATGTATTGAAAATATTGAAACTTTTTTTTTATGTATTTAACCGAAAGTTATAAGTTATTGCATATGTTTGAATTATATGAAAGCAGAGGCTAAGGACAGTAATCAGATATCCAAGAGACCAGGAATTTATTATCAGCACAGATCAAATGTATATCATTGCAGAGGAAGTAACTCCATCTCCGAATGCTATTCAACAAGACTTCAAAACTAAACTGAATGTGACACGTGTTTACTGACTTTAAAAAAAAATGGAAAAATAAATGAGTAAAAAAACCGCACATTTTAGGAGTGAAACTAAATCCTGGAAAAACTCTAAAAATAAAGATTGGAATTCGTGGAATGAATCGGAAGGAACTGACATTCTGAATTCTTTTAAAGGTTATTTCCAGGAAAATTCTCGCCTTGCTTATTGGAAAACTCTCACTAAAACTGGGATGCCCAGAATACTCCAAAACAAAATGGAGTTTAAATGAAAACAGAAGGATGGGTTTCTTGAAAATGAATTATTATTATTTAAGCTATCCCAATAATTAAAATAGGATCTGCTGTACAATAGGAATGCTGGCTACAATACACAAAACCTCGCTAAAGCAATTCGACGAAATAAAAATAAATTAAGGTTGATTTTCCGAAACAATACCTGTAGAATTGACAGAAAAAGAAATCTAGAAGGCTATAGAAATCTGTTGGCAATAATAAAACGAAGAAATTAAAACAGAAAAAAGGGAAATATTTACTTTGATCAGGATAAATAAAAACGTCTTGTCTTCTACAATTACTTAAATATGTAGAGTGGGCATTCCAAACAAAAAACAATTATTAAAAGTCCGCCACACAGGGGTTGCGTTAACTAAGCAGACTTCCCTCGTTCGTCAAGTATTTGCATTTACATATCTCGAAAAGTAAGAGTTCAATGAGATCAATATTAGGTATTTGAGTTTTAAATAAATTAAGTCGTATTATAATAGATTTTTAGCAGATTTTTCAGCTATTGAGGTCGTACTCAAGACGCGAGTTTAGATAAATTTCTTCAAATGTCCATCGATCCTCCCCCGGAGATGATTGAGCTCCTGACAAAATTGTATATATATATATATATATATATATATATATATATATATATATATAAAATATATATATATTTGTCTGTTAACGCTCTAGCGGTCGCAATTTTCGTTTGATCGTTACCAAACTCGATATTTAAACCTTTTATGTAAAAAGACAGATCAAGTTCGTTAATGGCTGAAATCGGACCAGTGGGGGGGGGGGTTAGAGGGGGGATTTTCTAAAAGTCGAACTATCTCCGTTATTATGCAGCGGATCGAAATATTCTATGGGTCCACTCTTAGTGCAAATTAGATTTTCTATAAATGGTGGTATTTCCATTTATTCTCTATCTTGAATATTAACCGAGATATTTGCATTTTTCTGTTTTCAGCTTCTGAGACGAGATCGGCTAACTTCGGGTCCACTCGTGAGTTTCCATCAAGAGCTAGTTCGGGTCGTTCGTGTAACTGTACAGCTCTCTATTCTGAAATATAACTATTGTAAAACTTCACAAGGGAAATCTGCTTAGTTTACGCAGCCCCTGCGTGACGGACTTTTCTCATATGGCAGGAGTAGGAGTTGGTGGTTTACAGAAGGACGAATATTAACAAAATGCAAATACGTCTGATAATATTAAACATAGAGAATAAATGTATAAAAAAAAATATTTATAGAACATTAAATTTAGAATAATCTTATTCCATAAAATGTTTCGATCGGACGAATAATAAAGGAGATATTAAGAATTTTCGAAAATCTTTCCCTCTAACCACCCCCCCCCCCACATGTCGGTTTTTAGCCATTAACGAACTTGATCATTCTTTTTACATAAAACGATTAAATATCGAGTTCGGTAACGATGAAACCATAATTGATTTCCTTTATCTGCTATTATGGTCGTAGGCATGATGCGATTTTCAAAAATTTTCTTCAAATGTCCAGCGATTCTACCCAGGAGATGACGACAACGAGGTCCGTTCAAAATTATATATATATATATATATATATATATATATATATATATATATATATATATATATATATATATATATATACTAGATAACCCGGTAAACGTTCTTTTACCTTATAAATTATTTCTAGTTTCTAGAAAAATTCTAATGTAGACAAAAAGTAACTTGCTTATTATAAGTGTGTAAGTATGTGGTATATGCGTGAAATAGGCATGGAGCGCTATGAAATACAAATGAAATACAAAAATAACAAAGTCCAAACAATATTATTTTTATGTTATTATAGTTTATTTCTTAAAATTACATATCACATATCAATTACGACAGTTACACTAACAAACAACATCATTCTTTTAATGCTATAGCGTGAACAATACCCACTCGAGAGCATGCTACGTACAATTGCCCGTGTGAAATACATGGTGTACTCAAATCTAAGCCACAAATAGACATCGTTTGGCCTTGGGATTTGTTGATTGTCAGTGCAAATGCCAATCTAATCGGAAACTGAATTCGTTTGAATTGAATTGGCACATCTGTAGGTATGTTAGGAATCTGTGGTATTAATATATTTTCACCTTTGAACTTGCCGTTTAAAATGCTGGCTTCGATAACGTTTTTCAACAATTTTCGAATGACTTATCGCGTACCGTTGCACAGCTGTGGCGGGTTTAAATTACGAAGCAAGATAATTGGAGATCCACCCTTCAATTGTAAATTAAGCGTTGGCATGCTTGGAAAATCCAGTGAGTACAAAAATTCTGTAGGAAAATTGACAGCTTCGCTGGCATCGCAAACTGTATTAATAGATTTGTATGATACCAAGTTCCCTGGCAACAACTGTTGTATCAAATTTAAACGTTCAAATTTAAACGTCTGCGTTGACGTAAAGGCGCGGCAAATTTTAAGAATCTAACATTGGTAACAATATGCATATTTCAGGATTAAACTTTAATAATAAAAAATAAAAAAATTAGGAAATTTTAATCGAAGTACAGTTAAAAACACTATAATTGATCAGTTATCGAGCTGGATGATAATGATTAAATTACTAAAATGGCTATAAAAAAATAGGGGTTGGTTATAAAAAAGTAAAAATTTAGGGTTGTATGTATTTTTTAATTTCACATTATAAAAAAATAAAAACAAAATATTTCGTCCAAAAATTAAAAAAAAAAATGTTAAGGGTGAACAACCCTTATCAATTAGGGGTATGAAAAATAGATAGTAGCCGATTCTCAGACCTACTGAATACGCATATAAAATTTGGTAAAAATTGGTAAAGCCGTTTTGGAGGAGTACGCTAACTAACATTGTGACATGGAAATTTTATATATATATATATATATATTTGTCTGTTAACCCTCTAGCGGTCGCAATTGCAATTTTTGCTTGATCGTTACCAACCTCGATATTTAAATGTTCTATGTAAAAAGTCCGATCATGTTCGTTAATGCCTGAAATCCGACCAGTAGGAGTGGGGTGGGTTTAGAAGGGAGGATATTTTCGAAAATTCGAAATATCTCCGTTACTATACGTCGCATCGAAAAATCATTTAGAGTCAATCTTATTGCCAATTATATTTACCATAAATATTGTCATATACATGTATTCTCTATCTTGAACATTAACCGAGATATTTGCATTTATATTAAGTGTGTGTAGATAACGGACGAGATGAGATTAGCTAACTTCGGTTCTAGTCGTGAGTTTCCGCCTAAAGCTGATTCGGCCGTTTTCGTTACTGTTCGGCTCTCGTAAAATTTCACTCATTTTAAAACTTCACTGTGGACTTCGTTTACGCAGCCCCTGCCTGACGGACTTTTATTCCACCCAATTAAACAAATCCGCTGAAAATGCAGGATGGTATATGTTCATTAAGTTTTATTACTTTATTTTTTTAAATTAAAGAGCAACACATTGTTAAAGGGGTCAACAGCACGAATCAGAAGTAGAGCGGCCGATAGCCATATTTCAATGCAATCAGATTTAATGACCATTCGTTCTAGGAGATTTAGAGGTATGTTGCTGTCATTCTGAACTAGCTGTATTGGCGAGGGAATAGGCCTGGTGGAACACGGGGATAAACACTGGCGGAACATGGGAGCTGACACTCAGGACATCTGCCCAATTAGGGAGACATCCCACTCTATCGGCAATGGGCATTTCTTCATGTTGCACCGACGCGTATGGGAGACGCAGTCCATTTGCGTAGCGCTTGAAACGTTTCAAAGACCGTAGTAGCTGAAACAGTCAAATGATATCTCTGTGATTAATCGAAGATTACCCCCTGTTCATGACTAACTGGATAGGATTGACGGACATTTGTGGATATTTCATCAGAAATTATAGTAGCAATTCGCTAAGTCTGCAAGAACAATCATACAGTATTAAGGGGAGGCATGAAGAAATACAGCCACTTTTGGATCTCCAACCAGCACCTTCAAAAAACCTAACGTGGGTTGGTTGTCATAAGAAGATAGTTGATAGAAAGTAGCAGAAAACGTGTGTTTTAGCAGATTTCCGATTTTTGAAAAATTTCCTCAAATGTCCATCGACCCTACCTAGGAAAAGACGAAAAGGAGGTCCGTTCAAAATTTTATATATATATATATTTGTGTGTTAAACGCTCTAGCGGTCGCAATTTTTGTTTGATCGTTACCCAAACTCGGAATTTAATCGTTTCATGTAAAAAGGAAAATCAAGTTCGTTAATGGCTAAAATTGGTCCCGTGGGAGGGGGGGGGGGGGTTATATGAGGGATTTACGGAAAATTCGAAATAAATACGTTATTATGAGTCGGATCGAAAAATTGTACAAAATCAATCTTATTGCAAATTAAATTTACTATAAATATTGTTCTATACATTTATCCTGTATCTTGAATATTAACCAAGATATTTGCATTTGTATTCTGCATTGGTCGGCAGGAGTGAGCTGTTTGGTACTTTCCGAAGAGAGCTCTGGCGGCCGTTTTCGTAACTATTCGTCCCTCGTGTATAAGTTTAGTGATCCCTTACTACTTACTACACTTGTTATTGGGCAGATTTCTCTATTGTATAACTTCACGTGGGAAATCTGCTTAGTTTACGCAGCCCCTGCGTGGTGGACTTTTTAAACATTTGGTTGTTTTATGAAGGGAATAAATCGCTCAGATTGAGCTACACCAAACAAATTAATAAATATTTAATCCTGTGTGCTGTTTCGAAAGTTGCTCTGAAATTTCCTGAAACACTATATTTGAAAGCACAATTGCATCATCGAACTAAGGCGGTGTAATTCCTAAACAGCGGTGATTATATAGAATTAATCATTTGATGAAATTAAACGCTGGGACCTGATCAAAGAGATAAGCCGCTTTTGTCGGGGGATTCGAAAATGGAGTGTCAACCGGTATTAATGCTCCTCAAGTTACTAATGTTTGAGTAATTGATTTGAAGATGAAAATAATCCCTTTTCCTTAATCAGTAAACCCGGACTCAAGTCATCAAGGTGCAATTAACTTAACAACTTGATTAAATTTGGTAAGCCCTTCATCACGGCGGCTACTTTATATTCGCCCCTTAATTTTCTCTCTTTGTAAGGCCGCCATTTTCCTGAGACGTTTTTCTTAATTTATTATTTCTTTTTTTATTTTTTGTCCCGGGAATGGAAATGGGCTTGAGAATGGTAGGAGGGGGGGGGGTTGTCTCATTAACTTCAAACTTTATAAAGTCTGATTCGAATATAAACTAGTTCGTTATTATATAATCGTATATTTGTAATTAATTTATGAATTGTAATCCACGCCTACCACTCACATTCTGCTTTGAAAGAAAATATGTAATATACAAACTTGTCAAATGTGTAACATACAGGAATAAATAACTTCATAAAGATTATCAAAATACATAACTATATTAAATAAAGGTTCTTTAAAAAAACACTCACCGTTTTGCATTAAATTATTTTTTTTTACTCATTAAATGATCAGTACAAAATAAACTACAATTTACGCGAATTAAAAAATTATTAAGTGGTAATAAGTTTGAAGAGCCATTTATTAAGTTGAAAAGGAGTAGAGGTTGTCTAAATACCGAATAGGCAGTAGAATTAAAGAGTTTTAATAGGTAATCATATGGAAGATATCGGGAGGTCACCATACACGGAAGTTGTACAAGGATGATATCAGGCAGTAACCATATATGGAAGAAATACAAAGAAGATAACAAACAGTCGCAATAGGTGGAGGATATGCAAGCAGGATATCAGACAGTCCAAATACGTGGAACATATCGGGCAGTCAACATATACGGAAGAAATACAAAGAAGATAACAAACAGTCACAATAGGTGGAGGATATACAATCAAGATATCAGACAGTCCAAATAGGTGGAAGATATCAAGCAGTACCATCATTATGGAAAGAAATACAAAGAAGATAACAGACATACAATAGGTAGGATATAGCAGATAACAGACATCGATAGGTGGCAAACAAGACATATCAGACAGTCAAAATACGTGGAAGATATCGGGCAGTCAACATATACGGAAGAAATACAAAGAAGATAACAAACAGTCACAATAGGTGGAGGATATACAATCAAGATATCAGGCAGTCCAAATACGTGGAAGATATCTGGCAGTACCAAATATGGAAGAAATACAAAGAAGATAACAGACAGTCACAATAGGTGGAGGATATACAATCAAGATATCAGACAGTCCAAATAGGTGGAAGATATCTGGCAGTACCAAATATGGAAGAAATACAAAGAAGATAACAGACAGTCACAATAGGTGGAGGATATACAATCAAGATATCAGACAGTCCAAATAGGTGGAAGTTATCAGGCAGTACCAAATATGGAAGAAATACAAAGAAGATAACAGACAGTCGCAATAGGTGGAGGATATGCAAGCAGGATAACAGACAGTCGCAATAGGTGGAGGATATCTGGCAGTACCAAATATGGAAGAAATACAAAGAAGATAACAGACAGTCACAATAGGTGGAGGATATACAATCAAGATATCAGACAGTCCAAATAGGTGGAAGTTATCAGGCAGTACCAAATATGGAAGAAATACAAAGAAGATAACAGACAGTCGCAATAGGTGGAGGATATGCAAGCAGGATATCAGACAGTCCAAATACGTGGAACATATCGGGCAGTCAACATATACGGAAGAAATACAAAGAAGATAACAAACAGTCACAATAGGTGGAGGATATACAATCAAGATATCAGGCAGTCCAAATACGTGGAAGATATCTGGCATTTGCCATATATGGAAGGAATACAAAGAAGATTACAACCAGTTACACTAGGTGGAGGATATACAATCAAGATATCAGACAGTCCAAATACGTGGAAGATATCAAGCAGTCACCATATATGGATGAAATACAAAGAAGATAACAGACAGTCGCAATAGGTGGAGGATATGCAAGCAGGATATCAGACAGTCCAAATACGTGGAAGATATCAAGCAGTCACCATATATGGATGAAATACAAAGATGATAACATACAGCCACAATAGCTGAAGGATATACAATCAAGATATCAGACAGTCCAAATACGTGGAAGATATCTGGCATTTGCCATATAAGGAAGAAATTCAAATAAGATAACAGACAGTCGCAATAGCTGGAGGATATACAATCAAGATATCAGACGGTCAAAATAGGTGGAAGATATCGGGGAGCCAACATATAAGGAAGAAATTCAAATAAGATAACAGACAGTCGCAATAGCTGGAGGATATACAAGCAAGATATCAGACGGTCAAAATACGTGGAAGATATCGATGGCCATATGGAAGAAATACAAATAAGATAACAGACAGTCGCAATAGCTGGTGGATATACAAGCAAGATAACAGAAGGTCAAAATACGTGGAAGATATCGACAGTCCATATAAGGAAGAAATTCAAATAAGATAACAGACAGTCGCAATAGCTGGAGGATATACAAGCAAGATATCAGACGGTCAAAATACGTGGAAGATATCGGGGAGCCAACATATATGGAAGAAATTCAAATAAGATAACATACAGTCACAATGGGTGGAGGATATACAAGCAAGATATCAGACGGTCAAAATACGTGGAAGATATCGGGAAGTCAACATATATGGAAGAAATACAAAGAAGATAACATACAGTCACAATTGGAGAAGGATATAGAAGCAAGATAACAGACAGTCAAAATACGTGGAAGACATCGTGGAGTCGCCATATATGGAAGAAATACAAAGAAGATAACATACAGTCACACTAGGTGGAGGATATACAATCAAGATAACAGACAGTCAAAATAGGTAGAAGACATCGGGGAATCACCATACATGGAAGAAATACAAAAAAGATAACATACAGTCACAATGGGTGGAGGATATACAAGCAAGATAACAGACGGTCAAAATACATAGAAGATATATAAGGAAGATATCATGGAGTCAGCATATATGGAAGAAATATAAACAAGATATCAGACAGTCACAATGGGTGGAGGATATACAAGCAAGATAACAGACGGTCAAAATACGTGGAAGATATCGGACAGTTACCATATATGGATGAAATACAAAGAAGAATACAACCAGTCACACTAGGTGGAGGATATACAATCAAGATAACAGACGGTCAAAATACTCTGAAGACATCAGGCAGTCTAAATACATAGGACATACACAAAGTAGATGGTTGAATCGGTCTCAAAAGACAACTTCATGGACCCCGGATTGCTTCAGATCATTGGATCTGCTTGTCAATATAGCAATAGAACAGCGGGTAAAAGAATTTGGGGAGATATTCGTGAGATCCGGGAAGGAACTCCATTAATGGCCTAACCATATTTCATGGGCGTGTTTGTTACAAGAAGAGATGGATTGTTGAGCCTAAATCTCCCGCCCAAACTGAATGCTAGATTAATCAAAGTAACACATGGTTCTTAGAGTTATGTGACCGCCATACATGAATCATATGTTCACAGGTAGTATTCATTTTCATTACTCATTCCCCTAATACACTCCAGCCAATCTATTTCCATAATTTCAATATGGATGAGGAAATAAATATTGGAACAACAAGGATCGAACATGCTGTAAGTGCAGGTACTGATTAAACTGTGCAGATTTCTAACGTGTGAATATATGGTTTCTCCCTTTTTTTCTCTGTTTATTCATTAATATTTTTATTTATTTATTGATGATGTCGCTACAATGGCGATTTATGTTAAACAATAAAAAGTATAAGTATACAAAAGTACATTTCAATATATAATACATAAAATTACTGTAAGGAGGCAAACTGGAAGGAAGTAGAATCTTAAAAGGAGGTAAATTTATAATTCTTTGTTTTACAAATACTGTGTTTACAATATATATACTTTTAAATAATGAATATCTATTTAAATTAATTAAGATGCGGTCTCGTCATACTATGCAGTCATACAAAACAAGGAATAAATGACTCGATTTTTATTTGAGTTACGAAAATTTGCACACAACTACCGGGGTGTAGAGCATCAATAGTTCAACAAGGTATAACCTATAACACTTTACGATTCTTTTTGACCCCCCCCCCCCTTCTTCCTCTCCTCCCCCCAAGAAAATACGATCTTTAGTGTTGGCAGAAAAGGTTAAATAACGAGTATGGTATACATATAAAAAACATTTTTGAGTTAGAACGTAAAATCTTAGTTGACGACGTCAGCACACAGCGAATTTGCACGTAAATAGCGTAATAAAAGCAATATTTGATGTGTTAGCTTAGAATAAAGTAGTTCATGATAAAACAGCTTATTTTTAATGTGACGTGGAGGTTTACTAAGTTACTGAAAAGTATAAAATCCAAATATTATAGACAAATATATATACATAAGCATTTAAAGGTACTTTAATTTTCAATAAAATTAGTTATACACAATTTTCCGATCTGATTTTTAATAACGGAGGCACTTAAAATTTTCGAAATTCCCTACCTTTAACCACCCCCCCCCCATCCCAATAGTCCGATTTCTGCCATTAACCTGAAAGCATTTATTTGTACTCAGAATGTTTAAATATCCGTAGGGTACCGTTCAAATAACAAACATTTTCGTCCTCTCCGGGGTAGGATCGATCCCCATTTGAAGAAAATTTTTCGAAAATCGCATCCTGATTACAAAGCTCAATAGCTGATTTTACTTAAGGGAAATCTGCTGAAATTTTTGTTCATTAAATCATTCACAAGATTATTTGACATTCGTCATTGAAGCGGGACAAGTATTTTCAATTAACGGCAATAATTGTACATTAATTAAGTGAGAATGCATTTAGTGCGCGTAAGCAATGAGTCCAGATATCCAAACGAGTAAAAAGTCCGTCACGCAGGGGCTGCGTAAGCTACGCAGATTTCCCACGTGAAGTTATACAATAGAGAAATCTGCTTAATAACAACTGAAGTAGTTAGAAACCTCTAAACCTATTCACGAGGGACTAATAGTTACGAAAACGGCCGCCAGAGCTCTCGGCGGAAAGTCCGAACTTAGACGACTCTTGCCGACCACACGCAGAATACAAATGCAAATATCTCGGTTAATGTTCAAGATAGGGAATAAATGAATATAGCAATATTTATAGTAACTTTAATTTGCAATAAGATTGATTCTAAACAATTTTTCGGTCCGACGTATAGTAACGGAGATATTTCGAATTTTCGAAAATCCTACCCTCTAACCCCCCCCCCTCCCACTGGTCCGATTTCAGCCGTTAACGAACTTGATCTTTCTTTTTACATAAAACGACCAAATATCGAGTTTGGTAACGATCAAACAAAAATTGCGACCGCTAGAGCGGTAACAGACAAATATATATACACACAACGTTTTGAACGGACCTCATTTTCGTCATCTACTAGGTAGGATCGATGGACATTTGACGAAAAATTTCCTTAAGGGAAATCTGCTAAAACTGTCTCTCGTTAAAAATAATTAAATTATCAGGATCTAATCCTCACTGAAACAAATTAACGTATTTCATGCAAAAATAAAATAGGATCTTAAGGACTAAACTCATTTATTTTTATTTTTATTTTCTCAATAGCAGACGTTTCACTCTCCTGGGGATTAACAAAGCAAAAACATACACATGTGAGTAACATTGTAAATTTTTGTATATCATCCCTTAAGGAAATCAATAATTTTCTTAGAAAGAATAATTCCTGTGGAGAATTAATCTTTTACTAAGAGTAATAATTTTGAAGGTTGGTTAGTAATGTTAGTACGAAAGAAAATTATGGTTTGCCTTAACGAAAAGACATTTTTTTTTATGTTTTTAGCATTTTTAATGCCCATGAACGCAAAACTGCTAGTTGAAAAAATATAATAAAGATAGCTGAGTTGAGACCTCAAGGTCCTTTTTCTTTTTTGGCTGAGATAACTAAATTAATTACTTGCGGTGTATTCGGTTCTAAAAATTCTAATTCATTAATTATTTTAACTAGAAAAACATTTAAACACATGTTCAAGAAGCAATAATTGACAATAAATGGCTGGTTAGAAGATTAATGGCCTAGTGGTGATATTGTGGGCACAATATATTCCAGTCAGAGAGAGGGACCTGATGTGGTTTGTGGCTAGAGTTAATGTGTTCAGCACAATACAAGATGGCCACCTTCATCTACTCTAATCACCCCTCAGTTATCAGCCAATTTAATTGACTATATTTGACTTACAAAATCAATTATCCTTACTCAACTATTGGCGATAATTAATTTCAATAATCTGCCAGATTAGATATCATTTAACAAGATAAGTACATAAATGAAACGGTCAACGAATACCAAAATTAGAAGAATTATAAGAAAATGATAAATAATTTATTTAAATGAGATATAAAATTAACGAGCTTCATGATTAATGACTTTATTTCCTGAATGAATTTACCCACCCCCCCCCTCCCTAGTTTCCCATATATATTCATAGCATTAAATTGATTAAATGAAAAAATAAATCAAATCTTTTATTATTTAGGGAACATGAGTTTCTGCATTATTTTGTATTTAAAAAAAAATGATCAAAAATATGTAAACATTTCTATTTCTATACTACAATATTGAGTTAGACTACTACGGAGTTCCACATATTATTTACTAATAGAAATTAACTTCACAGTGCAATATTGAGTTGGACTACTACCAACCTTTATAAATGATTTATTAAGTAATATTTATTTTATCATTCGAATATTGAGTTTGACTACTACTAACCTTTACAAATGATTTATTAAGTAATATTTATTTTATCATTCGAATATTGAGTTTGACTACTAGTGAGCTTTAATAAATTATTTATTAAGAAATATTTATTTTTACAGTGCAATGTTGAGTTTGACTACTACTAACCTTAAAAAAAGGTTTAGTAAGTAATATTTATTTTATGATTCGAATATTGAGTTTGACTACTACTAACCTTAACAAATGATTTATTAAGTAATATTTATTTTATCATTCGAAAATTGAGTTTGACTACTACTAACCTTTATAAATGATTTATTAAGTAACATTTATTTTATCACTCGAATATTGAGTTTGACTACTACCAACCTTTATAAATGATTTATTAAGTAATATTTATGTTATCATTCGAATATTGAGTTTGACTACTAGTGAGCTTTAAAAATTATTTATTAAGAAATACTTATTTTTACAGTGCAATATTGAGTTGGACTACTACCAACCTTTATAAATGATTTATTAAGTAACATTTATTTTATGATTCGAATATTGAGTTTGACTACTACTAACCTTAACAAATGATTTATTAAGTAATATTTATTTAAACATTTGAAAATTGAGTTTGACTACTACTAACCTTAACAAATGATTTATTAAGTAATATTTATTTTATCATTCGAATATCGAGTTTGACTACTATTGAGTTTTAGAAATGATTTATTAAGTAATATTTTTTTTATCATTCGAATATTGAGTTTGCCTGCTACTAAACTTTACAAATGATTTATTAAGTAATATTTACTTTATCGTTCGAATATTGAGTTTGACTGCTACTAACCTTTACAAATGATGTATTAAATAATATTTATTTTATCATTCGAATATGGAGTTTGACTACTAATGAGTTTTACTTATTATTTATTAAGAAATATTTATTTTTATTTGGCAATACTGAGTTTGAATACTTCTGAGCTTTACATATTATCTATTAAGAAATATTTATTACTGCAGTGCAATATTGAGTTTTATATATATATATATATATATATATATATATATATATACATAATTAGAACGGACCTCATTTTCGTCCTAGGTAGGAACAATGAGCGTTTGAGGTATCTTAGTAAAATCTCATGTCTACAACCGCAATAGCTGATTTACCTTTAGGAAAATCTACTAAAAAACTGATAAAAACTAAACTAAGTAGATTCTCTAAAAGTATATCGATCGGGAGGCTGAATCGTTGGGTGGCCATTCTGAAGGACACAAAGGATATTTGTTTTCGTAGTAAAGGAGTATATCCTTTAGTGAGTCTTTTTCCCGGAAATAGGACGTCGTAAAGTTCTCCTTTTCCGTAAGCCGCTCCTAAAAAGATACTTAGGTACTTCCGACTGGCTCAAATAATATTGAAATAAAAGGGGAAGTACATAAAGGGAGGGTTTAGGGGCGTTTCCTCCCCCACTTCCATGCCATTAGACGGCGAGGGGGATTTGACGGGGATTTGAGTCGGGTACTTGGCCTCTCCAGGAACGTCCTGGAGGAAATGTCTTCTGGAGTGGGAAGGATCACGACAAGTATGTCTTATGGAAGTACGCTATCCTCTCTCAACGGCGAAGATACAACGGGCCAAACATCAAGAAGATCCCTGTTCAACATTACTTTGCTTCCAGATATAAGAAAGTCCTTCGTGCTGCGTTAACTAAGCACATTACAGACATCCTGGAATACGACTGTTCATCTCATCCAACAATATATTCCCTATTTCTACCATAGTAAGGGACCGTCCCTATTTCTACCGCCCGTAATACAACTTTTATTGTTATTTTTCTATTGTTGATATATATATATATATATATATATATATATATATATATATATAATACATTTTATTTGCAATAAGATTGATTCTATGCAATTTTTCGGCCCGGCGCTTACCACCCTAGTAGTCGCGCCTGATCTGTGAGATCGCTGATAGATTTCATATTGTACTACCACCCTTTGCGAAGGGACTGGTGCCGTGCTTCCTATCTTGCTAGAAGGGGGTGCCGTGCTTCCTATCTTGCTAGAAGGGGGTGAAGTGCTTCCTATCTTGCTAGAAGGGGGTGAAGTGCTTCCTATCTTGCTAGAAGGGAGTGCCGTTCTTCCTATCTTGCTAGAAGGGGGTGCCGTGCTTCCTATCTTGCTAGAAGGGGGTGCCGTGCTTCCTATCTTGCTAGAAGGGGGTGCCGTGCTTCCTATCTTGCTAGAAGGGGGTGCCGTGCTTCCTATCTTGCTAGAAGGGGGTGCCGTGATTCCTATCTTGCTAGAAGGGGGTGCCGTTCTTCCTATCTTGCTAGAAGGGGGTGAAGTGCTTCCTATCTTGCTAGAAGGGAGTGCCGTTCTTCCTATCTTGCTAGAAGGGGGTGCCGTGCTTCCTATCTTGCTAGAAGGGGGTGAAGTGCTTCCTATCTTGCTAGAAGGGGGTGCCGTGCTTCCTATATTGCTAGAAGGGGGTGACGTGCTTCCTATCTTGCTAGAAGGGGGTGAAGTGCTTCCTATCTTGCTAGAAGGGAGTGCCGTTCTTCCTATCTTGCTAGAAGGGGGTGCCGTGATTCCTATCTTGCTAGAAGGGGGTGCCGTGATTCCTATCTTGCTAGAAGGGGGTGCCGTGCTTCCTATCTTGCTAGAAGGGGGTGCCGTGCTTCCTATCTTGCTGGAAGGGGGTGCCGATCCTAGCCAGACTAGTTCAGACCTTCAAGCATTTAACATAGAGTCGTCAGATTACGATCGATCTCCTAGATACAGAGCGACCTCTCCTGTAAGTATGTGAGTTTATTTTATAATTATTTTCCTTCATTGTAAATAGATCTAAAACATTACATTAAAACATTAACTAAGTTAATTAACTACGAAATTAACCAAGTTAATTAAAACATTTTATAGCAATGATAATGATAGTATATTTATTTTGTTAATCTGGAGGGAGCGAGATACATCGCGACCACTTTTTTTTTTAAATGAATACAAAATTTATTAATTTGTACTTGTGATTTTAAATTTTTAATTTTAATTGATCCAAAAAAAAATGTCTTTCCCAAGCATTTTTTATGATTTTACAAATGATGAAGATGTGAAGAAAATACATATAGTATTATTTGAGGTAGACGTGGATGAAGAAAGTGGTGGTGTACATCACATTCCTGCTGCTGTAGAATATGAGATCTGGATACAGGTGAAGAAGAAAAAATTGAAGAAAGACAAGGTAATTCGGAAATATAAACTCAGAAGAATGAAAAGTAATTAATCTACCTGCATTGGCAATATAGAAGACTGATTTTGTATATATGTATATTGTACTTCTTTCCTATCATTTCTGTTATTTTAATTAATGTTTTTTTTCATAAAATAAATTTATTCGTAAGTAACAGTATTTTACTTTAATTTCATTTCAAATGTTGCAGTTTAAGGTTATACTATTACTGGGATTGAAATGCGATCTAACTGATACTGCGCGACTACTTATGCAGCAAAGCTGGGCGCGACTACTGGAGTGTTAATAACGGAGATATTTTGAATTTTCAAAATTCTCCCCCACTGAAACCCTCCTCCCACTAGTTCGATTTCAGCCATTAACGAACTCGACCTTTAGTTTTGCATGAAACGCTTATATCCCGAGTTTGGTTACGATGAAATAAGAATTGCGATTGGTAGAGCAGAACAGACAAGTATATATATAATTTTGAACGGACCTCATTTTCGGTATCTCCTAGGTTGGATCGATGGAAATTTGAGGGAATTTTTCAAAAATCGCGTCATGAGTACGACCTCAATAGCAGATTTTCCTTAAGAGAATTCTGCTACAACTGATCATTGGAATGGCCGTTCTTTTTTAAAAATAATTTCGTTGCTTAAAAACTATTTAGAAGTCGGTCACGCAGGGGCTGCGTAAACTAAGCAGATTTCCCACGTGAATTTTTACAATAATAACAGTAGTAGTAAGGGATCTCTAAACCTACTCATGAGGGATGAATAGTTACGAAAATGGCCGCACTAGCTCTCGGCGGAAAGTCCTAAACGTAGGCGACTGCTGCCGACCACACACACACTCACACACACACACACACACACACACACACACACACACACACACACACACACACACACACACACGCACACACACACACGCACGCACACACACTCACAATACAAATGCAAATATCTCGGTTAATATTCAAGATACAGAATAAATGTATAAAAGAATATTTATAGTAAAATTAATTTTAAATAATATTGTTTTTATACAATTTTTTTTACCGACTTATTTTAACGTATTTTTTTCGAATTTTCAATAACCCCCCCCCCCCTTCCACTTTTCTGATTTCAGCCATTAACAAACTTGATCTGTCTTTTTATATAAAACGTTTAAATATCGAGTTTGGTAACGATAAAACAAAAATTACGACCTCTAGAGCGTTAACAGACAAATATATATATATATTTATATATATCTATATATATATATATATATATATATATATATACATATATACAGTTTTGAGCGGACTTCATTTTCTTCATCTCCTAGCGAGGATCGATGGACATTTGAAGAAAAATTTTGAAAATCACGTCATGAGTACGACCTCAATAGCTGATTTCCCTTAGGGGAAATCTGCTAAAAAAATATTGGAGCCTTCCCGAAATAATATTAAATGTGTCCTCAGAGAGATAATGGTGGGAAATTTAACTTATAAAGTCCTTTATTTTTTTTTTCCCGAGCAAAATAATTGTTTCGCCACCCCTAATATATTTGAGGCGGGTCGATAAGGCAAAGAGACCCCACTGTCACTGCTAATCGTCTCATATATAAAGAAGTGGCAGGCATTACTTAGCTCTCTCTGTCTAATATCCTTGGCACACTTCCAATCAGGCTCGATTCCCGTCCAAACACTTTCCCTTTTCGCCCCCCCCCCCACCACCACAACGTAGGCCTAATTTATTGTCTGTTTATGTAAAGTTTGTTTATGCTCCGTTTCTTTTCAAATTAATACACCCCTAATGGCCTTTTTTTGCGCACGAAGTCCACTTACAAATGGACTCTCGTGAAGGGAATAAAAAAAAAAAAATCTCCAAACGGTTAGAATATATTTTAGGCGGTTTTAGACTTTTGGATCAAATAAATGTTGAAAGTTTCAAGTCAATAATTCTAAAGGATTGCCGACTTTTGGCACTTACAATTAATTAATAAGTTCTCGTAAAACATAGTCCGCCTTCCGTATATCATCACAGATACAACTAAACCATTTTTACACAAATACCGTTTTATAATACATAATAAGAACTAAAATGTTCAGCGTGTAACTACAAAACATATCTGCCAAAATCCACATGAAAGAACAAATAATTTAAAGCGCCCTGTAATATAATAAATATAAACATGGTAGCCAATATGACCAAAGGCAAAGCATTTACTATAATTAAAAATTTTTTTAGTTTGTAAACGATATAAGAATAGTATTTATATATAACGCATTCAGAATAAGTAGCACGAAATCGGCTATTGATAAGTACTTACTAAAAATCATCGAATTTTTAATTTCCCAATCCTTTTAAAAATACCATGATCTAATTCTGACCCCGTTTGCAAATGGTGTATTACAATGAGTAGAAGGCGTGGAACTATATATATAAATATATATATCTTATATAAATATTATATAATATATATATCAACCTATCGGTATATATTAATTTGCTATCAAACACTTGCTGTAGAACGTTGTAGTCGAGGGACAATTTTTATGCTGATCGGACTCGAGGTGAGGGGTTGTTTTAATGAGACAGATCAAGTTCGTTACTATAACGGCTCGAAGAAGTGAAGAATTGAAAATTCGTTATTGAATATTTTAGTGGATAAGTCTTCTGAAAATTCATATATGAACAAAATAATACAAAAATTGGTGTATATAATCAATCTTATTGAGAAATTTAAATTTTATATAAATTTGTTATATACAGCCTCTCTAAAAAACTTACGAGATAATTCTCTTTAAATAATAAAAGATTAAATTGAAGCCAGTAAATACACAAATATCTACTTGTGTGATACTTTTTACTCTGTGAGATATATGCAAAAAACGGTTCTGTTGACCCCCCCCCCCCTCTCTTCATTGAAGAATTAATATAAAAACTTGAGTGTATTGAGAAAACAACCCCCCGATACCCCAACCATTACAAACACAAATAATTGTAAAACTTCTGATTCGCGTGAAGTAAAACAATAGATAAATATTCAGGAAATACAATTGTTTGTCCACCGTCTATTATATGCCAATATACGAATAAACCTCCCGGAAAGCATCTGTTTGTAAACAATTACAGTTCTGCCAACCTCTTACCTGTATGCAAAACATTTACAGTAATATCACGGATGTACCGTATTAGTTTGATTGTAACCTTTCAGTGGGAAATCAGTACTTAATTTACGCAGCCCCAGCGTGACGGACTTTATCACAATAAATCAAATTTTACATCTATCTTGTATAATATAGGTCTCTGGAAAACATTAGGTATTTAAGCTTTGAATAATTTGGTTTATTGTATAACAGAGTATTGTTTATGTAACACGAGTAGAAGTGAGGGTTTACTGAAGGCTCAAATCCAAATATCTCGGCTAATATTCAAGATAGAGAATAAATGTATATCTCAATATTTATAGTAACTTTAATTCGCAATAACATTGATTCTGTACAAGTTTTCGATACAACGTATAGTAACGGAGATATTTTGAATTTTCGAAAATCCTTCCCTTAAAACCACCCCTCCCACTTTTCCGATTTCAACCATTAACGAACTTGATCTTTGTTTTTACATAAAACGTTTAAATATCGAGTTTGGTAACGATAAAGCAAAATTTACGACCGCTATAGCGTTAACAGACACACACACACACACACACACACACACACACACATATTTATATATATATATATAATTTTGAACGGATCTCATTTTCGTCATCTCCTGGGTAGGATCGATGGTCATTTGAAGAAAACTTTTAAAAATCGCGCCATGAGTAAGACCTCATTAGCAGATTTCCCTTGAGGGAAATCTGCTAAAACGTCGTCGAAATAAATAAACTTTTTTTTTTCAGCCCCTTACCTATTTCCAACCGAACGATAATAAAAGCATAAGAAGAATGAAATATGTTGACACTATCTTGGCAACAAATAACTGGGCGGATATATATTTCTTTAAAACAGAAACTATCTGTGCCAAAGGAAGTTGATGAATGAGATGGGTTGCCATAGCAACAGCCACATGTTGTAGATAATGGCGGCGAATAGATTCCAGTAAATGGCTTGAAAATATTTCCATCCGATAAACAAGGCCAAAGGAGGAAAAAGAACAGCCTGTAACTGTTGCATTTTTCTTCAAAGGAAATATGATTTCTCGAGTTATAACAGGAATTTTCTTTGAAAGTCTCTTCTTAAATGACCACAGATTCGTAAAAGTAGCAGATTTCCCACGTGGCCACCTCCATGGTAACGTAGGATCTTTTTTTTTTTCTCTTAAGGCATATGAGTTCTAATCAAAAAAAGTCTGTCACGCAGGGGCTGCGTAAACTAAGCAGATTTCCCACGTGAAGTTTTACAATAGAGAAATCTGGCCAATAACAAGTGTAGTAAGTAGTGTAGGGATCACTAAACTTATACACGAGGGACGAATAGTTACGAAAACGGCCGCCAGAGCTCTCCGGAAAGTACCAAACAGCTCACTCCTGCCGACCAATGCAGAATACAAATGCAAATATCTCGGTTAATATTCAAGATACAGAATAAATGTATAGAACAATATTTATAGTACATTTAATTTGCAATATGATTGATTCTATACAATTTTTCGATCCGACTCATAATAACGGAGATATTTCGAATTTTCCGAAAATCCCCTCTCTAAACCCCCCCCCTCCCACTGGTCCGATTTCAGCCATTAACGAACTTGATCTTCCTTTTTACATAAAACGATAAAATTCCGAATTTGGTAACGATAAAACAAAAATTGCGACCGCTAGAGCGTTAACAGAGTTATTAAAATATAAATTATTCTTACAATTCAGAAGCCGTTTCAGTTGGGAATTTATTTTAATTAACTGAAAGATTTCTCATTATCTAATCACGGTGGTATTGTGTTACCAGTATGCAGATTTCCCTATTGTAAAACTTCACAGGGGAAATCTGCTTAGTTTACGCAGCCCCTGCGTGACGGACTTTATATTAATTATTTTTAGACCGAGATAGAAAGGTTACCAAGCGTCAAAGAAAATATTTAATTATATCCATTATCAAATATTTTAAACGATAGAACTTTGTACAAGTAGCAACTTTAAAAAAAATAAGTTAAAACTTCTTTTCAAAGGGATAACTTGCTCGAGACAAACTTTTTCGGCATTGTTTGAAATATAACTTTAATTCTAAAAATTCTTCTTCGAAAAGAACAAAGGAATTTAATAACTGCTAATGAGACACTGACAATAAGGAAGTTCTTAGAAAAATATAAATATTGATAAAAGCTGATGGCAATTCATTTTCATTGTGTGATTAATTATTGAATTTTTATTATTATCAACTTTTTTCGGCAAGTGGTTTTTGATGTGGAGTCAGTAAATAAATAAATTTTTAGTGATGGTTGAATAGAATTTATTGAGCATCTCGATTTGCTGGATTCCAAATAGGTAATGTCTAAGTAGTTCTGTACTCATGACGCGATTTTTGAAATATTTGACCCAGGTGATGACAAAATCTCATCTCACAAAACAACATGATGAAGTCATGTATTGTATTTATTGAAAATGCAATGTTCTATAAATGTTGTTATGTACATGTGTTCTCCATATTGAATATTAACCGAGATATTCCTATATTTCAATTTTGGACCATCAGTAATCTCCCACTGCTACTAATGTCATCAATAAGCTGTAGTATAATGAAACACATCATTCGAAGGTAAAGTGCCAAATAGGTTTTTCATTGAATGTTTAGTGAGATACATGCAAATACGTTATGTAATGACGTAATGAACTAAGATTTTTCATTCTTTACATGAAAATGTCTATTTGATCTATGCCATACTCGATATTTGACAGTTAGAGTGAACTCTAAAGATCATATTTGTGTCATATCGGGATAGTGGATGGCTTAAAGGGGGGGGGGATTTGGAAATTCAAAATATCTTCGTTATTATGAGTCAGGTTATAAAATATTATTGAACCAATCTCGTTAAAGTTTTAATTTGCTCTATGCATTGTAGCAAATATCATACAAATTACATGGTGATATGAGAGCACAAGTGGCATACCTGCACTTGGGAAATCTGCTTAGTTTACGCAGCCCCTGCGTGACGGACTTTTTTTATATGCAAGACCTGCAACTTACAATCTTTTCTGAATTACGACACACTCAACGAATGGCAAATGAAATATTTTTATTTTATATTTAACAGCTGTTTATGGCTCAAATCTTACAGTCCCATTTCTCCTAATAACGTGCACCGCTTTTAACATCGGCATTTGAAACATACAATAGGAACTTTATATCAGAGACATTCTGCAAAAAAAAGAACCTTTAATAAGAATTCATAAATAAAAACATTTTTCCTCGAAATCAATTTTTAAAGGAATATACTATATAATATGTTAATTTACAGGAAGCTTGCTGGGGCAGAACAACATTACAGCATGCATAAGTGATTAAAGCAAGCATATTTCCATACCCCCTGTTTAGAATTGTTAATGGCTACATACCTCATCAGTTAAAGTGCAATACAAGACAAATTTTAATTTTTTTATTTAAGAAGTATAAATGAAAGAATAGTGTGTGTGTGTGTGTGTTTTTGTGTGTGTGCGTGTGTATGAGGGAGATATGACTTTGTTTTGTTAAAGTCACCTATAACAATTTATATTTTATCTAAATCTCCGTCATTTTCAAGTTATTTTATTTATCTTAGGAGCATATATCTATTTATTTCCTTTTTTTATTATATTTTGTTTAATATTTTAATTGGATTTCCATATTATATATTTGTCTATTACTGCTCTAGCTGTCGCAATTGTGGTTTCATCATTACCAAATTCTTTTATGTAAAAAAAAAATAAACGATCAAGTTCTTCATTGCTGAAATCTGACCAGAAGGAAGGGGATTTAGAGGAGAGAAATTTCGGTAATTCTTAATATCGCTGTTAATATGCGTCGGATAGAAAATTTTTATGGAACCAATCTTTATGCAAATGTAACGTTTTAAAAATATTATTCACGTATTTTCACTATCTTGATTATTAACCGAGATATTTCCATTTTAAGTACCCCCTCCCCTCCCTCCTACTGATGTCATTTTATGAAGCACATAATTTGAAGCATAAATACCAAATGTCAATCTCATATAATTTTACGTTTTGAGATAAATGCAAATACTTGACGCAAATGGGAATCTGCTTAGTTTACGTAACCCTTTTGAGACGGATTTTTACAATTAGTTTTGGATTTTACTTTTTTGTTTGTTCCTTTATTTTTTTTTTTTCCATCATTCGTGTTTTTCTTTTATTTTTCCAATTCTGGTTTGTGATTTTATTTTCGTTTAAATTAATACTGTTTTTATTTTGATGTAGATTTTGTTCTGAGGAGCATCGCTACAGCTGCGGGGCTCAAATAAATACAAAAAATAATTGTTATTTTTTATTAATGTGTCAATCAATTTGGTATACGTGATATTCAAAAGGAAAAATAAATGTTAGTAGTGGTGGAACTTTTACAGGGATTCATAGCTGATTGTACATACTGTATTATCCGTAATCACCAATGTTCAGTTCTATTACCTGAAATAAGTAATAAGATAAATAATTACTAATAAGAAGAAATTGAAAACATATTTAATGTATGAATTAAATAATAACTGCACATTATTCTTACTGAGACAAATAAAAGGCAAAAAAAAATTCTTAAGGTCCTATTTAACTCTCTTTATTGTATTCAGTGGGCAAACGTTTCGCCCTCCTGGGCATTTTCAATGCAGAGTTTTAAATTATTTTCCTTAGTAATTATAACAATATTATTATTATTTATTAACGTCTACTTTTTGCAGCTCAGGCTAATTGGGACGGGTTATCTACAGGTTGCCACCCTTTTCTAGCCAGGGTGGGACTTAGGATGTTATTTAATGAATTTCGTCACTAAATAATTGCCCAGGCAAGAATCGAACTCGCCACTCTAGGATAATCATGAGAAATTAAAGGGAACGCTTTAACACACATGGCTAACCTGAGCCCCAGTATGTCATACCCCAGTATGATAATTAGCATTAAAAAATGTGGTAATTTGTCTAATTATCTTAATCTTATATTATTCATACAATCTATTGTTAGTTTACATAGCCCCTGCGTGATGGACTTTTTTTTTTATGTATTAAAGTCTAATGTGTAGTTATGGCTATTTTCCAACGAGATATCACAGTTTTAGCCAAATTTAAGGGAAATCAGCTATTGAGGTTTTACTCATGGCGCAATTTTCTAAAATTCAAAATACCTCCGTTATTATTGGTGGGGTCGAAGTATTGTACATAATCAATCATATCCCAAATTAAATTACTTTTATTAGCAGATTTCCCTTAACGGCCGGTAACGGATTTTTGAGTTTTCCGCCAAAACCTAGTTCGGCCCTTTGCCGTAAGTGTTGGGCTCTTGTATGGAGATTTCTCTATTGTATTACTTCACGTGGGAAATCTGCTTAGTTTACGCAGCCCTTGCGTGATGGACTTTTAAATGTTGGAGACATTTGCAGTTTTAGTTTTCATCGTTAAGCAAACACCCACTCCAACTCATGTCATATTAACAATTAGCTTTTGTATAATGAACCACTTATTCTAAGCTTAAATATAAAATATTGTTTTTTAATTGAATAATGGTAACATTACTAAACTGAAATGAGTGAAGAAAGTAAACATTTTGAATAGGTAAGAAAGTAATACTTTCTTTTTTAAATTTTTTAATTTTGTTTAACAAAATAAATTGAAATGTGAATGAATTATTGGTGGAAATAATCAATATATTTTAAAATTTAAATATAATAATAATTACCTTCCTTGTTTATAACCTGCACTTGTTTATAACTGCACTACTTCACAATCATCACTAGTTGTTTTATAACTATGCTTATAACCTTTCACAACAATGCTTATAACCTACCAACAACATACATACCATAATCTTCACAACATCCTAATTTTGTTCATATTCTGGTTAGATCTGATCATGTATTACACGATTACAGAAAAAAATTAATATTACACTCGTGACGAAAGTAGAATTTACAACTCTCGTGAAATTACCACACTTGCTTCGCTCGTGTGGGTAAACGTTTCACTCGAGTTGTAAAATGATCTACTTTCGTCACTTGTATAATAAATAACTATTTCAACATACCTTATTATGCGAGGTAAAGAAAGCTCGTGACAACGGCATCATTTAAAAGTCCGTCACGCAGGGGCTGCGTAAACTAAGCAGATTTCCCACGTGAAGTTTTACAATAGAGAAATTTCACGAAAGCCGAGCAGTTATGAAACGGCCGAACTAGCTTTTGGCGGGAAAGTCACTTCGTCCGATAGCCGCCCAGATTTAATAAAAAATGGAAATATCTCGGTTAATATTCAATATAGAGAATAATTGTATTCAACAATATTTATAGTAAATTTAAGTTGCAATAAGACTAGTTCTATACAATTTTTCTGAAGATATTTCGAATTTTCGAAAATCCTCTCCTCTAAACCTCCCCCCCCTCCCACTTGTCCGATTTCAACCGTTAACAAACTTCATCTTTCTTTTTTACATAAAACGACCAAATATCGAGTTTGGTAACGATCAAAAATTGCTCTAGAGCGGTAACAGACAAATATATATATATATATATATATATATATCTATATATATATATATACAGTTTCGAACGGACCTCGTTTTCGTCATCTCCTAGGAATGATCCATGGCCATTTAAGTAAAAATTTCAAACATTCCGTCATGAGTACAACCTCAATAGCTGATTTCCCTTAAGGTAAATCTGCTAAAATTTTACATTCTTGTACAAAAAAATTTATATCATCTTTATCATTCTCGATATTTGGATTTTACTGTCAACACTAAAGATATATTTCTTTTTGGCTGATACTGGACTATTTAAGGGGGGGGGGATATAGAAAATGCAAAATATCTCCTCATTACGAGTCAAAACCTAAAGTTTTATAGAACCAATCTTGCTAAACTATTGATACTCTACAATTGTTGTTATGTTTATTTATTCGTAACTGAAATATTAAGGGTTCAATTATGTTGTGAGATACGGTCACTAGGAAGAAGGAAATCCGCTTAGTTTACACAGCCTTTTATTAATGTCAATTTGATTATAAGGGAAATCAGCTATTGAGGTCGTATATATATATAGTATATATATATATATATATATATATATATATATATATATAGTATATATATGTCTGTTAACCACTCTAGCGGTCACGCAATTTTTGTTTAATCGTCACCAAAACACGGTATTTATCGTTTTATGTAAAAAAAAAGATCAAGTTCATTAACGGCTGATATCGGACTAGTGGGAGGAGTGGGTTTAGAGAGGGGATTTTCGAAAATTCGAATATCTCCGTTACTATACGTTCGAATCGAAAAATCACGTATTAGAACCTAAACTTATTTGCACAAATTAATTTTACTATAAATATTGTTATAAACATTTATTCTCTATCTTGAATATTAATTAACCGAATTTTTTGCTTTTTTAATAAGTAGTAACGTACTGCTATGGTTCCCGCCGAAAGCTGGTTCGGCCGTTTCTGTAACTGATCTCCACTCAGGTAAAGGAAGATTTCTCTATTATATAACTTTTCGTGGGAAATCTGCTTAATTACGCTGCCCCTGCGTGACGGAATTTTTTTTGCAAATACGCTCAAGTTCATGGAACGCCCCCCCTTCTTTAGAATTCTTGTACATTCTTGATTTCAGTCGAAATATGTAATGAGATGAAATCACTAGGCACGAAGGAAATCTGCTATGTTTATGTATAATTTATTATTACTCTTATTATTTAATCACGGTCTAATTTTGCTACCAGAATGCAGATTTATATATTGCGACTTCACATGGGAAATCTGCTTAGTCTAGCGCAGCCCATGCGTGAAGGTTTTTTATTTAATTACAAAGTACATTGGTCGTTGATTCTGCGCCATTTAAATCGGTAAATGGATTGAAAATAACTAATACATATTAATTGAGGATTGCAAACACGCTTAGAGAATATATTTCAAAAGCAATTTGAGCCACCTACAGAGAATATTAAATTCACTGGCTCAGACGTGTGCATCAATAGAGAAAACAATTCCACCGCGTTAAAATGCTTTTCATATTATTGCAGTTGTCTTTTTTTGTGTGTGTATGTATATATTTCTTTTTTTGTTATTCGCAAATGAAAATATCCAATCTGTGCAAAAGTATGAAGTTTATAGGTATGAAATATTAATTTTCCGCCTCAGGTTTTTCGGCCTCACAAAACATTTTTATTAAAAACGGCCAAATTTAAGAGTTTCATTACGCTACAAAGTTCAATTGACTGTGAGAACTGAAATGAAAAAAAAAAAAAACGGACCCATTTGAATAACTATTAGCAGATTTCGCTTAATTGAGGTAAAGCTTATGAATCGATATTTCAAAACATTTTTCCAATTCCCACGAATTCTATGTAACACATGATGAAAAGTAATAAGTCCTCGGCTTTAGTACAAACCTTTACAGAGAGTTGATACTATTTTTTCAATTAATTAATATTCAAACTATTTCAAGCTTATCACTATAAGGCATTTCAGCTTGGAATAAGACTATTCATGATATATTAGGTTATTGATAACGTGAAATAACTAAAAGTCCGTCACGCAGGGGCTGCGTAACCTAAGCAGATTGGTATCACTCTACTGATTTCATCTCACCATATGATTCCTATTTCTATGTGATCACCCAATGCGTAGTGAGGGAGGTACTAAATGCTGAAAAGGAGAAATTTCGAATAACTCGGCTAACACATGAATTACGAAAAACGTGCACAGAGCAACCATAATTTAACAAGATTTGTTTAGGGTTTATTTCAATAGAGGTTTTTGTAAAACTGTAATAACCAGTGTCGTAGTAACAAACCTCGAAACCGAAAAAATTATTTAGGGGGCAATGAACTAAGCAGATTCAACCCAAAAAATAGTTAACTTAATCTCTAAATCTATACGAGAGCCCGAACAGTTACGGCAAAGGGCCTCTAGATTTTGGCGGAAATTCAAAATATCGTGTTATCGGCCAAAATTTAATACAAATGCAAATATCTCGGTTAATATTCGAGATAGGGCATAAATGTATATAACAAATTTATAGTAAATTTAATTTTCAATAAGATTGATTTGAACAATTTTTTCATGCGACGTATAGTAACGGAGATATTTTCGAATTTTCGAAAAATCCCCCCTCTAAACCCCCCCTCCTACTGGTCCGATTTCAGCCGTTAACGAACTTGATCTTCTTTTTACATAAAACGACTAAATATCGAGTTTGGTAACGATCAAACAAAAATTGTGACCGCTAGAGCGGTAACAGACAATATTATTTATTATATACTATATATATATATATATATTTATATATAATATATATATACAGTTTTGAACGGACCTCATTTTCGTCATCTACTAGGTAGGATCGATGGACATTTGAAGAAAAATCTCGAATATTCCGTCATGAGTACAACCTCAATAGCTGATTTCCCTTAGGGGAAATCTGCTAAAATGTGTAGGACCAGTCTTATTACAAATTTAGTGTCCTATAAATATTATTAAGAGATTTCCCTTAAGGGTTACATCAGGTACTCTTAACGCGATTTTCGAAAAAGTTCTTCAAATGTCCATGAATCCCGTGCAGGAGATGACGAAAATGGCGTAAGTTTAAAATTATATATATACAGGCGGACCCGATAGACGTTGTCCTGCATGATATTTCAAGGGAATGGGATGTTAAATTTATTAATATTATGTTTAAAACAAACGCTACTTTTAATAACATAAAAAAAAAACATTTGTTATGTGCACGTTTGCCTAAAAACAAATAGAAATTAAAATATCGCGAATTTTTTATTCAGACCTCCCTTAAACCCCCTCTCCCGTTCGAACCTAAAAAAAATTAATATAGCTCATAAACATGGAAGAATTAATGCTAATTCACGTGTAGAGTTTTGTTAAGTTCGGTTCAATCGTTAGTGCCCAATAAAATTGTTGGCTCCCACTTTACTTTTTTAGTGTATATCTCGTTTATACTCTGTTATACGACAAAAGTGAATGTAGCAAAAGTTACTCTAAATGGCAACATAAACAACTTTTAACCTAAGCATATTCGCCGAAATACCAATAGGAAACCAAATATCGCTATTTTTAATTTTAGACCTCCCTTACGACCCCCACTCTTCCATCTGGGCGTCATCCAAACGCCTATGAAAACATTCATTCAAATCGTTCCGGCTGTTTACGAGGAGTTCAGTGATATACACACGTACAATAGAATTATATATATATATATATATATATATATATATAATACGTTCCGATGTCCCCCTCTCTCCGTCTTTAGTTCTAAGTTTATTAAAATTTGAGTGATTGAGATAAAAATTATTCTGATTCATTATAAATTACATTAATTAATAATTAATGTTATATTGAGAAGTATTTCAGTAATTGGAGGGTTTGCTGCAAAAAGGAGGTAGCTCCAATTTTTCCAGTTTTAGGAAACCAAATAAAACGTTTAAAAAGTTCAAATTTTAAGTTATGTAAAAATATTTGTGTTGTTTACTTTCAATTATGGTGTTTACATATTAGAACAGTATTTTCATTCAAAAAATATCATCCAAATGTTGGTGGTACGTGGATGATCCTTCGAGCTTCCTCTTTGTTGCCCAAAATAATGGAATATGAGGAATGGAGGAATATGTTATATCTAATAGAATGTACTATTATTATGTATTTTTTATTCAAAGAAAACTGAAAATAAAGTACAGCAAAATTATTGGTTTTACAAACAGAAAATAACATCATTATAACGAATAATATAAAATACGAAAATAGCATCATAACGATTGAAGCTGCATCCTTTTTGTGCCAAATAAAAGAGGTTTTTTTTTGTTTGTTTTTTTGGCACCAGAAAGTGTTTATAACTCCCAACAGCTATGGGATGGAGCTACTTCCTTTTTGCAGCAAACCCTTCAACTGTTTTTCTTTCCAGTGAAGAATATTTCTATCTATCTGATCAGCTGAGTGGATGACAGACATGTTTGCTTACAATTCAGAGCTTTCCGTTTAGAGGTTATTAGAATTGACTGAAATATTTCTCATTACCATTTGTATTTATTCAATTAATATTCGTGGTGGTAACTGTTACCACGTATGTAGATTTACCTATTGCAAAACCTCGTGTGGGAAATCTGTTTCGTTTCCGCAGCCCCTGCGTGGCGGACTTTCTTATTTCAATATATTCTCTTTTTATAAAATGTTTCGTCAATATAGGTCAGACGTCGTAAAAATAAAAGTTTCAAATCCATTACAAAATTATTGTTAATATATTTGCAGTTCAAATGGACAATTGAAACACCCCTGGAAATTCAAACAATGATGAAACACGCTGTAACATGTAACAAAGCAGACTACTCGATTCCTCTCCGAGCTCCTCCCATTAATACGTAATGAAACACAAATAGACAGTTGTACAAGTCACGCCGGCGTTGTTTGATCTTCCGTCGGCGCGGAACTGGAGACCGTTTCAAAGTTAATTAACTCTTCCATCAAGCGGAGAATGGCCGTTTGCTAACAGTGGTTAAATTGGTTACTCCATTCAGAATGTCCAAGACAAATTAATATCACTCCATAAACCCAGAGAAATTACTAACTCCCAGTGAAGTCGTGTTTGGATTGGCTCAAAATATTGAATCGTGAGGAGTATCTTGAATCGAAATTAGCGAACTGGTTGATAAAATGTTCTATATGTAACATAAAATTAATCGACGTTTACATTTGTTAGCAAATTTTCCATAAATGTTAAACTAATTGAAATTGTACTTGTGTTTTTTGAAACATCTCTTAAACGTCCATCCTACCAAAGGGAATGACGAAAATGTGGACCGTTCATATATATATATTATTTTCTCTTCTTAGGGGCTGTAAAATTACAGGTACTACTTTATTATATTGCACATTGTTATTAAACTAGAGTGTAAAAGTGGGTGTTTTTTTCTATTATTACTTACTAATACTAAAAGATACTTAAAAACTATTGCACTTAGGACTAGGGTTATAGTAACCTCCCTTGTTTTGTTTACACAGAGCAGGGTCACAGCCTTATGTTTGGTATATCTATAGTATATTGAATTTTGTTTGTTGGACTATATTATAATTATTTACTGCAGTTTTTATACTATGTTAGAACTATTGTTATGTGTTTTTAGAATTATTGTTATATTTTATTAACCACCCTGGCTAGAAAAGGGTGGTAACCTGTAGATAACCCGTCCCAATTAGCCTGAGTTGCAAAAAGTGGACGTTAATAAATAATAATAATAATAATATTTTATTAAAGCTGTTTTCATGTTGTATGAAAGTTATTTATAATTGTTATGTTATTAGGTTACAACAGTTATTTTTAAGTGCTATTACATTTATTGCTATGTTATATTGAAGCTATTCTTTTGTTGTACCTTCTCATGAGTGTAAAAGACTCTAGTTTAATGACAACGTGCAATATTATAAAGTAGTACATGTAATTTTACAGCCCTGAAGAAGAGAAAATAAAGAATCTCAAATATCGGCATAAACTAAGATTTTTTCACCAACATTGACCAAAACTCCAAAAAGAATAACAACACTATATATAAATATAACCTGGTCGAAAACATCAACACAATTATATATTATATATATTATACTAGCTACGTTACCCGGCTTCGATCGGGAAATCATGAGTGCTTTGCTCGGGAAGACAGAATAATGATTGAAACTTCTTATGGATTTACTATACACAATATTTTTACACTTCCTATCTCACGTCTTTAGATTGCTCTTTGACCTAGTAACTAAAAGTAGTGAAGAACCACCTCCGCTGTATCAAAAGTACTATTAAGGAGTGGCCATAGGTGTACTAGACGGGAGGAAGTTGTTCTTGCTAGACTCAGGATCGGCCACACATAGACACTTGATGATAAGGACTGACAACCCTATATGCAAATACTGCACCAAACACCTTACGATAAAACACATACTGACAGACTGCATCCAACGAGAAAACCTTCACATACCCTACGATATGATAGATCTATTAACTGACACAGGCAATACATCCCACAAATATTAACATATCTAAAAAACGTAAACATTTACAAAAGCATAAAATAGAATAGGTTTACAGCATACTTAAAAAGATTTAAAAGGGTTAACTTTTATTATATTCATTTAGACAAAGCACGGATATGAGAAAAAAATCAGATATTTATGAAACCAGATTTTTCCATAATATAAAAACAAAGTACAACAAAAATAAGTACATGAAGGAGTAAATAATTATTATTCAATTATGCCAATCACCATCGCTGTGGGGCACAAACCAAATAAATAAAAAACCTAATAACTAGCAAACTTTTTTAGTCTCAATGAACAAAAAGAAAAGAAAAAAATGAGTTCTTGATCAATTCCTCTCCACTGCTCGAAATACTGTTTTCAATATAAATCATAATCATGGATAGCAATCATTTAAGTACCATTAGGATTCATAATTAGGACAGCATTGAATACAAATTTATTTGTCCGTTACCGCTCTAGCGGTCGCAATTTTGGTTTAATCGTTTGATGAAAAAAAGAAAGAGTGAGTTCGTTAATGGCTGAAATCAGACCACTGGAAGGGGGGGGGGGGTTAGAGGGGAGGAATTTCGAAAATTCTTAATATCTCCGTTATTATTCGCCGGATCGATAAAGCGTATAAAACCAATCTTATAGAAAATTTAAAGTTCTATACATGTTGTTATGTACGTTTTTTTTTTGTTTTGTTTTTTTTCCATTATCTTGATTATTAATCGAGATATTTGCATTTTTTTAGTTTCCGGCTTTCAGTAAACAACCACTCCTACTTATGTCATATTAACAATAAGGTGTTATATTACGAAGCACATAATTTGAAGCCTAAATATTGTCCTCATTAAACTTTTACATTTTAAGTATGCAAATACGCGAAGCACGTGGGAAATCTGCTTAGTTAACGCAGCCTCTGCGTGACGGACTTTTTAGTCTTCAGTAAACCCCCACTCCTACTGGTATTAACAACAAGCTGTTATATCACGAACCACTTTATTGGAAGGTTCAATATCAATTAGTAATGAAAAAAAAAAAAAAAAATATTTCTCGAACAAAGTTAAATTCGCCCCCCCCCCCTCCACAATAAAAATAATGACCATTAAATGTAAACCATTTAATTATGTATATCCTGACTCAAGTACATTTTAGAACGTCACCACAGTCGAAGGAAGTTATAAGGGAAATTAAGTTTAACATGGAAGAACTTGGCGAAGGTTAAGTCCCACAGCTTAATAACTAAGTAACACCAACTTGGAGTTTGGGGCCTTTACTTACTGTTGAAACTTTAACACCGATAGCACTTTATTAATTATCAACAACCCACCAATATTTATATCCTAGTGATAAATAACGCAGAAAAAAGATAAGTTACTCCGACATCTTTTTCGTTAATTAGTTTAATCCGTTTTATATTAATACCCTCGTTATCAGTTGCGGAGATAATTGATAAATGGTAATGATATCGCTTCAATAATTATCAACAACCCACCAATATTTATATCCTAGTGATCAGTATCGTACAAAATAGATAATTAACACCGATATATATTTTTTTAATTAGTTTAATCCGTTTTGTATTAGCAGATTTCCCTTAGAGGAAATCAGCTATTGAGGTTGTACTCATGACGGAATTTTCGAAATTTTTCTTCAAATGTCCATTGATCCTACCCAGGAGATGACGAAAATGAGGTCCGTTCAAAACTGTATATATATATTTGTCTGTTACCGCTCTAGCGGTCGCAATTTTTGTTTGATCGTTACCAAACTCGATATTTAGTCGTTTTATGTAAAAAGAAAGATCAAGTTCGTTAACGGCTGAAATCGGACTAGTGGGAGGGGGGGTTTAGAGGGGAGGATTTTCGAAAATTCAAAATATCTCCGTTACTATACGTCGGACCGAAAAATTGTACAGTGTCAATCTTATTGCAAATTAAATCTACTATAAATATTGTTATATACGTTTTTTCTCTATCTTGAATATTAACCGAGATATTTGCATTTGTATTCTGCGTGTGGTCACCAGTAGGCTATGTTCGGACTTTCCTCCGAGAGCTCTGGCGGCCGTTTCCATAACTATTCGTCCCTCGTGAATAGGTTTAGAGGTTAGGTTAACTGTTTTTGGGGGCTAGAAACTACTGGGTTATTACGCCCTAAATAATGTTTTAGGTTTAGAGGTTTCTTACTACTACAGTTGTTATTAGACAGATTGTAAAACTTCACGTGGGAAATCTGCTTAGTTTACGCAGCCCCTGCGGGACGGACTTTTAATACCCTCGTTATCAGTAGCGGAGATAATTGATAAATGGTTGTGATATCGCTTCAATAATTATCAACAACCCACCAATATTTAAATCCTAGTGATCAGTATCGTACAAAATAGATAATTAACACCGATATATTTTTGTAAATTAGTTTAATCTGTTTTGTATTAGTACCCTCGTTATCAGTAGCGGACAAAATTGATAAATGGTTGTGATATCGCTTCAATAATTATCAGCAACCCACCAATATTTATATCCAAGTGATCAGTATCGTACAAAATTGATAATTAACACCGATATACTTTTAGTTACTTAGTTTAATCCGTTTTGAATTAATACCCTCGTTATCAGTAGCGGAGAAAATTGATAAATGGTTGTGATATCGCTTCAATAAATATCAGTGACCCACCAATATTTATATACTAGTGATCAGGATCGTACAAAATAGATAATTAACACCGATATTTTTTTTTAATTAGTTTAATCCGTTTTGTATTAACACCCGAGTTATCAGTAGCTGCAAAATTGATAAATGGTTGTGATATCGCTTCAATAATAATCAGCAACCGTCTTATCTGCTAACAACCTGATCAGTATCTGCAAAATAGATAAGTGTGACCTCTATTTTATCTGCAAAAGTGTGTTATCTTTTAACAACCGTGTTATCTGTTAATAAGAGTGGACTCTGCAAAATAACGTGTGACGTTTTAACAACCGTGTTATCTGCAATATATGTGTTATCTTTTAACAACCGTCTTATCTGCTAACAACCGTGTAATCTGCAAAATAATGTGTGACCTCTTAACAACCGTGTTATCTGCAATATATGTGTTATCTTTTAACAACCGTCTTATCTGCTAACAACCGTGTAATCTGCAAAATAATGTGTGACCTCTTAACAACCGTGTTATCTGCAATATATGTGTTATCTTTTAACAAGCGTGTTATCTGCAAAATAATGTGTTATCTTTTAATAATAACGTTTTATTCCTATTTCATAATATTCGGAAATATCTATATAAAAGTTAAGTAGAGTTGAGCACTTCAGTGGAGTAGGAAATGATTTCATTATCTAGGTCTTGATGAATGAGCTGCATCATTCTTGGAGGAACATTTGAAATGTTTCCAACTGCTCCCCCCTCCTTGGCCCATTGATAACCCCCACCCATAGCCGACCCATTCCCTTCATGGTAGCCCATTCTTTCTGACAAAGGCCCCAGTAAATTTATTCCATTACATCCAGATTTACATGTGAGCTTGGAAGTCTTTTATGGTTCATTTCGTTTCGACTTTATGGACGTCGAGTAATGTAGACAGATAATTTATTATTCTTCTAGATCTGTTTTCTATGTTTCAATGGCCGCCCCCCGTTGATCAATTCTAATCCCATTGTGGAAACAAGAAATAGTGTTCCTCTATTTCTTGTGACGGAACAATTTAAGTTCAACATCTCTGCGTCTCCGCCTAGACATTTTATCGAATTCACTCACAAATGTACAATACTCACAAATTTTCGTCTTCGGGCCAGACATAATGGCTATAGGTATTTATGTTTATATAAAAAGTAATATTAAAGCCCATTCAGGAAATATTGTAAAAGAACAACCTGACACGTTAGCAAAGGAAGCAGCTCAGGGTACAAAAATAATTCCAGAATTCTCTCTCGTACCACTCCCATTCATTTAAAAGTCCGTCACGCAGTTGCTGCGTAAACTAAGCAGATTTCACCCGTGAAGTTTTAACAATAGAGAAATTTCACGAGAGCCGAGCAGTTAATGAAAACGGCCGAACTAGCTTTTGGCAGGAAAGTCACTCTCGACCGTTAGCAGCCAAGATTTAATAAAAATGGAAATATCTCGGATAATAGTCAATATAGAGAATAAAAGTATATACAATAATATTAATAGTAAAATTAATTTGGCAAATAAGCATTGATATTATGAAACAAATTTTTTCGATCCAACGTAAAGTACACGGAGATAAACCCGAATAAATCGAAAATCCTCCTCTCTAAACTCCCCCCCCACTCACTGGTCCGATTTCAAAAGGCCCGTTAACGAACTTGGTATTTCTTTATACAATAAAACGACTAAATAATCGAGTTTGGTGACGATTCCAACAAAAATTGCGAACATTTGAAATAAAAATATCGAAAAGCCGTCATGAGTACAGGACCTCAATCAGACTGAGTTTCCCTTAAGGCGAAATATTCTAATTAAAAAAGACTTACATACCGACACAATACATAAGTGGAACAACAAAAAAGAGAATGGACGATCATGTAACAAATCTTACTCAAGACCTTACATCAATACATACCAAGATATAACCTCGCAACAACTATACAACACAATTAAGAGTAATCCATCAGCAAACATGCAGACCACAATTTCTAACGGAACAAGGAAGACAGGAACATGACTTTTTCTTAATAATAATGAATTTATAAGATTTTACAAAATTCAAGACAATGATAAATGCGTAAGCTTGCAACCTCACATGAGCAACACAAACGTTTTTTACGATATACTTATATGACCTGTTCAACATTTAAGTCAGAATAGATCAAATTAATAATAATGGAACATTTATTTTTAAAAAGGAGGAGTAATTGGCTAGAACCAGCTCATATTATATTTAAACAAATATAAATTAAAAAAAACTTATAAAGTTTATCAAAAGTAATAGATATGGATGTTAGCACAAATACATTAGCAAATGTAAAAGGTTGATTGTTGGAGGAACGGGAATTATAATTCAATATATTTTACCTTAACATAGACGTCGTCCGCAAAATTAAACATCGGTTGAGTTTATCTTTAATTGATTTTTTTTGTTCTTATTTTATTTATTTATTTTTTTAATTTCATTTATTAATTTTACTTGTAATTATCTTACTTATCTTAAAATTTTATTTTATTATTATTATTTTTATATTATATTTGAGTAGATAGTTGATTAACGTGTATATATTGTAAAATAAAAATGTATTTAAACATAATCATACATGTAATATGTTCTGTGGCAATGGAACATGTATTCAAATAAATAACTCCTCACAGGGTTACTAGCAGGAGAAAAAAAAGTCCATCACGCATGGGCTGCGTAAACTAAACAGATTTCCCACGTGAAGTTTTACAATAGAGAAATTTCACGAGAGCCAAACAAGTCAAGGAAACGGCCGAACTAGCTTTTGACGGGAAAGTAACTCTCGTCCGTTAGGCACCGAGATTAAATTAAAAACAATTCAATCAAAAAAACAACAAGAACACAAAACATGGACTTACCTTTAATGATAGCAGCGCTCTGAACACTTATTACACCAACACTAAATAGTACCACAGAATATCCATTATTTGTAAGACTTAATACTGCTGTGAATATTAAGTAAACAAATAAAGGGCAAGTCAAATGGTAAGAACCTTCCTGATAGCAAACAGTCTGAGTTGTAAACAATCAGCAATTTCGGAAATATATTTGAATATAAGTTATAAATTTTATTCATAACTAGTTATTATATCTACTACTGTAATTAATAATAAACCAGAATAATTTTTATCACAACCATTCCAAATTTTGGAATCCGGGAAGAGAATAGAAATGGGGGGGGGACAAAATACGATTCAGACGGTTATGAGATTTTCACATGATTAAGGAACAAATAGGTTAGCCAGAGAAGATTTACAATAGATAAATATACATAAAGGTGAATATACTAAATATTAGTGAATATTATAAATATATGTAAATATAATTACGTGAATATTAGTTACTAATTACAAACGGAAATGATAAATCTTTAAATTTACAATATAAGTTAATAGTCCCTACAACGTAATACGGCTGGATTGTAAACAAACAGGTTAGCCAACCTTGTAGCGCAGTATCGATAGATAGACCGGAAAAAACAAACAATTAAAGAAATATATCTGAATATAAAATATTAATTTTATTGGAAACTATTTACTATAGTTAGTGGAGTAATTTGAAATGAATCAAAATAATTTATATCTCAATCACTCATATGATTGAAGTCCAAGAAAAAAAAAAGAAAAAAAAGGGGGGGGGAGGGGGTTAACAGAACGGATTTGTTTGTATCTCGTAAAATATAGCTTTGTTGGAAAAAATATTTTGTATTTAACCTAATAATGAGGTAGTTCATGAGATATCAATTGCCGCCACAAGAGAGCTGTTAACCAGAGAAAACAAATATATAAACTATGTATGATATAATCCATTATCATTTTGAATGGATCTCATCTTTATTATCTCAAGGGTAAGGAGGATGGACATTTGTGGAAATTTTTCGAAAATCGTGTTAAATGCACGACCTCAATAGCAGATTTACCCTTAAGGGAAATCTGCTAATATTTCGCTTAGCATCCAGAGAAAACATGATAAAACTTTGTTTAGGCATTCTGTTACGATAGAAGAATGTTTGAGTTATAAAGTATCAACGAATGAGGAATAAATGATCAAAAAGCTCTTATTGAAAATACACAGGCCCGTAATTCATATACAAACAATTTCCCAATCCTATTCAGGAATTATTATGAAATACGATTAAATTCTGGGACCCAGAAGCCAACATATCAATATTCATAAATGTAAATAACGAAAACCGTTATTCTAAACAAAATGTGTTCTTTACATATTTTTAAAAAAATAAAGCCTATGCTAACAAAAATATTGGTGAATAAGCATATTCAAGCTGAAGTCAACACCCTCCTCCCCCTAAGTTGAAAAAGTCCGTCACGCAGGGGCTGCATAAACTAAGCAGATTTCCCTCGTGAAGTTTAGTAATAAATAGATAGATAGATAAATATGCATACTGCTATCACAACAACACCGTGAATAAATACAAACGGAAATAGATGTTTCATCCAATTTCAATAACCTGCCGACGAGGAAGGCGTTAGGTTAGAAATGTAAACTAACGAGTCGGGCCTGCCTCAGACCGGAGAAGAAAAACAAATACTGAAATATATCAGAAAATAACACATTCAATTTTTATTTGAGAATTATATTACTATATCTACTATTGTAATTTATAATGAGAGTCAGAATAATTATCTCACTCAATAAAATTCTAGTAGTCCAAAACTTTAAGATGGGGGGGGGGGACATCAGGGCATATTTGCATGTATCTCGTATAATAAAAGGGCTCTTGAATACAAATTTATGGGGTATTTAAACTTTCCAATAATGTGATTTTATTATGTAACAGAGTATTGTTTACGTAACATGAGTAGAAAGTGGCGGGTTTGGCTGAAAACTAAAAACTGCAAATATCTCGGAACATAATTCAAGGATACAGAAAAAAATGTATGGGAACAAACAATTTATAGTAAATTTAATTTTCAATAAAATTGATTCAATACTATTTTTTCGATTCGAATGCATAATACACGGAGATATTTTGAATTTCCCCCCCCCCTCAAAAATCCACATCCCTCTGGTCCGATTTCAGCCAATTACGAACTTGAACTGTCTTCTTTTACATAAAACGGATTAAATTTCGAGTTTTTCGTGTAACGGATCAAACAAAAATTGCGACCGCTAGAGCGATTTTAACAGACAAATATATATATACTATATATATATATATATATACAAATATATATATACTAGCTCAGATACCCGGCTTCGCCCGGGAATTCATTTGAGGCTGAATGGTGATGGTATTTTTTAGCAGGCTTTACATTGCACAATATTTTAACATTTACCAGTCCCAGTGTTTAGGATTGATACCCTTCCTTGCCGGTGATTTGCTAATAATAGAATTATTTGTTCGATAATTCTTCACAGGCTTCGATATTTTTATATTTCCCGTTTCTTATACATGTAAATATGGTGAATTTTTATTTCAGGCCTCCCTTATAACCCCCTCCCGTTCGAACCTAAAAATTTTAATATAACTTACAATCATGGAAGAATTAATGCTAATTGACATACCGAGTTTTGTTTAGTTCGGTTCAGCCGTTAGTGCCCGCTAAAGTTTTAGCGCTAATTTATACTTAGGTATACGACAAAAGTGTATATAACAAAAGTTACTCCAAATAACAAAATAAACAACTTTTGTTATGCTTATATTTGAGAAAAAAACCAATAAGAAACGAAATATCGCTATTTTTAATTTCAGGCTTCCCTTATAACCCCCACTCCTGCCCGTCCATAGAAATGTTGGTATGGCTTATTATAATGAAGGCCTCACTGCTAATACACATACCGAGTTTTATTTAGTTCGGTTGAGTCTTTTTTGGCAAATAATATTGTTGACTCCCGCTATAATTTTTAGCGTATAACGCATTTAAACTTTGGTATACGACAAAAGTGTATATAACAAAAGTTACTCTAAATAACAAAATAAACAACTTTTGTTATGTGCATATTTGCCGAAAATCCAATAGAAAACGAAATATCGCTATTTTTAATTTCATGCTTCCTTTATAACCCCCACTCCTGTTCGTCTCAGAGAAAATTAATATAGCCTAAAGTCTAAGTTGGGTTAGTAGTACTATACATACCAAGTTTAATAAAATTCGGTTCAGCCGTTTATGTGTGAAAAGGTAACAAACAAACAAACAAACAAATAAACAAACAAACAAACAGACACCAAAGAAACAAAATGCAGTTATGGTGTCTATGACATGTGAAATGAAAAGTTATCGTGAAATTTCGCTTGGGTTATATGAGAGTCAAAATTTTAGCAGATTTTCCTCAAGGGAAATCAGCTATTGAGGTCGTACTCATGACGCGATTTACGAAAAATTTCTTCAAATGTCCATCGACCCTACCCAGGAGATGACGAAAATGAGGTCCTCTCAAAATTGTATATATGTATATATATAATTTTGAACGGACCTCATTTTCGTCATCTCCTGGGTAGGGTCGATGGACATTTGAAGAAATTTTTCGAAAATCGCGTCATGAGTACGACCTCAATAGCTGATTTCCCTTAAGGGAAATCTGCTAAAATTTGTATAAAATTTCAAACAAATCATCCTAGCCGATTTTTAGTGATTGAATAACAAGCGGGCAGACAGGTAGACATACAAGATTAATTTTTCGAACGCTTCAAGTCTAAAACGTAAAAGAAATTGCTCCTCGCCGTATTTATATAGAAAATCGGACAAACCTGCTGAATTTTAAAAAGTAAATCAAAATTTACTCTACAAAATTGAAAATATATTCATATTTTGATCAAGAAAAGCAGCTGTATAGTAGGTATAAATACATTTTCACCATACTACGATGTAATCACCTGTTTTACACGCCTAATTTGCGGTCCGAAAGCTACACTTCGCCGACCTAGGGCCGAAAATGAATATTTCGCCCTAGGGCCGCACAATCAGCTGTTTATTATTTTAATTCATTCATTTCATTATATACATTATATTAGTTTGTTTTGCTCGTTTATTGCTAACTTTTTTTAGCATTTTGAAATATATCAGTTGTATTAAATGAAACACACATATGTTAATCTCTCTTTATTAACTTACATAATAACATAATGTAAAACAATCCATACATTAAACATTCATCATGTCCCCATAACCACAAGATAACCTTCTAACAAAGAGGTACACTTACCAAAAGAATATCTTGTTTTTGATTAATGTTATATGGTATTAATATTTATTGTAGTATGGTGAAAAATAGCGTTCGTGCCTCGGGCCAAAGTGCTTTTGCCGGCCCTCGAACTTTTCATGACCTCGACTACGTCTCGGTCAAAAAATATCTCGGGCCGGCAAACGCCCACTTTCGGCCCTTGGTACGAAATATACTATTTCTATAATTTCAATATGATCCTACCTCGGCTGTATAATAGATGGTAGGGCTACGGCTTTGGGACGACTGCTGGCAACTATCAGAGAGGCCTACTAAACAGGACACTCTGGATTTCCAACTGTACATTTAGGCAGATACCTCTCCGTCTCTCCAGCTCAATGTAAAGGGGGTTACAGTTTTGAATTCATTTATAATCACGCTCAATAACTTAACAGAGCTACTACCTTCTCTGTGGTATTTTCTTCTTAGCTGTTTTCCCTCAGTGGGAATCGACGCGAATTCCCTCAAATGTCCATCGATCCTACTCCGAAGATGACGAAAATGATGTCCGTTCAAAGTATATATATATACATATACACAGGGTGCCCCATGTTTCTGTGCCACCCACCATAAAATCTCCAATTTTTACAAGATTTCCCTTAAGGGATCAGCTATTGAGGTTGTACTCATGACGGAATTTTCGAATTTTTTCTTCAAATGTCCATCGATCCTACCAAGGAGATGACGAAAATGAGGTCCGTTCAAAACTGTATATATATATCTATATATATCAATCTATCTATCTATCTATATATATATTTGTCTGTTACCGCTCTAGCGGTCGCAAATTTTGTTTAATCGGTACCAAACTCGATACTTAGTCGTTTTATGCAAAATATAGAAAGAATCAAAAGTTCGATGATACGGCTGAAATTCGGACCTGAGGGAGGGGGGGTTTAGAGGGGTGAGAATTTCGATTAATTCGTATATCTCCGTTATTTTACGTGCGATCGAAATTAAATTATGTTAGTTTAATTGTGCATAAAACAATTCTTATTGCACATTATCATAGTGTAACTTATAAATATATTGTTATAATACAATTATGTTAGCTCTATCTCTGAAATATTAACCGACATATTTTTACATTTTTCCTCAGTTTTCAGCCTTCAGTTAACCCCTCCACTTCTACTTGTGTTACATAATAACAATGTGCTCTGTTATTTAATAAAATAGATATGTAATTAAAGCATAGTATTAATAAATACCTACTATAATCTGTTTTCATTGAAACTTTTACTTTGTGATATATATGCAATCACGTTCTGTTGTCCCCCCCCGCCACTTCTTTTGTTTTTGGATTACTAAAGTTTGAGTGGAACTGAGATTAAAATGATTCTGATTCATTACAAATATTACACCACTAGCTGTAGGAAATTGTTTTCAATGAATATTAATGTTATATTTCTGGATACTTTTTCTTTAATTGTTTGTCTTTCCTGTTCCATCTGTGCAGACGCTGACGAGGTCTGGCTTGCCTGTTTGTTTACACAATCAGTCTGGCGGCATGTACGGAGCATTCGCGGTAGTGTTTACCTGTATTGTATATTTATCTATTTTGGTAAACATTCGTTGAGTGGGTATTCTGATGCTTAGTTTTGACGCAGCCCCTGCGTGTAGGACTTTTTTTTTAAATACATGGATGGTGAGGACTTGGTTTACCATAATTCGGTACATCCTGAGAAATCTTTTCAATAGCCCCAATATTCAACCTCCTAATCTTCTCCAGTACTGCTCCAGCGACCATAACTTTGGAATTTCCAATGGAATGTCATACTATTGATAACTGACTCTTGTACAAAACCAAATTCTAATTCTAATAATAATAATAATTTATATGGGCGAATTTTTTAATTTGACGCATCCTTTAGCAGTTAAATGAACAAATATTTCTTTCGGGAACGGCATATTTTTTGAAGAAAATAGAAGTTGTAGCCAACAAAATTATCATTGAAGCAAGTCTAATGGAAAAGGAATGGATTCTGAAATAAAAAAAAAAAAAAGTATTTAAAACTAAATTACTCAAAAGTAATCTTGAATGAATCCAAAAAGAAATGTTTATTACAGAGAACATCAACATGACAACAAACGTTCTTAGTATTAATTTATTTGAAACTAATTACGTAGTACTTATTTGTAAAAGTAATTCATTTTTCCAGAAGTGTGTTATCTTCTAGTGAAGAATCATCGGAGATTGGGTTGAGACGTCCGAAGGGATATTGATATAACTGTAGAGAAGTGGCTTTATTTCTGGGGGGGGAGAGAGGTACGGATTATTAACTAATTAAAACAACAGCCCAAATATAAGAATTAAGGTAAAAATAGGCCTGAAGCATAGAAAATGGCGCATAATGTAGGAAGAGTAGAAGACTGCTTTGGTCGGGGCTTGCTTTGGAGAGGGCAGCGAAATGATGAATGCTTGTCTGCTGCTTGGAATACGGAAGCAGCAAACTAAGCAGAGGTATATCTCATCTCTACCTCCGATTCATTTCGCCATCTAAGCATATTCTACCGGGCAATACATCTTATATTCCATGCATTTAGTTTGAGCCATGGAGGAAATCTCGTACAGGGAAATCCATGAAAAACCAGGATAAACTATCCAAAGCTTCCAGCATGGAGCAATTATGAAGTGATGATGTTGATGTTCTTTTGAGCTCGTTTCATTCAGCCGGCTGGAATTTGGCAAGTTTTGGTCGGATCTCCGGTCATCTTCTCGAGGGCGCCCCCTACCGGCGAAACATGACTGTCTCAAAAGTTTCAATTAACGGCGAGGTCTTGCAAAAATGCTTTCGTAAAACTAAGCAAGATTATCCCACACACATACACATAAAACTGATAAGTAGAAGCGGGAGTGCTTACTTTTGGTTATGGACAGGAGGGAAAAAAAGAAAGAAAGAATTACTCGTTTAATACTTGAGTTACGAACAAAAACAATTGCATAGCATAGAAGAACAATTGAAATTATAATTATTTTTTTATTAACGCCCACTTTATTACGTCCTAAATGGCTAAGATTGATTTCGGGGGGGGGGGTTATGGGGCTACAAGGTTATCCTACCCTTGTCCATGTGCCAGAGTGGGGCCTAAGGATTTTAAATAAAAATCCTAAGCCCCACTCTGGCTGGAAAATGTTTGTAACCTGTAGATACCCGAATTCTATTCATTTTAATGAATCGGGGGGGGGGGGGGGGGGGGGGGGGGGGGGGGGGGGGGGGGGTCTTCACTAAATAAATATCTATTTGCCCAGGCGGGAATCGAACTAGCCACTCTAGGTTTACCATGAGAGATTAAAGCCAACGCTTTGTCTCACCTGGCTAATTTGAGCCCCCACAACAATTGTAGACCATCAATAGTTTCAGATCGGTTCAATAGTATTTTACGATGTGACTTATAATAACGAAAATACTTTGAATTTCCTATTTTCCCCATATTTTCGAGTAAATAATGAAAAACCTAACATGATGATGTCATCACAACATATTTGCATGTACCTCATAAAGTAAAAGTTCAATGAAAACCAAATTTGTTCCTCGAATGAAGCTGTTCACGATATAACAGCTTAACAGCTGTAGTCGATGGACATTTGAAGAATGGAATTCTTCACTTATTAAATAGAATCTTTTTGCCCAATGCGGGAATCGAACTAGGCCACTCTAGGTTTCATGAGAGATTAAAGACCCAATTCGCTTTGTCTCTCTGGCTAGATTTTGAGCCCCCACAACAATTGTTAGACCTCAATGTTTCAGATCGGTTTCAATAAGTATTTTACGATGTGACTTATAATAAACGAAATACTTTGAATGAGTGTCCTTTTTTCCCATAATGTTTCGGTAAAATATGAAAAGAAAACCTAACATGATGATGTCATCACAACATATTTGCATGTACCTCATAAAGTAAAAGTTCAATGAAAACCAAATTTGTTCCTCAAATGAAGTGGTTCACGATATAACAGCTTAACAGCTGTAGTCGATGGACATTTGAAGAAATTTCATGAAAATCGGGTCATGAGTAAAACCTCAATAGCAGATTTCCCTTAAGGAAAATCTGCTAAAAGCCAGTCGACTGGCACACTGAGATATTTGTATTTTTTTAGTTTTTGGTCTTTAGTAAACCATCCTTCTACTCATCTCATATAAACAATATGCTATTATGTTGAGAAGCACATTATGTGAGGCCTAAATACCAAATAATTTTGTTTACATTAAATATACTTTTTCTGTAATCGTTGAATAATGGTAACATTACTAAAGTGAAATAAGTGGAAGAAGAAAGTGGGCAATCACCCCCCCCCCCCCCCCCCCCCCCCCCGCCCCCCCTTTTTTGCAATAGAAGTGTGAAGAAAGTGAATTGCCTTCATTAATTAGTAATTATAGTATAAAATGTTAAAAAATAAATTATAAGTTGGTAAAATTAAATGCTTTTAAATGTTTCTTAACATTGTAAGAATTTATTTTAACCAAAATAAATTGAAATGTGAATGAATTATTGAGTGGAAATAACTCAATATATTTTAAAATTTAAATATTAGTTTATAAATTACCTTCCTTGTTTATAACCTGCCACTTGTTTTAATAACAGCACTGCACTTACTTTCACAATCATCACTAGTTGTTACTTATAACTATGCTTATAACCTTTCACAACATAATCTACCAACAAACATAACCATAATCTTCACAACATCCTAATCTTTGTTCATATTTCTGGTTTAGATATGATCAGTATATTACACGATTACAGAAAAAATTCCGTCACGCAGGGGCTGCGTAAACTAAGCAGATTTCCCACGTGAAGTAATACAATAGAGAAATCTCCATACAGGAGCCCAACAGTTACGGCAAAGGGCCGAACTAGGTTTTGGCGGGAAATTCAAAAATCCGTTATCGGCCCAAATTTATTAAAAATGCAAATATCTCGGTTAATATTCAAGATAGGAAATAAATGTATAGAACAATATTTATAGTAAATTTAATTTGCAATAAGATTGATTCCATGCAATTTTTCGATACGATGCATAATAACGGAGATATTTCGAATTTTCCGAAAACCCCCCCTCAGACTGGTCCGATTTCAGCCATTAACGAACTGGATCTTCCTTTTTACATAAAATGATTAAATTCCGAATTTGGTAACGATCAAACAAAAATTGCGACCGCTAGAGCGTTAACAGACAAATATATATATATATATATATATATATATAAATTTGAACGGACCTCATTTTCGTCATCTCCTGGGTAGGATCGATGGACATTTGAGGAAATTTTTCAAAACTCGCGTCATGAGTACGACCTCAATAGCTGATTTCCCTTAAGGGAAATCTGCTAAAAATTAATATTACACTCGTGACCAAAGTAGAATTTACAACTCTCGTGAAATTACCACACTCGCTTCGCTCGTGTGGGTAAACGTTTCACTCGAGTTGTAAAATGATCTACTTTCGTCACTTGTATAATAAATAACTATTTCAATGCCCCCTACTCACAGAGCTGACAAACTGGATGTCTTCTAATTATTTCTTCTTGCCTGTTATGAAAATGTTCAATGTGATAAACGTAGTAAGAAATTCCCTTCGAAAGAAGTATTTACATATTTTAAAGGACGTTTCATTATCTGAATAGTCTTTTTTAATTGTTTGTTTTTTCCCCAGAAAATCCCTCATTTCAACATTTGAATAGCTTGGAGAATAATCATTATGTCTCGAGAAGTAATAGAGTTAATTCATACTGAGCGAACGATTGAATACATTTTAAGTAGCTATTTTAGTTTGATTGAGAGAACAAGCATTCTTACTATTCAAATGAAATTTCAAATAAACATTAAATTGTGAAATTAGCTTTTCTTCGGCGAGGGAAGGAGGAGAAAAGACCGGTTATTGGATTTTCCGTAGCCCCACCCCCCTCACCCCAAACTCCCATTAATTGGGTCTTTTAAATCGGGTATTTCATAGAATTGGAATGTTGAGGAAATCGGATTAACTCAAAAGTTTATTGAGAGAAATGGGAAAGTATTTTGATTGAAGTCCTTCTTTGGAATTTGGTGTTAATAATCTGTGAATATCTAATTCCGTCAGTGAAATAATATCTCGTTGGACTCAAGTCTGTAAGAATAACTCTTATACTTAGCAAGTTTAAACATTCGCTCCTCTGTGTTGAAAAAACCCTGCTGTTTCTCCATTCTTGTACGAATAAAAAAAAGAAGATTTTTATATATTAATCAATGATGGAACGACCAGCCTAATGGTATGAAATATCTGAACAACTTCAATAGAAGAATTAAGGATTTATAATCCCTCAGATTGGAAATAAAATGATTTTATTTGGGCCTTAGGTTAGCCAAGGAGTTATAGTGTTGGACTGGGAATTTATTTAGTGATGAACTCATTAAGTAAAATACATAGTTCAACTTGCCGAGATATGAGTGGTAACCTGTAGATAATCCGTTCTGATTACACATAGTAGCAAAAAGTGGACGTTAACACATATGCAAAAAAATGAATTCCTATTTCCCTTGGTAACAGCATCATCCATGAACGGCTAAATTTCGCTAATTTTTTTTTTTTTGGTGTTTGTTATTGCCAGGATAGGTTTTTTTATGAAAAAAAAATTAAGAAAGTTGGGCGGAACATAATAGAAAACAGCACTACATTAACTTTTCTGATGCCTGAAATAATATTGCGATATTATGTTGCCTGTTAGTTTTTCGGTAAATACGCACATAACATAAGTTCTTTTCTTTTCCAGATTTACCTTAAGGGAAATCAACCATTGAGGTCGTACTCATGACGCGATTTTCGAAACGTTTCTTCAAATGTCCATTGATCCTACCCAGGAGATGACGAAAATGAGGTCCATTCAAAATCATATATATATATATATATATATATATATCTCTATATATATATAAAATTGTAACCTCTGTCTGTACATTGATTTTTTTCGCGAAATTTCACGATAACTTTTCGTTTCACATGTCATAGACACCATAACTGCATTTTGTTTCTTTGGTGTCTGTTTGTTTGTTTGTTTGTTTATTTGTTTGTTTGTTTATTTGTTTGTTTGTTTGTTTGTTACCTTTTCACGCATAAACGGCTGAACCGAATTTTATGAAACTTGGTATGTATATTACTACTAACCCAACTTAGACTTTAGGCTATATTAATATCCTCTGAGACGAACAGGAGTGGGGGTTATAAGGGAAGCGAGAAATTAAAAATAGCGATATTTCGTTTCCTATTAGTTTTTGGGCAAATATGGACATAACAAAAGTTGTTTATTTTGTTATTTAGAGTAACTTTTGTTATATACACTTTTTTCGTATACCGAATTATAAACGAGATATACGCTAAAACCTATAGCGAAAGTGAACAATTTTATTTGGGACAAAAGACCCAACCGAAATAAATAAAACTCGGTATGTGTATTAGCACTAACGCTATCATTATAACAAGCCATACCAACATTTCTAGGGACGGGCAGGAGTGGGGGTTGTAAGGGAGGCCTGTATTTAAAAATAGCGGTATTTCGTTATCTATTCTTTTTTCTGCAAATATGAACATAACAAAAGTTGGTTATTTTATTATTTAGAGTGACTTTTGTTATATACACTTTTTTCGTATACCGAATCATAAACGAGATATACGCTAAAACCTATAGCGGAAGTGAACAATTTTATTTGGGACAAAAGACCCAACCGAAATAAATAAAACTCGGTATGTGTATTAGCACTAACGCTATCATTATAACAAGCCATACCAACATTTCTAGGGACGGGCAGGAGTGGGGGTTGTAAGGGAGGCCTGAATTTAAAAATAGCCGTATTTCGTTATCTATCCTTTTTTCGGCAAATATGAACATAACAAAAGTTGTTTATTTTGTTATTTAGAGTAACTTTAGTTATATACACTTTTTTCTTATACCGAATTATAAACGAGATATATACTATAAACTAAAGCGGGAGTCAACTATTTCATTGGGTGCTAACGCTTAAACCGAACATAAAAACTCGGTATATATATATATATATATATATATATATATATATATATATATAATATATATATATTAGCATTAATTCTTCCATGATTATAAGCTATATTAAAATTTTTAGGTTAGAACGGGAGTGGGGGTTATAAGGAAGGCCTGAAATAAAAATTCGCGATATTTCATTGTCTATTTGTTTTTCGGCAAACATGCAAATAACAAAAGTTGTTTACTTTGTTATTTAGATTAACTTTTGTCTTATACATTTCTCCAGGAACAACGTGTGGAGCAAGTAATTTGCGTAGAAATATTGATATGCTCAACAATTCATTCCAATTTGAACTATGAGGTACCTCACCTGGATAAATTAATTCAAATCTATGTTAATATTTTGTCCTTATTAACTGAAATCTATGCATAATGCACAGGAGACGGGAAATATGACAATATAACAAAGTATGAAATATGACAATTTGGAGGACAGTGAAGACTTACATAAAATATTAATTTTATTATTAACAAATGCCAATAACGGGTATTAACCCTAGACACTGGGACGGGTAAAATATTGTGCTAAGTAAAGTCTAGCCTAAAAAATACCATCACCATTCAGCCGCAAATCAATTCCCGGGCGAAGCCGGGTATCTGAGCTAGTATATATATATTTGTCTTTTAACACGCGGTCACAATGTTTGTTCAATCGTCACCAAACTCGGTATTTAATCGTTTTATGTAAAAAGAAAGATCAAGTTCGTTAACGGCTGAAATCGGACCTGTGATAGGGGTGGGGGGGGTTAAGAGGGGGGATTTTTTGAAAATTCAAAATATCTCCGTTACTGTACGTTGGATCGAAAAATTGTGTAGAGGCAATCTTATTGCAAAATGCATGTACTATAAATATTGTTATACACATTTATTCTCTATCTTGAATATTAACTGAGATATTTGCATTTTTACTGTGTGTGTGTGCGGCCATTGCGGAAGTTTCCGAATTAGTCCGGCCGTTTCCGTAACTGTTCGGCGCTCGTGTAACCTAACCCTTCTTGTCTTCTAACCTTTTACTTTGTGAGATATATGCAAATACATTCTCTTTATGCCCCACCCCCCCCGCCCTTTCTTTATTTCTGGGAATACTATAATTTTAGTTATTAAAATATATCTTATTCTGATTCATTATAAATTGCAGTTCTAGATATAGCTAATATTGGCAATAAAGATAATGTGTTATATTCAGATGTATATCAGTAATTCTTATTCTTTACGGTGAAGAATATGTCTATCTGTTCGGCTCTCAGTGGCTGGCAGACCTGTTTGTTTACAATTCATAAGCCGTTTCCGTTAGGAGCTAATAAAAATTAACTTAACGATTTCTCATTACCGTTTACTCACGTTGGTGTTAAGTGTTAGCAGTATGCCTATTTCTTCTCTATTGTAAAACTTCACGTGGGAAATCTGCTTAGTTTACGCAGCCCCTGCGTGACGGACTTTTATTATTAATAGTAACTTTTATTTTACGCACTTTTGTCGTATAATGGAGTACAAAAGTATATGCTAAAACGTTTGTTTTATACTTTTTTTTTTGCCGAATAACGAAGTATAACGAGAAGTACGCTAAAAAACTATAGCGGGAGTCAACAATTTCATTGGGCACAAACGACTGAAACGAAGTAAACAGAACTCGTTATGTGAATTAACCATCATGAAAATAAGCTATACTAATATTTCTAGGGGGAAAAATGAAAAATCGCCATAATACATAACAATTGTTGTTTATTTTTATATTTAAAGTTACTTTTGTTACAAACACTTTTGTCGTATAATGCAGTATTAAGATGATATACGATAAATGCTATTGCAGGGGACCAATTTTAGTAATACTAATTGTAAGTTCATTATAGTAAATTTTATCAGATTTAGGCATATTATGACAAATGATGTCATGATATTAGATTTATTTGATAGTTCTATGTTTGATTTGGACTAGTGAGGTTATAAACTCTGCCCCCACCGCATTTTTTATTTATTTTCATGGCATACCTAGAGCAGCGAGTTCGAACCCGCCACTCTAGGTCTACCACGCGAGATTAGGACCAACGCCCTAACTCGTACTGCCAACCTGAGCCCCTGGAATTTATTTAGTGACGAATTCAATAAATAAAAGTCCCTCCCTGGCTAGAAAAGGGAGGCTAACTTGTAGATAACCCATCCCAATTAGCCAGAATAGCAAAAAGTGGACGTTAATAAATAATAATATTTATTTTCACTAGAAAATCACTTTCCAATTTCTAATTTCAAACATAAATGTAAACTATAAGTGCATTTCAATTATTTAATTTATACAATGTATTAATTAAACATAGACACAATTTGCGCAGAGGAAGTTGTGTGGAATCAAACTCTTTAATTGGTATATATTATCTTATTTCCTCCAATATGTTGACGTTAACTATAACTATGTACTGTCTATAACTATTAGTCGTTACTTAGGAATTGGTTTTTTCCCCCGCCTGCGACCTATCGCCCACCCCCCCCCTCCCCCCCATCCCACCACCATATTTTACCCCACCTCCCCCCCCACATTCCCACCCCCCACCATCCCCACTCCCATTATAGGGCAAAATTAAGTAAACGCGTTTTTTTTTAAAAATCGATGTGTTTGTTGAAAGTGTAATTCAGGAAATCTTGCTATAAAAATAACATCATTATTCAGTCGACAATGATTTCCCGGGCATCGCCGAGCACCTCAGCTAGTCAGTATGAACCTTAGTTCTGTCAAATAATGTTATTATATCAGAGGCAATACGCACTCAATTTTATTTAGTTGTAGGTCATATAGCTTTGCAAATGGCTCTAACCGTTTTTCAGCCTCGTGAGGCAATTGAGTACCTGCTTGAAAAAAAGGTATCTGTGGTCTATAACACTCTCCTCTCACGAATGCAGTATGGCAGCCCTTGGCCCTTCATGGGGAAAACATTTCCATTTCTCTTAGATAACGAACGTCGGTGTAAGTACCCACTTCCTAATTGTCAGCGAGCATGCCTTCATCTGCTGAGACTGTTCTGAGACTCGCTGTTCTTAGATTAGAGTTTCCCGAACCCCCTCAGCCATTATTTCCCCGAGTTGCGGGAAAGCCTCAACCAACTGGGGGAAAGCCATTTCCCACCGCTGAGAGACCCTCGTCATCCTTCATTTCCCAAAACGACGCCAAGTTTTCCTCAGACCGAATCCAACTCCGATCCCTAATGATAATTAACCCACTGATTTATTACTCCGAATCAAGAAACTCCTTTTCAAGTGATCCAGACGTATTATCACGGTATGTGTCCTATTCGCAGGGCAAATGAGTGCACAACTCCCACCGTCTTGGGTTTCGGGGCGTCTGTTGTGTTTTTGTGTTTCCGTAGGCCAAGTTCCTTGTGGGGGGAAAAGTCTTAATGGAGTTTTGCTTTTTTTTATTTTTGGTTTCCTCTCCGGGGGGTGAGGGGGGAAACTTGATTTCCCCGAAGGGGAAAATGACCTTTTAAACTCAAGCTTAAGACAAATGTCCTCAGATCTAACCTACCAAATTTAAGGTGACTTTCCTTATTAGGGAAATAATTTTTTGAGGTTCCGACTTCGGAATGTTCTGTCGAATGCCTAATTGTAATCTACAATCGAACCAAGTAGAATGAAGTCGGTTCAAATTTGCATATATTTATATAGTTTGAAAATGTAGCCATACTTGGCCAATGAACAAAAACCTCTTTTCTTTCTTAAAATATGTAGTTTATTTAAACCCTCAAAGCGTTTGAACTCCATCAAGTGGTTCCTTTCTATGTTATCTCTGGAGTATGCTGGATGGTAGAGGAACCAATTTATAAAGGAAAATAAAATGGCCTTGTCCTCTACTGATTTTTGATATTATGCAGAGTGCACTTTCGGAGTCAACGCTCCATCCTCAGTGCCTGCTGACAAGCAAAACCTTGAGTCAATATAGCAATTATGGCATGGCCAAAGACAAAATAAAAAACAGTCACAAAAACAGACACAAAAATAAAGAGTAAATACAATAGAAAATTTAATAACTAGTCAACTAATAAAAATTAAAGAATTGAACAACGATAAGCGTATATCAAAAACTTAAAACTATAAATAAAATTAAAAAACAACACAAATTACAGATAGGAAAACATATCACAGTGGGTGGGAAACTCTGAAAAACACATCAGAGGAACTGTAAAAGACAAATAAAAATTAAACTAATAAAATAAAATAAAAAATGAATAACTGAAATGAAAATTGGAATGCCTACAGGAGCAAGCGGTCCTTGAAAAATTGTTTCCCCGTGTTAAGGACTATGTGGACCCCCTGGATAGATCTGGCGTGTATAGGATCTCGTGCACGGGATGTGATGCCTCTTATGTGGGGCAAAGTGGTAGAAAGATAAGGACGCGTCTTAAGGAGCACATCACTCGCGACACTGAGTTTTCCGCACACGCCAGAAAAGAGGGTCATGACATGTCCACCATAAAATATCAATTGCTGTACGAGGAAAAGAAAGGGAAATGATTAAATACGGTTGTGGGGCTATACATAAAGCTGGACAGGCTGGCGAATGGAGATCGGAATATTAATAAAAAGGAAGAGGCGGCAAGGCTTGGACATGTCGGTGACGGGGCCCTGTCTTCTCTACGGGGACAGAGATTCAGTCGCCCGGCAGTCGTGGTCCAGGCAACGCAGCTTTAATCAGGTACCTCCTACATCTCCTCTCTATTATTCGTATGGGGTGTTTCCTTTTTTATTTTTTATATGTCTCTTACAGTTCCTCTGGTGTGCTTTTCAGAGTTTCCCACCCACTGTGATATGTTTTCCTATCTGTAATTTGTGTTGTTTTTTAATTTTATTTATAGTTTTAAGTTTTTGACATACGCTTATCGTTGTTTACTTCTTTAATTTTTATTAGTTGACTAGTTATTAAATTTTCTATTGTTTTTACTCTTTATTTTTGTGACTGTTTTTTATTTTGTCAATATTTATTGATTCCGAAAGTGCACTCAGCAAAATATTAAAAATAGTAGAGGACAAGGCCTTTTTATTGTTCCTTACCTTTCTATCTTACTTTTATGTCCAACATCTACTTGCTGCATTGGCTAGTCAACTTATCTTAATCATTGATCTGTTGTTGCACAACCAATGTAGATGTATTGCAATATTAAGAACTTTAGCAAGATGGTTTAAGTGTCGGTGGTTAAAAGTGCACAAAATTTGACAATGCTAGTTTTGCTAGTCAAAGAGAGACAGGGACCCCTTGATAAGGACATAAAGAGCTTGAAACGCGTTTGGGATTTAAATAAAACATATTTAAGGAGGAAAATCAGTTTTTTGTCATTGTCCCACTATATACTATTACGTTTCGAGATAAATAAGTACGTGGGAAATCTGCTGAGTTAACGCAGCCCCTGCGTGACTTTTTTATAACTAAATTGTCTCTAGCGTTAGAGTGTGTTAGGGTTGAGGGTTCGATTCCCTAGGAACACTAATGGCAGGAGGAGCGACTTAACCCACTCACACCTCTAATGTACTTCCTAATCTATTTACACTGATTAGTACAATTCTTCTTCCTCCACTCACTAGATTTGCTCCTAAAAATAACACTTAAAACCCACCCACTTTGAAAAATAGTAAAACAGCCACGGTAATTCTTTTAACATTTTTTTTTTTAATGGAACTCAGCTAATCTGTGCGTAGCCATGGCATGATTTGCAAGTGCCTTTAAAATGTTTTGCTGGAGACAAACTTCCATAAGCATAACTATTTTCAACACCTTTAAGCTAATTTTTTTCCAGCATTCAAATATAATTTTACCAAATGGGTAAAAATTCCGTTAAGCAGAGGCGACGTAAACTAAGCAAATTTCCTATTTACTGGCATACTACAATTGTGATCACATCTCACAAATTACTCTCTATTTCTATGTAAAAATCGATGAACCTGTTGCTGAAGACTGAAAAGCTGAAAGTACGAATTATTCACTTAATACTTCAGTTACAAAAAAAAATGCATATAACAACCATTGCAGATCATCAAAAGTTTATAACAAGATTAGTTCTATAAAATTTTACGAGGAGAACGTAAAATATTTATTGATGACAACACACAACAAATTTAAAAAGAGACCTCTTGAAAAGAATATTTTCTATTAAACCTAGAATAAAGTGGTTCATGATAAAATAATGTATTGGTGTTTCGACTTGAGTAGGAGTGGGGGTTTACCAAATGCTAAAAAGTCCGTCACGCAGGGGCTGCGTAAACTAAGCAGATTTCTCACGTGTAAAGTTTTACAGTAGATAAATCTGCCAAAAACAAAATGTAGTTGTAAGGTATCTCTAAACCTATTCAAGAGGGACGAATAGTTACGGAACCGGCCGCCAGAGCGATCGGTGGAATTTCCCGAAAATAAGCCGACCCCTGACGATCACCTCACTGATTACAAATGAAAATATCTCGGTTAATTTTCAAAGATAGAGAATAATTGTATAGAACAATATTTATAGTTAAATTTAATTTGCAATAAGATTTTGTTCAATTACGAGTTTTTGACACCGACGTACAGTAACGGGAGATTTTTCGATTTTCGAAAATTCTCCCCTCTAAACCTCCTCTCCCACTGGTCCGATATTAGGACGTTAACGAACTTGATCTTTCTTTTTACATAAAAAGACTAGTTATCGTGTTTGGTAACGTTCCAACAAAAAATTGCAGACCGATAGTGCGGTAACAGACAAAATATATATTTATATATATATTATTTTGTTATATATATTATTTATTTTTATATATTTTTTCTGTTAAACGCTCTAGCGGTCGCAATTTTAGTTTTGTTATTTTTTTATATATATAATTTATAGATATATATTATATATAATTTTGTACGGACCTCATTTTAGTCATCTACTGGGTAGGTTACGATGGAATATTTGAAGGAATTTTTCGAAAACTCGCGGTCATGAGTAAGACCTCAATAGCCTGATTTCCCTTAAGGGAAAATCTTGATAATATGCTATGATGTTGTCTGGAAGACTTTATTTTGAAAGCCTTAATACCAAATAAATTGTGTTTACATATGAATATCTATTCTTTTTCTGTAATCGTTGAATATGGTTTAATTACTAAACTGAAATGAGTGAGAAAGTGAAAACATTTTGCAATAGGAGGTGAAGAAAGTTTATTTTTATTTGCAATAAGATTTGTTTCATACAACATTTCGGTCGAGGTATACTTAAACGGAGGATATTTGGAATTTTCAAAACGCCTCCGCTCTAATCGTCCACCTAAGGCTCTCGAACTGTTTTTACACTAGTCTGTTAACGCTTTAGCGGTCAGCAATTTTTGTCTGATCCCAAGATCGTGATTTTGTGATACCAATCACGATATTTAAACGTTTTATGTAAAAATGAAGAGCAAGTTCGTTAACGACTAAAATACATATAGGTGGGTTTTAGATGGGCAGAGTTTCGAAAACTCAAAATATCTCTGTTATTATGCCCCAGATTGAAAATGTGTACAGGATGAATCGTCTTGAAAATCTAATGTCATATAAATGATATTATGTACGTTTTTTCATTATCCTGATTATTAACAGAGATTAATTTTCTTTTCTTTAGTTTTTGGCCTTCAGTAACCCTTCTCCCCCAGTCCTACCCATGAGGCACACTATTTGAAGCCTAAATATCAAATATTGTTCTCATTGAATTGTTACGTTTTGAGATAAATGCAAATACGTGCAAATAAATAGAAAAAGAGGCACATGGGAAATCTGCTTAGTTACTGCAGCCCCTGCGTGACGGACTTTATTCGTCGTCTCCTAAGCAGGATCGATGTACATTTGAAGAAATTATTCAAAAACCCCCTCAGGAGTACCTCTTCAATAGGAGATTTAGCCCTTAACCCTCCGTCGGGAGCAGCTGGCCTTAGAGGCTAGGAAAACATACTTTTTGATGCCCCTCCTCATCCTGTCTCCCCTGTGAGTGGCCATTCCCAGTAGTTTCCTGATTTGTGTTCATGATTAGAAACCCCTGCTATAGTTTACAGCCGATCTGGTCACTAGGTGGATTGTGAGGACGACTGCGCCCCAATTCCTCCATTAATTTGGAAGATGAGGGTGTTTCTTTTCCATGATATATCTATCGCTCAAGGTTCCTAAGATTAATTCTTAGTCAGTACGGAAGTTCGTCGACTATCTTGAGAAATAAAGTGATAGTCTAACTATGGACTCTCAGACCGAATGCGCCTGATCAATTTTTACATGTCTTTCTAGTCCTAATTAAGTCATTATTTTACGTTCATAATAGTTATATTTCTTTTCCTTAGATCCTTGCGTTTAAAATTAATAGAAAGTCCGTCACGCAGGGGCTTCGTAAACTAAGCAAATTTCCCACGTGAAGTTATACAATAGAGAAATCTCCATAGGAGAGCCGAACGGTTACGGCAGAGGGCCGAAGTAGCATTTCGCGGGAAATTCAAAAATCCGGTATCGGGCCAAATGTCATAAAAATGCAAATATCTCGGTTAATATTCAAGATAGGTAATAAATGTATATAACAATATTTATAGTAAATGTAATTTGCAATAAGATTGATTCTGTACAATTATTTGATCCGACGTATAGTAACGGAGATATTTAGAATTTTCGAAAATCCTCCCCTCTAAACCCCCCTCCCACTGGTCCGATTTCAGTCGTTAACGAACTTGATCTTTCTTTTTACATAAAACGACTAAATATCGAGTTTGGTAACGATCAAACAAAAATTGCGACCGCTAGAGCGGTAACAGACAAATATATATATATATATATATATATATATACAGTTTTGAACGGACCTCATTTTCGTCATCTCCTGGGTAGGATCGATGGACATTTGAAGAAAAAATTCGAAAATCGTGTCATGAGTACAACCTCAATAGCTCATTTCCTTTAAGGGAAATCTGCTAAAATTAATTAGTTGGGGAGTGGGGGGCTAAAATATGTGGGCGGCCTCTCAGGCCGTGTGCGCCCGATTTTGTTTCGTTCAGAGGTCCGCCCGACGGAGGGTTAAGGGATATCTGTTAAGACCTACTTTAATTTTCCGTATCCGATGCACGGCTTGAGAGTGGTAGTTGAAAGATGGACGAGCCATCTGTGGACATAGGCTTTGAGGACTTGAATTGGTAACTCCTTGTAGAGCAGGTGGTTGGTAAGGCGGCATTCTCTTTGATGTCTGTCGAGATGGAGACCAACCAACCCCTGAGCTAATTGGTGTAACGGTGTTTATCCCTCCAAAGCACTCCCTGCCTCTGCTTTGATAATCGCCGCCCTCTATGAATCTAAAGCAGGAAGTGGCGTCTTCAACCAGCTGCTTTAAGCACTAACTCACGGACTAAAGACATAAATAGGTACTATTAGTTGTGTCATACTAATAACTACGTTAATATCTAAAAGTCCGTCACGCAGGGGCTGCGTAAACTAAGCAGATTTCCCACGTGAAGTTTTACAATAGAGAAATCTGCCTAATAACAACTGTAGTAGTAAGAAACCTCTAAACCTAAAAAACATTATTTAGGGCGAAATAACCCAGTAGTTTCTAGCCCAAAAAACAGTTAACCTAACCTCTCAACCTCTTCACGCGGGACGATAGTTATGGAAACGGCCGCCAGAGCTCTCGTCAGAAACTCCGAACATAGCCTATTGGTGACACGCAGAATACAAATGCAAATCTCTTCGTTAATATTCAAGATAGAGAATAGATGTACCTAACAATCTATATAGAAAATTTAATTTGCAATAAGATTGGTTCTATACATGTTTTTATCCGACGTATAGTAACGGAGATATGATGAATTTTCGAAAATCCTCCCTCTAAACCCCTCCCTCCTACTCGTCCGATTTCAGCTATTAACGAACTTGATCTTTCTTATTACATAAAACGATTAAATATCGAGTTTGGTTACGATCAAACAAAAATTGCGACCGCTAGAGCGTTAACAGACAAATATATATTTATATATATATATATATATTATATATATATATATATATATTATATAGGTATATATATATACAGTGTTGAACGGACCTCATTTGCGTTATCTACTAGGGAAGATCCATGGACATTTGCTGAGTAATGTCGAAAATTCCGACATGAGGACAACCTCCATAGCGCATTTCCCTTCCGGGAAATCTGCTAAAAAAATCGGTATTTGAGGAAAACGTAAAACGTAACCAAAGATAAAAAAAGTAAAAAAAAAAGATACATCTAGGAAAGCTGAGAGATCCATAATTTTCAGAGAAATGCAAGATAAAAAAGTCCGTCACGCAGGGGCTACGTAAACTAAGAAGATTTCCCATGTAAAGTTATACAATAGAGAAATCTACATACGAGTGCCGAACGGTTACGGAACCGGCCGAACTAGCTTTTGGCGGAAACCATAGCTCGCCCGTTACACTTAATAAAAATGCAAATATCTTGGTTAATATTCAAGATAGAGAATAAATGTATATAACAATATTTATAGTAAATTTAATTGTCAATAAGATTGGTTCTATACAATTTTAACGATCCGACGTATAGTAACGGAGATATTTCGAATTTTCGAAATTCCCCTCTAAGCCTCCCCTCCCACATGTCCGATTTCAGTCATTAACGAACTTGATCTTAGGATCAATAAGAAGGCCAAGTCCTCTACAGTTTTTTAATATAATGCAGAGTGCACTTTCGGAGTCAATGCTCCATCCTCAGTGCCTGCTGATTAAAGCTGCGTTGCCTGGCCCACGACCGCCGGGCGACCTCGGTCCAGGCAACGCAGCTTTAATCAGCAGGCACTGAGGATGGAGCATTGACTCCGAAAGTGCACTCTGCATTATATTAAAAAACTGTAGAGGACTTGGCCTTCTTATTGATCCTGATCAATTGGTTCCTCTACCATCCAGCATATTCCAGAGAGAACTTGATCTTACTTTTTACATAAAACGATTAAATTCCGTGTTTGTTGACGATTAAACAAAAATTCACGCAAGGGGTGTTAAGCAAGGTGATTTCCCACGTATTTGCATTTATCTCAAAACGTAAAAGTCGAATGAGAACAGTAATTGGTATTGAGCCTTAAAATAAACTTCTTCATAACATAATTGAAAATTGTTAATATGAGATGAATTGGAGTGGGGGCTTACTGGAGACCGAAAACTAAAGAAGTCCGTCACGCAGGGGCTGCGTAAACCAAGCAAATTTACCGTGTGAAATTTAACAATAGATAAATCCGCCTAATAACGGCTGTAGTAGGAAGGGATCTCTAAACCTATTCACGAGGGACAATAGTTCTGGAAACGGCCACCAGAGCTGGGTCCGGCCAGAGACCCCCACTCCTGCCCGTCCCTACAAATGTTAGTATGGCTTATTAAAAGGAAGGCGTTAGTGCTAATAAACATACTGAGTTTGGTTTAATTAGGTTGAGTCTTTAGTGCCAAATAAAATTGTGGACTCCCGCTATAGTTTATAGCATATAACTCATTTATGCTTCCGTATACGGCAAAAGAGCATATAGCAATAGCTACTCTAAATACAAAAATAAACAACTTTTGTTATGTGCATATTTGCTGAAAAAGCAATAGGAGACGAAATATCACTATTTTTAATTTCAGGCCTCCCTATAACCCCCACTCCTGCCCGTCCCTAGAAATGTTAGTATGGCTTATTATAAGGAAGGCGTTAGTACTAATTCAAATACCGAGTTTGGTTTAGTTCGGTTGAGTCTTTTGTGCCAAATAAAATTGTGGGCTCCCGCTATAGTTTTTAGCGTATAACGCATTTATACTTCCGCATACGGCAAAAGTGCATATAACAAAAGTTACTCTAAATTAGAAAATAAACCACTTTTGCTATGTGCATATTTGCTGAAAAAGCTATAGGAAACGAAATATCGCTATTTTTAATTAAAGGCCTCCCCTATAACCCCCACTCCTGTTTGTCTTAGAGAATATTAATATAGCCTATAGTCTAAGTTAGGCTAGTAGTAATATACATACCAAGTTTCATAAAATTCGGTTCAGCCGTTTATGCGTGAAAAGGTAACAAACAAACTAATAAACAAACAAACATACACGAAAGAAACAAAATGCAGATATGGTGTCTATGACATGTGAAACGAAAAGTTATCGTGAAATTTTGCGAAAAAATCAATGTACAGACAGAGGTTACAATTTTATATATATATATATATATATTATGTTTATATATATAAATAATATTAAAAACGAACCTCATTTTCGTTATCTCCTGGGTAGGATCGATGGACATTTGAAGAATTTTTTCAAAACTCGCGTCATGAGTATGGCCTCAATAGCTGATTTCCCCTAAGGGAAATCTGCTAAAACATCTTGGTTATATCATAAACGAGTTCGTCGCAAATATATCTGAAGGTAAGGTTCTTAGGCTAGGGGAAGAGGAAGGCATAGAAAATGCTATTTTGAAGACATCAAGCATCTTATGGATTCGGTGGGTAAGTAATATGAAAAGAGGTCCTATAGAACTCAGTGGTTGTAACTGCAAGCCTTACCATACCAACTGCATTCCAGAATCAAAAAACAACATTCAGCAATTCTAAACAAAGTCAATTTATATGAAGACAAGAACCTGCAAAAAGCTACTTAGACTAACAAACACAAATACATTCAAATGTGACAATGAGACTGAACAGACACATGACCACCTTTTATATGACTGTACATTACTTGACGGACCAAGAAAAAAACTCATCAAGCACATTACCTTACACAACGGAACTTGATCGTATGAAATGCTGTGTTCAGTCGTCTTTGAATTTAAAATCCCGCGCTGACGGGATTTACTCAACCCGCCGCCCATATATGGTGATCAACGTAGTAGGCTGGTGGCGTGGAGAGGCAAACTGCAGAGCTGGCTATATAGGACAAAAGGGACACCATTGGATTTCTAAGCGGCTCAATTTACTTTTCATCAGTTGGTTTCCATCGCCGAGACGAGTGAAATGGGTCGGGTTTTTTTTGGGCATGGCTCCGAAGAAGAAGGGGAATAATTTTCATCTACCCCCACCATCGCTAGTGTCAAAATATAAAATAAAGATCAACGCATCGCAGATTAAAGTGTCACCGCAACCAGTTTTCACCAGCATAGAAGACAGGATCTCTTTGGGAACACTACATTCCACAACACAGGGAAGTAAAAACTCCATCTTAATGGAAAGTATGTTTCTTATTCCTTATTTATTACTCTCCACAAAAAGCTAACCGCACGCCCCAAAATCCGCTGTTTGGAACGTGTGAAATCTGCTTAGTTGACGCAGCCCCTGCGTGACGGACTTTTTTAAAATGTTGTTTACAATCGTCAATACGGTTACATTGAGTTTCAATTGTATAGATTAATCCACCTTCGGGCTATCCAAAGCCGAATTAAGCGCGATATTGAAGCGCGATTAAGTCATCTTATTGTATTGCCATTACAATAATACAACTCGTAACTTACCAAAGGACCCGGCACTAATGCTGAGTTACTCGACAGCTAACTCGCCGCGAGTCATGATCTCAAACTCAAAGGGCAATTACTCTCGACGGCAGGACAAATATTCCTTGACCAAACTCAATTATCGGGATCCTATTAGGGAGCTCTGTGGGGCATGGCATGCAAATTCCAAGACAAGCCGTTGATGGTTCGATTCCGAGAGAGAGAGCGAGGTCTCCCTTTGAATCGCAAAGGGTTACTAATAGAATGGGCGACTCCAGGTTTTAACCCGGTTAGAAGGGTAATGCCTTTCCCTAACGCAATTTACCTGCTTCGCCCTATTCGTCTTCTCCTTCCCTCCTTCTTCGTCTTCATTACTCCCTCCTACCATATTCATGAGTCTCCTTCTCTCTCTCTATCTCCTTTTTTCTCTCTAAACCAGGACGAAGGTTATATACGCCCCAATCTGCTGAAAGGTTCCCCTCTTGTACAGCAAAGTCTGATTTTTATTTGGCTTTTCATTGTCAGCCCGGCAGTGTATAAATTCTACTTCCTCCTCGTCCATTTAAAGTTCTAACAAGGATACATGCATCCCTTGGGGAAAAAATGTCTTCGGAAAATGTCTTTCAAGGCTTGAGGAGTTCACATCTGAAGTAGTCTCTACCTAAATAGTTTTCTCTTTCTTTTATTCAGAGCAGCCATTGGCAAGGAATCTTGGTGGCTTTTACAAGGCAAGATCTAGCCTTGTAGAAGCAACCATGATAAGGACCGACCTTGAGGAAGGTTTGCACCTCCTTCTCATCTCTCTCTCTCTCTCTCTCTCTCTCTCTCTCTCTCTCTCTCTCTCTCTCTCTCTCTCTCCCTCCCGCTCTCTCTCCCTCACCTCCCTCTCTCCCTCTCCATCCCTCCCTCCCACCCTTCCTTGTTCAATTTTCTTAACAGTATCCCAAATCCTTGAGAAGTACTCGAATCCATAAGGCCTCCTGAGCACCCATTGATTCTGCCATAAACTCAGTTTTTGTTGATGACCAGCTGTGTATTGCTTTTTTCAGAACTAATCCACACATGACTTTCTTGATTGATTTGCGGTTACATATCTCATCGGACTAGGATAGCTTTCATCTCCAACCTCCATGAGCTATAATTGTGCCTGTCCAGGAAGTCTATCTTTATCATATGCAAGCCATTCATTCTAACAATTTTTAACACATTATTTCCAACCCTAGCTAAGTTCCATAATCTCTTAAAATAAGTAGGCATCATACAACATACGTCGATCATAGATTATTCCAGCTAAAAAAAATACATAACATGTGTTCATATCAAAGAATTATGTTGCCATCACGAATTTAATCTCAACAGGAAAATATGCTTCCAAAGTTTACTTAATTTGTAACCATCTTCTCTGGTTATGTTGTTAGGACATGACATAATCTCGATAGCCAACCCACGAAGCCGACAGTCGCATACAACAAGGTTGAAACTGGATAAGTTCTTCAACTGTCCTATATCTCATAAGATAATGTCGCTCAAATCATACACGACATTTCCTATTGGCATAACATTTGAAGTTTGTACGGAAACTCCTCTGACTAAAGTAAAAGACTTTTAGGACAGGAGGTGCCTGACTCCTTTTGAACCAGCCGTATTTGAAGACTTCCTATTCTGTAGATTCAGTTAATAATCTCCTATCTCCGCCCAGTAATCACATTAAATGGATGATGAGGAACAAAGAAAAGTTTCGGAGGGGAATCGGCAGATCCGGCGGTAAAAAGAAAATGGAGACAAGAAGGCAGAAGGGCTGAACCTTGCGGTGGGTCCTTTTGATGTGGCCGCCCTTAATTAACCCGGTTATAGAGTTTTTGAATAAAGAACCGATTATAAATACCTCCCCCCTCAAATCCATAACTCCATCCTCACTATCTCTCTCACCCCCACCCTCTCTCTCTCTCTCTCTCTCTCTCTCTCTCTCTCTCTCTCTCTCTCTCTCTCTCTCTCTCTCTCTCTCTCTCTCTCTCTCTCTCTCTCTCTCTTCTTCTTCTTCCTCCATCCCTCTCCCTCTCTCTAACCCCCCTCCCCCAATAACTTTCCCAATAAGTTAGTCAATCGACTTAAAGGAGGGGGAGACGAACCTCATTTTCCAATAGACATTAAAATACAGATCTCTGGGATCCTTTTCAAATAATTCCTTATGAGATTCCCCGGGGGTCCTTTGACTCCCATCCTCGGGCTTACGGTATTAAACATTCTCTGAAATGGATAACATCGAAGAGAGAAGCTCACTCCAAAAAGGAATCCAATATAAGACACTTTCTTTAATACCAAAGGCTGTATTTTATTCTTTTTGATCTGGGGAGTGGACAAAATAACATCCCAAATTTACATGGCATAAATTTTCTGAAAAAATGTAAAACAAATTTACTCCTTCCATTAGTCTATAATACAAATAGCACTCAAAAACGATTGAATCTCAACACTTCATACAAAATAAATTCAAAATGATTTCCATTATAAAATCTGTATAATACTTGTAGCAAGTAGTAATAGCATAACGCATTTCTAAAAACGTCCGTCAAGTGTAAACTAAGCAGATTTTCCACGTGAAGTCTTTCAGTAAATTTACATTTTATTAACCTCCAGACAACAGAAATCGTCTAAAATGTAAACTAACAGGTCAATCAACCTCTCAGAGCTGACTAGATAGACGACAGTATTCTTGACCAGAAAGAAAAACTATTACTGAAATAGATTTGCATATAAGGTATTAATTTTATTGAAAACTATTTACTATAATATCTAGTACTGTAATTTATAATGAATCAGGATCATTAGCAGATTTCCCTTAAGGGAAATCAGCTATTGAGGTCGTACTCATGACGCGAGTTTCGACAAATTTCTTCAAATGTCCATCGATCCTACCCAGGAGATGACGAAAATGAGGTCCGTTCAAAATTTTATATATATATATATATATATATATATATATATATATATATATATATATATATATCTGTCTGTTAACGCTCTAGCGGTCGCAATTTTTGTTTGATCGTTACCAAACTAGGACTTTAATCTATACATTTATTCTGTATCTTGAATATTAACCGAGATATTTGCATTTGTATTCTGCATTGGTCAGCAGGAGTGAGCTGTTTGGTACTTTCCGAAGAGAGCTCTGGCGGCCGTTTTCATAACTATTCGTCCCTCGTGTATAAGTTTAGTGATCCCTTACTTTTTTTTTTTTTTTTTTTTTCCCACCTCTGCCCCCGCTGTACCTTTGGGTTTCCCCATACCAGCGGTCTCCATTTAATAGGAGATATAAAATTTTGAATACATAGATTGGGCCAGGTAACTTAGCCTAACTCACCGAGCACGGCTAAGCATTAAAGTGCAACATTTGGGAGATTTAGTTTAAGTCCGAAAAGTCCTAGGGGAACCCGCAGCTGCGACTACCTTTGCCTCTGTTCAAAGAAGTGGCAGCTAAGAGCCTTAACAAACTAGCCTACATACCTATAGCCTAAATACTAGCCTAAACTCACATAAAACTATACATATAATTTACAAATAAATTCAATTTTACTTTTCTTTCAACACCTCTTGGGCAAATGTCCTGAAGGCTGAAAATCTATCAGCGTCGTTTACAAACATGTCGTAGCTCTCAGGAGGCCAGTTCACATATGAGAAAGCACTCATTAGCCGAATACGCTTGGCATTGAAACGCGGACATTGGAGGATCACGTGGTCAGCCGTATCCAACTCGCCGCAGGAGCACAATGGGGATTCCTTTCGTTTGAAGAAATGTAGTTTATTATTAAAGTCCCCGATGACCACTGATAAGTTTGGCTGGAGAAGAAATCTGGGACGTACCATGTCATCTAGATCTTGTCCTGACATCTGGGAAAAATTTGTAGGTCATCCTACCTTTGCTGGAGTTGGTCCAAGACTCTGCACCTCTTGGCCAACTGTCCCAGAATTGGTTTTTCTCAATATGGTGGAGTGTTTTTTTTAAGGTCCTGCTGTCCTATTGTGAAGATAGACTCTCCTATCTTGTAAGGCAACCCCCTTGACTGCTTGGTACATAAGCGGATCCGCATTGCTACCTCCAGGTCTAATCGGAAGCTGGTCCAGCCAAGCACCTTGGCAATGAGTCATCGCTCGAAACTGTCCGATACGCCCTGGTTACCACGAGGAGAGCTTTTCTTTTGGCTTTGCATAGAAAATTTTTGGTCGCTTTCGACATTTTTTGAGCCCAGGCAGGAGCAGCGTAGCACACTATAGGGACAAACAAAGCTTTATATAAAATGCTTCTGTTCTTATCAGTGATGCCCCAAGTATTACGTGCTATTGTCCTTAGGTGGTGAAATCGTCCTTAGGTGGTGAAATGATCCCTTACTACTTACTACACTTGTTATTGGGCAGATTTCTACGTTGTAAAACTTCACGTGGGAAATCTGCTTAGTTTACGCAGCCCCTGCGTGACGGACTTTTTTTATCTCAATAACTCCAATTTTAGTAAACCAAGAAAAAAACCTGGGGTGGGGAATCAACAAACGCTTTTATTTAAGCTTCAAATAAATTGGTTCATTATATAACAGAGAATTATGCGTAGTGAGTAGGAGTGCAGGGAGATTTTCTGATGGTTAACAACTTAAAAAATGCATAATAACAGTTAATATTGAAGTTAGAGAATAAACAATATATATATATATAGATACAATATAGTACATTTAGTTTGCAATAAGATATGTTTTATTCACTTTTATAGTCCAACATATATTTACTGAGAAATCCCCCCCCCCACTCTAAACCTCCCATTTGTCCGATTTCTGCCATTAACGACCTTGACTCTTCAGTTCTGCATGAAACGGTTATATACCGAGTTCTATAAAGATCAAATGAAAATTGAACAGCCAGAGCGGTAACAGACAACTATATATATATATATATATATATATATATATATATATATATATATATATATACATATATGTATTTCTTTATTTTTTTATTTTCCAGGCTTCATCGCTGGGAAATATTTTCATTTTTAGACTATTTGCTCCAGCGGTTTGAATATTTATTGGTTTGCAAATTTTCAATGGAAACTTATATATAATTTTGAAAGGGGCCTCACCGCATTATTAGCTGAAATAATTAGTGTCAAAGCAAGTAGTATCTCTGCTAATTATAGTTTTAGTTATTTTAGTGTTAGTGTCAAACTTCTAGCGGCAATACAGTCAAAAACAGATAGTTTTATATAGAACAAATATGAATAACTACAGGCTAATATCTCTTTGTCCTGTCGTTTCAAAACGTTTTAACATTCAAAATTATATAATTAGATAAAATCCTACGCGAGCAGATTGCCTTTTGAAAATTGTTGACCGTTTGAGGCCATTTTCAAAGAATAAGTGTAATTGAAGAGAAGACAATGGAAAACAAAGTCCCATTGTTGTTGTGCTTTGTTGAATTTTGCAAAGCCTCTGAGGCGGAATAATTTCGAATGGTTTCAAAGAACTTGAAGTACTCGGAAACGTGTGGGCATTGTGTATAAACTCAATAACAATAATGCGCCTTTCCTCCCAATCTACAGATAATATGTACAATAATAATAATAATTAAGCCCAAACCTCATAAATAATGACTTTTAGAAGATTTCCCTCGAGGGAAATCAGCTATTGAGGTCGTACTCATGACGCGATTTTCGAAAGTTTTCTTCAAATGTACATCGATCCTACCTAGGAGATAACGAAAATGAGGTCCTTTCAAAATTGTAACCAAACTCGATATTTAGTCATTTTAAGTAAAAAGAAAGTTCGTTAACGGCTGATATCGGACCAGGAGGAGGGAGGGGTGTTCGGAGGGGGAGAACTTAGTAAATTCGAAGTATCTTCGTTAATATACGTCGGATCGAGAGAGTGTATAGAAACAATCTTATTGCAAATTACATTTACTCTAAATGTTCATATGAGCATTTATTATTTATCTTGAATATTAGCCGAGATATTTGCATCTTTCAGTTTTCATACATCAGCAAACCTAAAGCTCTAAGCTTAACTACCAAATATAGTTTTCAAGAGTCCTTTATTATAGGAGATATATGCAAATATGTTCTGGTACTCCCTCCCCCCCCCCCGTTTAAGTTCTTGAACTACTAAAATTTGATTGATTGAGATAAAAATTATTCTGATTTATTATTAATTACAGTACTGAATATAGTAAATAGTTTTTTAATAAAATAAAGATGTTATATTCTGATATCTTTCAGTGATTGGTTTTTCCGGTGAGATGTTGGCAGACCTGTTTGTTTACATTTCAGTCGCTTCCCGTCGGGAAATTATTAAAATTTACTGAAAGATTACTTATTATCATTTGTATTTATTTACGGCGATGTAGTGTTACCAATATGTAGATTATTTATCTATTGCTAAATTTCAGGAGGAAAATCTGCTTAGTTTTCCCAGCCCCTGCGTGAAGAACTTTAATGTGTGATAAGGCGTAGGCCTTAATCTCACTTGGTAAACTTATAGTCGTGAATGATATAGTCGTGATTCTCACCAATGCAATACGAATTTATTTAGTGACGAACTCATTAAATATAATCCTTAATCTCACACTGTTTAGAAAAGGGTGGTAACCTAAAAATACCCTATCTCAATTAGCCTGAGTGCGCATTCATTAATAATACTTTAATGTGTGAGGTGTGTTGGAACATTTTCAGTTATCATTTAAGATTTTACGTTCTGAAGTCAATGATTTTAATTTGACCAACACACGACATTTAATCGTTTCGTGGACAAATAATGATTGTATTAAGTAATGGTTATATTTGGCTATTACCTAACATAAAGAGCATTTCTCTTTTATGTTTCCCCACTTTATTTATTCATTTAAGTCGAAAATTAATGTTTTATCTTATCAAGAGAAATCACTTGCAGTAAAAGTACAAATACAAGGATATTGTTTATAATTTGAGGATGTAGTTAGTTTATGGGCAGGAATAATTAAATTTGAATTATAATTTACGGGGGATTTGTATAAAGCGGAATAATGCTGTAATCTGGTTAGCATTTAAATAAACAACGGCCTGGGGGAGTGTAGATAAAATTCAACAGGTGTAGATGTAAATAGGTTCTGTAAGGGATGACAATTTGCTCTGGAGCAGCGGTATGGCGGAGGGAGGGGGATGAAGGGCAGCCATCTTGGAGTCAGGGCTGGCAACCTGAGCCACCAGCAGGGCTGCCACTCTAAACATTGCTAGCGGTTGTCTTTTAATTAAGCTGACCCTCTTGTAAACACTCTACCATTATACCGACCGAATTGCACCCCCCTCTTGCATTTGCATCTCTCTCTCTCTCTCTCTCTCTCTCTCTCTCTCTCTCTCTCTCTCTCTCTCTCTCTCTCTCTCCTCTCCTCTCTCTCTCTCTCTCCTCTCTCTCTCTCTCCTCTCCTCTCTCTAGCCTCTCTCTCTCTCTCTCTCTCTCTCGCTCTCTCTCACTCTCTCTCTCTCTCTCTCTCTCTCTCTCTCTCTCTCTCTCTCTCTCTCTCTCTCTCTCTCTCTCTCACTCTCTCTCTCTCTCTCTCTCTCTCTCTCTCTCTCTCTCTCTCTCTCTCTCTCTCTCTCTCACACACACACACACACACACACACTCTCTCTCTCTCACACACACACTCTCTCTCTCTCTCTCTCTCTCTCTCTCTCTCTCTCTCTCTCTCTCTCACACACACACACACACACACTCTCTCTCACACACACACCCTCCCTCTCTCTCTCTCTCTCTCTCTCTCTCTCTCTCTCTCTCTCTCTCTCTCTCTCTCTCTCTCTCTCTCTCGCTCTCACACACACACACACACACACACTCTCTCTCTCTCTCTCACTCTCTCTCTCTCTCTCTCTCTCTCTCTCTCTCACTCTCACACACACACACACACACACTCACTCACTATCTCTCGCTCTCTCTCTCTCTCTCACACACAATGAAGCGGTTATCTATGAAGTGGTTATCTGTAGCGGAGGGAGAGGGGAAGGCCCCACTGGCCATAGAAATGACCCCTAAGAGCGTCCAAGACCAACTTAACTATCCTTGTAACTAGCCGATGCCTTCTTTAGCTGCAACGGAGTTTCCGCTGTAGGCCACAGCCTTGGTGATCTGCATATGGGTGGCGGGTTTGTGAACTCAGCGAGCGCGGGAGATTCAAATTGAAAATGACGACTGAACAGTAACAATGAAACAAAAATTGCGACCTCTAGAGCGTTAACAGACAAATGTATGTGTGTGTGTGTGTATATATATATAAAATATATATATATATATATATATATAAATTTGTTGTATTTTTAGCCGTTAGATATCGCAAGTTATTAGAGGATTGTTGGGTATTGGCTAAAGAATGGTTTCTTAATTCTTCTTATAGAGAATTTGAATTGCACTGCCTTTGTACATATAAAAAGAGCTCTTTATGTTTATTTTTCCCATTATTGTTCACAAATCAATACACTTCTTTTGTTCTGCTCATTATTTAGCTCTGAAGAAGGGAATAATGCTGCCCGAAACTCGTAAGCACGTCCAATAAAATTCTCTATAAGAAGAATTAAGAAACCATTCTTTTAGTTGATACCCAACTATCCTCTAGTAGATTGCTTTATATATATATATATATATATATATATATATATATATATATATATATATATATAATTTTGAATGGAACTCATTGTCGCTATCTACTAGGTAGGATAGATAGACATTTGAAGACAATTTTCTAAAATCTGCTGAAACTAGAGATAGTAATTTAGAGGTAGTTGGGCTGGGGGGGTGGGGTCTGAGTTCAGTTCATTTTTAAAAAGTCCGTCACGCAGGGTCTGCGTACACTAAGCAGATTTCCCACGTAAAGTTATACAATAGAGAAATCTCCATACGAGTGCCGAACAGTTACGGAAACGACCGAACTAGCTTTCGGCGGGAACGAATAGAAGAGACCTTAGCTCGTCCGTAACAAATTATAAAATTCGGGTCGGTAACTTATTCAAGGTAGTGAATTACATGTATATAACAATATTTTTATAGTAACTTGAATTTGCAATTCAGATAGGTTCATTCTATACAATTATTAGATCCGCAACGTATAGTAACGGCGATATATCGAAAAATTTCCCCCTCTAAAACCTCCCCCCTCCAACTGGTTCCTTTTGACGCCGTTAAACGAACTTGATCTTTCTTTTTAACATAAAACGATTAAATACCGAGTTTGGTGACGTTTGAACAAAATTTACGACCGCTGGAGTGTTAACAGACAAATATATATATATAGTTTTGAACGGACTTCATTTTTGTCATCTCCTGGGTAGGATCGATGGACATTTGAAGAAATTTTTCGAAAATCGCGTCATGTGTACGACCTCAATAGCTGATTTGTCTTAAGAGATATCCGCTAAAAGGGGTTCTTGCTCAAAATAGTTTAGGAATCCCTGTCCTTAACAGTAATAAATCCTTCAATTTGGCCGTGTATAATTTTAGCGGATTTCCGTTCAATATAGTTACGTCATCTCACACTCTATTCACCGCCTACTCCGCAGCAACAGCTCAGTTTAATCAGTTCTTGAAACTTAAAGAGTTACGTAGTCCTTTCTGATCCTATTTCAAGCTACAATGTCTAGTCATGGCTGCAACATTCTTACACTCCGGCAGAAAATAAAATTATGTAATCTAATGGAGAGTCGAGGGCGGTGCTCCTTCCAGCAACTATGTGAGTGAAAAACTGAACAACTTAGCAAAGGACTGAAGAACAAAGTTCCTTTTAGTTCTGCCCTCACTATCCCCTCCCTGCTGAGTTCTTTAGCGATGAAAAACTTCATGAAATTCATGTTTGAGTTTTTATGGTATTTTTTTTATTTTGTCGGAACTACTTCGTGCTTCTTCCCCCAACTCTAGTTTTCTACTTTGTTTAGGCTGACCCCACCGATGTTCTCCTATGCATATCACGAAGAGAAAATACACTTGGGGCTAAGTAAACTCAAATAAGTTCTCCACCATGCCGTGATCTGGTAGCACAATACTTATTTATTTGTTTCTAGTTTATTTTTGAAATATTATTATTATATTAATATGTATGGGATACCATCAGCAACCTACATACAAAAAATAATAATAAACGCCCGTCACGCAACAGTTGCTTAAACTAAGCAGATTTTGGACCTACTGGTATAATGTCATTTCACCCTATATTCACGATTTATAAGTAAAATTTCGATGAGTAATAGCAGGGGTTTATTGAAGGCTGAAAAGAGAAAGGTGATAATATTTCGCTTAATATTTGAGTTAATAGAAAATGTATATAATAAAAATTGGAGATCCATCCATAGTTAGCAGATTTCCCTTAAGGGAAATCAGCTATTGAGGTCGTACTCATGACCGCGAGTTTCGAAAAATTTCTTCAAAATGTCCATCGATCCAACCCAGGAGATGTCGACAATGAGGTCAGTTCAAAATTACTTAATATAATATATATTATATCATATATATAATTTATATAAATATATATATATATATATTATATATATTTGTCTGTTACCGCTACTAGTGATCGCAATTTTCGGTTTGAATCGTTACCAAACTTCGATAGTTTAAACGTTTTTATGCAAAAATAAAGATCAAGTTCGTTAATGGTCTAATGGGCGAAATCGGACCAGTGGGAGGGGGGGGGGGGGTTTAGAGGGGAGAATTTTTGAAAAATTTGATGGGAAATATCTACCGTTATTAAAAGTCGGAATCGAAAAATTATATCAAACTCAATCGTATTGGCAATTTAAATGCACTATAAATAATGTTATATACATTTATTCTCTATCTTGAAATATTAAACCGTAGATATTTGCATTTATTTTTCTGTTTTTCAGCTTCTTAGATGATATCGGCTAACTTACGGTTTCAGTCGTGAGTTTCCGTCAAGAGCTAGTTCGGACCGTTCCCGTAACTGTTTGACTCTCTATTCTGAAATTTCTCTATTGTATAACTTCACGAGGGAAATCTGCTTAGTTTACGCAGCCCCTGCGTGGCGGACTTTTTTAATAAGTTCGTATGTATAGCACTTTTCGATCCGTCTCATAACAACGGAAATGTTTGGAATTTTTCAGTTCCCCATTTCTTAAGCCCCACTCTATTCCTAGACCAATTTGAACCATTAACTAATACAATCATTAGTGACGAAAGGACTATTTTATATCGGCTATGGTGTAGAATAAGTATACATTTTTGAGTTAATAACGCAATTTCGTAAATGGTGACTTTATCACACTACGTATTTGCATGAACCGCGCTCAGTAAAAGTTCAATGAAATCAATATTTGGTATTTAAGCTATCAATAAAAAGGTTCATGATAGAACATCTTATTGTCAATATGGCATTAATAAAGGAGAAGGTTTTGTGAAGCCAGAAAAAAAAAACAGGTAAGGTTAATAATCAAGATTGATAAAAATTGTATATTACAATATAAATAGTAAATTACATTTTCGAGCAAATAAATTTCAAACAATTATTCAATCTGACGTATAATAACAGAAATATTTCTAATTTTTACATTACCCGACCTCTAACCTGCCCCTTTCCGATTTCATCCGAACGAACTTTAGTATTTCATAACGTTTAAATATCGTGTTTTGAAACGATTAAAAAACTGCCACCGCTAGAGTGATAACAATCGGCGGGAAAAGTGTAAATCAAAATCCTCGGGAACAGCGTAAATGAACAATCGGCGGGAATAGTGTAAATATACAATCGATTGAAATAGCGTAAATGAACAATTGGCAGGAATAGCGTAAATGATCAATCGATTGGAATAGCGTTAATGAACAATAGGCGGGAATAGCGTAAATGAGCAATCGGCGGGAAAAGCGTAAATGAACAATCGGCGGGAATAGTGTAAATATACAATCGATTGAAATAGCGTAAATGAACAATTGGTGGGAATAGCGTAAATGATCAATCGATTGGAATAGCGTTAATGAACAATCGGCGGGAATAGCGTAAATGAATAATCGACAGGAATAGCGTAAATGAATAATCGACAGGAATAGCGTAAATGAACAATCCGCGTGAATAGCGTAAATGAATAATCGACAGGAATAGCGTAAATGAACAATCCGCGTGAATAGCGTAAATGAATAATCGACAGGAATAGCGTAAATGAATAATCGACAGGAATAGCGTAAATGAACAATCGGCGGGAATAGCGTAAATGAACAATCGGCGGGAATAGCGTAAATGTACATTCGGCGGGAATAGCGTAAATGAACATTCGGCGGGAATAGCGTAAATGAACATTCGGCGGGAATAGCGTAAATGAACAATCGTCTAGAATAGCGTAAATAAACGATCGGGGGAAAAAAATTATTAAAGTAATAGCTCCCACTGTGTGACGGTCTTTCTCTAAACAATAATATTTATCTGTAAAATATTTAGTTTGCCGACGGCGAGTTCACTGAACCCTTGATCCCCAAGTTATTACTGTTGATGAGAAAATGTCTGAGACGTTAGAGTGAGTTAGGAGGGTTCGAATCCCCAAGCAGGAGTAATTAATGGAACGAGGTGTGACTTAACCCATTACCTTCAGCTAATGTATTTCCTAATCACTTTACGCTTATACTCGCTAGCTTTGGAAACAGACATAAAATTCCTTACCTAATACACAGTTAGAACATATAAAATTGTTCTAAAAACTAATGTTACTATTGTTACTACTTATTAAGTCCACTTTGGCTAATTGGGGGGGGGGGGTTCGGGGTTAGGACTCAGGATTTTATTTAATGAGCCCGTCACTAAATAAATTCCTATTGCCCAGGCGGGAATCGAACTAGCCACTCTAGGTTTACCATGTGATATTAAGTATGTAAGCTATTACATGACTAAACTGAGCCTCTTGTCTAATAGTATTATGATGTGTTCATCAGTGACGTTAAAAATGAAGTTGGCTTTTATCAAAAAGGTTCACCATGCAGATTCAGCGTAAACTAAGGAGAATTCCCACTTCATCATGACGTCACCCTACATTATATTCTCTATTTCCTTAGTAATTGGAAGCCCATAAACAAAGGATTTGAAATTTAGGCTCAGCAGGAAATACTGAAATAATTGATACTGTTGCGTCAAGCAAAGTAGTCAAGACTGATAACAACAAATGAAAATATTATTATTATTATTTATTAACGTCCACTTTTTGCAACTTAGGCTAATCGGAACGGGTTATCTACAGGTTACCACCCTTTTCTAGGATTTTAGGACGTTATTTAATGAATTTCGTTACTAAATAGTTTCCTTTGCCCAGGCGAGAATCGGACTCGCCACTCTAGGTTTACCATGTGAGATAAAGGTCAACGCTTTAACTCGCATGGCTAACCTGAGCCCCGAAATTCAAATGATTCTACCTCAAGTTTGGAGAACAGATATATAATAAAAATGGGAAAACATTATGTTTTTTAACAGATTGAATATATATATTACAATTTTTGACCCCTTTCTGATTGTCTCAGGAATGCAATATGTACATATTTAAGCTGCAAATAAGAAGATTCAAGTAATACTGACTTACTTTATTGCAAATCAACTGAAAAACACCACAATAAAAATATCGGTATATAAATATATGTCAGAATAAAACCCACAGGAAATAATTGCCCTAAAAGCTCCTGAAAAGTTAACTAAGTAGATTTCTCAGTTACGTTACGTAATTGCATTTATCAGAAAACTAAAAAGTTCAATGAGAACATTATTTTGTATTTAGGCTTCAAATAGAGTACTTCATAAAATAACTGCTTATTGTTCAAATAACATAAGTAGGAATGGGGGTTTACTTAAATAAATAGCTTCATAATATAACAGGTTATTCTTAACATGAGTAGGAGTGGAGGTTTACTATAGGCAGAAAACTAAAAAAAAGTCCGTCACGCAAGGGCTGCGTAAACTAAGCAGTTATTTCCCACGAGAAGTTTTACAATAGAGAAATCTGAACTAATAACAACTGTACTAGTAAACCTCTAAACCTAAAACATTATTTAGTGGCGTAATAACCCAGTAGTTTCTAGCACCAAAAAACAATTACCCCCAACCTCTAAACCTATTCATGTAAGGGACGAATAGTTATAGAAACGGCCGCCAGAGCTCTCGGCGGAAAGTCCTAACATAGCCCACTGGTGACCAACACGCAGAATACAAATGCAAATAATCTCGGTTAATAGTCAAGATACAGAATAAATGTGTAGAACAATATTTATAGTAAATTTAATTTGCAATAAGATTGATTCTCTCACTCTCAATTTCTTCGATCTGACGCATAAATAACGGAGATATTTTTTGAATTTTCAAAACTTCCCCCTCTAAACCCCCCCTCCCACTGGTCCGCATTCAGCCCTTAACGAACCTGATCTTTCATTTTAAATAAAACGATTAAATTCCACGAGTTTGGTAAAGATCAAACAAAAATTGCGACCGCTAGAGCGTTAACAGACAAATAATATATATATAAATAATATATATATATATATATATTATAAAGATAATATAGTATAATATACAGATTTTGAACGGACCTCATTTTCGTCATCTACTAGGTTAGATCGAAGGACATTTGAAGAAATTTTTTCGGAAACTCGCATCATGAGTACGACCTCAATAGCTGATTTCTGCTTAAGGGAAATCTTGCTAAAAAATCTAATGCGAGCCCCACACTAATATCTTGGATAATAATAGGCAAAATGTGTAGGGCAATACATTTGAAATAAGATTGGTTCTACAGAAGTTTTCCATCCGACGCATAGTAACAGGAATATTAATATTTTTCGAAATTCCCTCCCTTTAAACACCCTCTCCCACTGGCCTGATTTCAGCCATTAACGAACTACATCTTTAGTTTTGGATAAAAACATTTAAAATACGATCGACTTCGGGTAACCGATCAAACCAAAAAATTGTTGGACCGACTACAGAAGTTAACAACACACCCACAACACACACACACACACACACACAACACACACACACTCACACACATATATATATATATATATATATATATATATATATATATATATACCTGACACCACACACCACTCACTCACACACACAACACACACACACATACACCTCACAAACACACTCACACAACACACAATTCCACCACACTCAATCACACCACACACGACACACATCACATACTAAACACATATATATTATATATATATATATATATATATATATATAGTTTAGAACGGACCTCATTTCGTCATCTACTGGGTAGGATCGATGGACATTTGAGGAAATTTTTGAAAATCGCGTCACTTAACGGAAATCTGCTAAAACTGTTACCTAAAATATTTCAATATTTAGAAGGAAAAACAAACGCTACCGCTACATAATGTTTATACTCATGGACTAGGCATATATCTCAATATGAAAGCATGATAAACATCAAAACTTATTCAGAAGTTCCTTTATGTATAGTAGGGATTATGAAACTCCCAAGTTTGAGTTGCCTTAGAACTACAGTTATACAAAGAGTAGTGTGTACTTAATGCTTTTACTCTTCGTTCTAAACACACTTTTCATAACATAATAACAGAGAACTTAAGAGTTAATTAATCTCGGAAACTAAGCATGTATTAAATCATTCATAATTACTAATGTATATATATATATATATATATATATATATATATATATATATATATATATATATATATATATATATATATATATATATTTATAAACAACCATTAGTAAATTCGTCCATTGACAATAAAAGTTTTATCCTACATTGTTTTAATTATTACTCAGTATTAATATAATTTTTAAAGCTTTGCATGAAACATCTGTATATGGAGTTTGGCAGTGGTTAACCAAAAATTGCAACTGCTAGTGTGGTAATAGAGAAGAATATGTAAAATGCTTATTGCATGTTGTAATGCTGCAGAGTAAATTGTCCGTGATGAGTCTTTTTGTAGTCCCCAAGTCTGTGTTAAAACTATTGAAAGTATGTTTCAGTAGTTTTGTTTCAAGATGTTGACAGTTCAAAGTTAGTTTACTGTCAAACATTATCTCCAAGTATTTAATTGTATTTGCTTTAGTAAGTTTATGTCCCTATAATCTGATGTCAAATGATAGAATACGGGTAGTCCTTGATCTCCTAACTACTGTGTAGAATGATTTGTCTGTTTTCAATTTGCTTTTATGAGTCCATTGTTCAGTGACGTCTAAAATAGAGTCAGTAATTAGGTTCCATACATATGGAGAGTAACTTGAACCTTGAGGTGTTCCTATTGCTTGAGCTTTAGTAATCATTAAATTGGGTGTAAGGGGCTCAGGTTGGCCGTGCGAGTTAGGGCGTTGGTCCTAATCTCGCGTGGTAGACCTAGAGTGGCGGGTTCGATTCCCGCCCTGGGCAGTAGAAATTTATTTAGTGACGGACTCACTAAATTAACTCCTTGAGCCCACCTTGGCTAGACAAGGGTGGTAACCTGTAGATAACCCGTCCCGATTAGCCTAGTAGCATAAAGTGGACGTAAATAATAATAAACAAAAAACAAAGTTGGGTGTAATTAAAGACGTTTGGCGATAAGTAAAATATGAGAAGATGAGTTTGTATAAATTACTAGGACATTTCTTTATTAGGTGAGAGTTGAGGATAGAAGGCCACCACGCATTATCAAATGCACCCTTAATGTCTAGTGAAGTGAGAACAACATGTTTTTGAGTTAGCGCTGTTTTAATAAAATTAAGTGTTTGGTGTATTGCATTAGAAGAGCTCTATATATAATGAACAGATCTGATTTTTGGGATTTTCTAGGTTTTGTTGGACATTTGATGCAATTTTTCTAATATCGCGTTGTCAACACAAACTCAATGCCTGATTTTTCTGTAAGGACATCTGCTAAAAAAAGGGTAATTTGGGAAATCGTACTTACATGTCTAAACGAAATGCATTGTAGCATGACTGGCCCAGCAGCAGAATAAATAAGACTTATGAATATTAAAAAATATATTCGTTTGTAGAGCAGCGACTTTAATTGAGGTTTTGTAACATGTAGGAAAGACGTTGCAGTGTTCTAACATGTTTGACATAAAGTTTCAGGGTTCGTAAGAATAGCAAAGAGGGCATATACATAGCATCAACAATTTGTCTGATGTCGTTGGAAGTATAATACCCATTCCAGTAGACTACAGATTGGATTTTCTCACCATCTCGGTAGAGTAGCTACTGGTTAAGATACTGAAGGAGATTCTAAGATTTTTGTAGGGAATCAGAAGTAAATAATGGATTTTTTTAAACAAGAAGAATTCTGAGGGCAAAATAACATTCAGAAGAATAAGAATAAAGAAATAAAGTCCGATGTACTCTGAAGTTCAAGGATGTCTGAGCATTTCCAGATTTGGCAGTATGAAGAGAGATTGCGTGAGCAGGTGGAAATGTATGTTCTAGTTGGAGTGAAGGATTGAAGGTAGATTTGCAGGTATTGAAGGAGAAGGAGTGAATCCTACAGCTGTATTCAGGGGAGCGTTATCCTTCCAGACACCTTCATTACCACGCCAGCTCACCTGGATACACTAGTCTTCATACAAATCTCGCTAGCTTTAGGTACTCTCTCTAACTCTCTCTCTCTCTCTCTCTCTCTCTCTCTCTCTCTCTCTCTCTCTCTCTCTCTCTCTCTCTCACTCTCTCTCTCTCTCTCACTCTCTCTCTCTCTCTCTCTCTCTCTCTCTCTCTCTCTCTCTCTCTCTCTCTCTCTCTCTCACTCTCTCTCTCTCTCTCACTCTCTCTCTCTCTCTCTCTCTCTAACTCTCTCTCTCTCTCACTCTCTCTCTCTCTCTCTCTCTCTCTCTCTCTCTCTCTCTCTCTCTCTCACTCTCTCTCTCTCTCTCTCTCTCTCTCTCTCTCTCTCTCTCTCTCTCTCTCTCTCACCCCTCTTTTAAATCATACTCACCAAAACGTCAAACATTTTACCTCTAAATCTACGCAGTTGTCATCGAGGAATGATACAAAATAATATATTCAGAAGAACTCATTTCACCTTTAAGCGAACACTTACTTATTAATTTCCGTTGGTTCTGGTATTGTGAATGTTCTTTAACCTTGTAGGCATAGTAGTTGGTTCTGTTTTTTTCTGATCTTCTTATGGTTTACAAGTTGAAACAGCTGATTCTGGTATTGTGTATGATCTTGCAGTTCGTATGTATTTAAGTTGGTTCTGATTTTCCGGATCTTCTTATAGTTTACAAGTCAATTCTGGTATTGTTGATGTGGCTATCTAACCCTGTGTGTATCATAGCCTGGTTCTGTTATGCTTATAGCTGGGGTGATTTTAGCATATTTCCCTTGAGGGAAATCTGCTATTTAGGGCGTACTCATGACGCGATTTTCCAAATTTTTCTTCATATGTCTATTGATCCCACCTAGTAGATGACGAAAATGAGTTCCGTTCAAAAATGTATATGTGTATGCTATGTGTGTGTGTGTGTGTGTGTGTGTGTGTGTGTGTCTGTGTGTGTGTGTGTGTGTGTGTGTGTGTGTCTGTGTGTTTGGGGGTTTGTCTTTATCTGCTGCCGCTCAAGCGGTCTCCATTATTGTTTAATCGTTACCAAACTCGATATTTAGTCGGTTTAAGTAAAAAGAAAGATCACGGCTGAAATCGGACCACGGGTAGAGGGTTTACAGGGGAGGAATTTCGAAATATCTCTGTTACTATACGTCGGATCGAAAAATTGTATAGAAACAATCTTATTACTAATTAAATTTATTATAAATATTGTTCTATACATATTTTCCGCATAATGAGTATTAACCGAGATATTTGGATTTTATAGGTTTAGGCTTTCTGTAAACCCCCACTCCTACTAGTGTCATATTAATAATAAACAGCTATAGTAAATAGTTTTCTATAAAATTAATATGTTATATTCAGGTTTATTTCAGTAATTGTTCATATTTCCGGTCTAGAATAATTCTATCTATTCAGCGCTGCGAAGTGGGTTGCCCTGTTTGTTTATAATTCAGACGCTTTCCGTTGTAGATATTATTTACTTCTAAATTGACTGAACGATTTCTTATTACCGTTTGTATTTATTCCCTTAAAATCCACGCCGGCGTTACCAGTATGTAAATTATCTGTTGTAAACCTTCCCGTGGGAAATCTGCTTCCTTACGCTGGCCCTGCGTTACGGATATTGCTGTGTACAAGTCGTAACAGCTGACTCTGCTATTGTGGTTATTCTGTAATCATTTAGGTACTGTTGTCAGTTCTGTTATCGGGCGTGTTTTTCCTTGTACAAGTTTTTGATTCTGGCATTCTGTAACCTTGTATGTATTATAGCTGGAGTTTTTATTGCGTTGTAAAGCTGATTCGACTATTGTGGATGTTCTGTAACTTTGTAAGTATTGTAGTCAGTTGTGTTATTGCGGATATTCTTGTAGTGCGTAAATCTTATAGCTGATTCTTCTATTGTGAACATTCAATGTGCATGTATTATACGAGTATATACCTGTTTCTGTAACGCGGATCTTATTATAATTTAGAAGTCGTGTAGCTGATCCTATTATTGTGGATGTTCTCAAGCTATTCATGCATTTTAGCTGGTTTTATTATTACGGATCTTTTTGCAGCGTAGTAATAGAAGAACAGTTGTTTCAGTTATTATTATAAGTTCTTTAATTTTTACAAATATTACAGATGGTTTTGTAGTGTTTCTTAGAAACAATGACAGTTGACAAAGTGGAGCTTTCTAAATATACCCTGCTGAAACATTCCAGGCCTCGGAGATATATAGCCGCCATTACCAACTTTCTCACACGTCTGTCTATCCCTATTCCATTACCCCAATTTCTTGATTAAGAAGGTTTTTTTTTCCAAAGATATCACATACACTCAAAATGTGAAGATTTCTTGACTTCTGTCTTGTGTCGTTCCTTCGGTAATTGCGTATTCCCTACTGAATTTTTTTTTTTAAAAGAGATTATTATGAAGAAGGAGATGGAAGACAAGAGAAAGGGTGATATAGATGGAACAATGAAGGAGAGCTTGAATGGAGACAATGCTGCTTGAAGATTGTCCACTGGATCTATGAGAAAGTTCCAATAGCCAGGGCGGCCTCAAACCTCAACAACAAAGCGGAGAATGGAGCTGAATTCGGCCTCGAGGGCTACCCCTCCACCAGATCAATGGCCTGTTTCTTAGACCCACAACAATATCAGCTGCGAAGATAATACAGTCTCAGAATCCGCCGTAGCTCCATTATAAGCAGAACAATATTATACCATTTATTACACAATATTATATTTTCAGTTGTGGCACAAATGAAAATAACTTTTTACAAAGGCATATACACTGCGTGTCATGGTTAAATCTTTGGAGGAATGATTATATGCATGTTACTCATATTTGAAAGACGCACATCTACAACACAAACCAAAAAAACTAACCCAAAGTACACATTTATATCCTAAAACTCCGTCACGCAGGGCTGCGTAAACTACGTAGATTTCTCACATAAGTGTACCTTACCATTTCTTCGCTATTTCTAAGTAAAAGTCCGATTAGAAGAAGTGGGAGTTTGAGGAAGGACGAACACATAAAAATGCGAATAGCTCTTTAAATATATAACTTACAAGTTATACAAAAAATGAACAAAAAATGAAGCTCATAAAAAAATGAGATATTTGAAATTCGATTTCAGCCGTTAACGAACAAATTAGTTGAATCGTTATTTACTTTGGTCTTTTTAGTGTCCTGTTTATTTTTTTGAGCTCCATTTCCGTATTTGAGTTCCATTTCCGTTTTTGTGTTTCATTCAGGTTTTTGTTTTTAATTTCAGCCTAACCTAGAGAGGCGAGTTCGATTCCCGCCTGGGCAAAGGAATTTACTTAGTAACGTAATTCATTAAATAAAATCCTCAGTCCCACCCTGGCTAGAAAAGGGTGATGACCTGTAGATAACCCGCCCCAAGTAGCCTTAGGTGCAAGAAGTGGACGTTAATAAATCATTTAATTTCAGCTTTAGTGTTCTATTTCTTTTCTTGTTTTCCATCCCTGTTGTGTCTTTCATTTCTATTTCTTTTCCATTTCTGTTTTTGGATCCTCTCAGTTTTTGCGTTTTCTTTCAGTTTTGAGTTCCATTTCAATTTTTGTTTCATTTTGAAGGGTTTTTTTTGTTTTGTTTTGTTTTTTAAGTTATAAAGCTTTTGTCTTGATGCAACACCGCCACAGCTGCGAACCTCCAATAAATAAATATAGTTGAATTAAACATTATAAGTTAAATAAATATTTTCAAATGGAGACTGGAAAATTGTAAATGATAACGTCATCATACTATGTATTTGCATTTATCTCACACAGTTTATTCTGTGATGTTCATCAATCAATGAAGAAATACTTGACATTTAAGCTCCGAATAAAGCGGTAAATGATATAACAGCGTATTTTTATTTGACATTATATGACATGAGTAGAAGAGGGGGAAGGATTAAGAAGAGGAAATACAAAAATCTCTTTAAATAATCAAGAAACAAAAAAAAATAAATATAACAACATTCATAAGATTGATTCTATACACTTTTTGGATTCGTTGTTTAATAACGGTTAAAAGTCGAATTTTTGAAATCCCCACCCCTCTAAACCCCTACTCCTAATGGTCGGATGTTCGCCATTAACGAACGGAAGGGAGGGGGTGTTTAGAGGGGGAATTTCGAAAATTTCAAATATATTTGTTACTATACGCCCTAAAGAAAAATTTTATAGGACCAACATTAATTCAAATTTGATGTTCTATAATTTATGTAACGTGCATGTTTTTTCCATACTCAATATTAACCAAGATTTTGGCATTTTTTTGGGTTTCTGCCTTTAATAAACCCCCACTTTCTGATAAATGGGAATATCATGGAATTTCTTATTCCAAGCATAAATTGAAACATTAATTTCAACGGATACATAAGTGTGATGGCGTCAACAATTATGATTTTATTGACCACCCAATCTACTCGTCGGATTTTTATTTTGTAAACATACAACATATGCTGAGATGAAATTATTATGCAGCCCCTGCGTGAAAGACTTCTTTGTAATTTGTATTATTAAAAAATGTGGGAAATTAACTATCTTCCTGTAAGCTTACTTGAAGGAAGAATAAGAAAAATATATATGTCCTTAATTTTTAAAAGATGATATTATCAAGATCATCCTCCTGGGTTATTATCTATGGATATTTGAAGGAATGTTTCGAAACTAGCGTCATAAGTACAACATCAATAACTGATTTGCCACAAGAGGATTCTCCATAAATATGCCTATAATTGTTGTTATTTTGGCGGTGGGATAATAGCCTATAATTGGAGCGGTTATAGGATAAGGGATGGGCCCCTAAATCTGGAGCAGAAAGCCAATAAGCTCCCCGGACTTGACCCCTGAAAACCCGCGAAGTCCAATAATGAGGTGCGAGGAGGCGGCCCATGATTTACCTATAATCGCTTTAATTTCTCTATAATCCCCTTTAAGGCCCAATATTGGCAAGGAATTAAACCCCCCTCCTCCAGCCTTCAGCCAATTATGCCTTATTTATACATTCAGCTCTAATCTTCAGGGCCTCACCTTCATTATCATTCCCTTTGAAGTATGTTTTGGACGCCGCCTTGTAATTAGTAAACAGCTGATCAACAAAATGGATTCGTTCCAACAGCTGACTGTTCCTCTCTCAAGATCCCTGGGACTGATTTTATGTCTCAAGATTCGATTTTAAAAAAGTCCGTCACGCAGGGGCTGCGTAAACTAAACAGATTTCCCATGTGAAGTTTTACAATAGAGAAATCTCCATACGGGTAACACAATACCACCGTGATTAGATAATGAGAAATCTTTCAGTTAATTAAAAAAAATTCCCAACTGAAACGGCTTCTGAATTGTAACAATAATTTATATTTTAATAACTCAAATTTTTGTAGTCCAAGAACTAAAGAAGGGGGGGGGACGGATGAACAGAACATATTTGTATAAATCTCGCAAAGTAACGAAGGAAGGTAAGGTAAGGTTAGAAAGGACAGGTTAGAAGAAACTTCCGCCTGAGCCGAGAAATGACGAAGATGGCCGACGTAATCCGAACTATACCCGACCACAGACCATAAAAATGCAAATATCTCGGTTATTATTCAAGATGGAGAATAAATGTATATAACAAGATATTTATAGTAAATTTAATTTGCAATAAGATTGGTTCTATACAATTTTCCGATCCGTTGCATAATAACGGAGATATTTCGAATTTTCGAAAATCCCCCGTCTAAACCCCCCCCCCCTCCCACTAGTCCGATTTCAGCCATTAACGAACTTGATCTGTCTTTTTACATAAAACGGTTAAATATCGAGTTTCGTAACGATCAAACAAAAATTGCGATTATAGTTTTGAACGGACCTCATTTCGTCATCTCCTGGGTAGGATCGATGGACATTTGAAGAAATTTTTCGAAAATCGCGTCATGAGAACGGCCTCAATAGCTGATTTCCCCTAAGGGAAATCTGTTAAAACGCCGTTAGCTTTTCTCCAGTGGAACAATGGGAGGAGAGAGCTCTAATAATATTCATTTTAATGTTTTAGTGTGTAGTTAAATTTTATTGAAAATATGAGTCCGTATGATCCCCCATTATTGAGTTTATGTATGGGGTCTTATAATGAAGTAGTTTTGAAAGGTTAGTACATAATTTATTTAGGGAATAGTTTTCGTCATTATACTCTATACTACTTCTATTCTATGCTTCTATTAATAACATTATTATTGCTTACTTTGAATTACCGTAATAAATTTCGACGGGAAACTATTTTATTTCATCCAGCTACAACGAATAACTAAGCCAGCTAATTAATTAAATGTACTTTATCTCAAGCTGGATATGGCTTTTAGGCTTAATCATGGGCATCACAATAAAGGCGATTTGCTATTTAAAAAGTAAAAAAAATTTCATAAAATTCAAATTATCTCGGTTAATATACAAGATAGGGAATAAAGTATATTATAGAACAATATTAATAGGTAATTTAATTTGCAATAAGATTGATTCTGTACAATTTTTCGATCCGACTTATAGTAACGGAGATATTTCGAATCTTCGAAAATCCTCCCCTCTGAACCCCCTCTCCCACTGGCCAGATTTCAGCCGTTTAACGAACTTGATCTTTCTTTTACATAAAACGAATAAATATCGAGTTTGGTAACTATCAAACCAAATTGCGATAAGGGGGGGGGACAGACATATGTATATATACTATATACTATATATAACGTTTTTGAACGGACCTCATTTTCGTCATCTCCTGGGTAGGATCGATGGACATTTGAAGAAAAATTTCGAAAATCGCATCATGAGTACAACCTCAATAGCTGATTTCGCTCTAAGGGGAAATCTGCTAAAAAATGTACCCCCACGTGAAGTTTTTGAATAGAGAAATCTGCATACTGGTAACACTTAACACCACAGTGAATAAATACAAACGGTAATGAATTTTACCACTCAGAGCTGAACAGATAGATATAATATTCTTCACCGGAAAGATAAACAATTACTAAAATATATCTGAATACAACATATTAATTTTATTGTCAACTATATACTAAATCGAGCACTGTAATTTATAATGAATCAGAATATTTTTGATCACAACCACTCAAGTTTTAGTAGTCCATGAACTAAAGAATGGGGGGGGGGTCAGGGATAGAGGATATTTGCCTTAATATTCCTCACAATTACAAGACAAGCTCACACAAGTCTCTAAACCAATTTGACGAGGGCCGGACAGTTACGGAAACGGCCGAACTAGCATTCAACGGAATCGCAAGAACTGAACCGACAATAGCCGATTTCATCTCGTCCGTTATCTGCGGACACTTTAATAATAAACAATTCCCCTAAACATGGAATTAATGCAAAAACGTTTTTCGGTCCTTCGTATAGTTACGGAGAAATATCGAACTTTCAAAAATCCCCCCACTAAACCCTCCCTCCCACTGGTCCGATTTCAGCCATTAACGAACTTGATCTCCTACATAAAACGATTAAATATCCAGTTTGGTAGCGATCAAACAAAACTTGCGACAACTAGAGAAGATTTTCAAAAATAGCGTTAGTTGTTGAATGATTAATAGGAAACGATTGGTTGAAAATGAGACATTTTCTAAAGATTCTCTTAATGTCCTCCTTCAGGTTGTCAGCTGTTGTATATATTCATACTAAATTTGAGATAGAGTCAAATGCTAGAATGATGCAACCGTTATTTTTTGACGGGAAACTATGTTTTCGTGACCTCATGAACGATAATGTGTTGGTGAATATTCGTCCAACAGCCATTCCATGCCGTAGAACAATATCACAGATATTCCACGCAGACAAAGGGCCAGAGCTTAGTTAACCAAACATTTATATTTCTACGGGAAACCATTGTGCATTCAATTCGCCATTTGCCACATTTTACTTGACGGCTATGAAAACTGAATGGCTGAACAATTATTCTGCATGTATCAGGATATTTCTGATATGAGATGAAAATATTGGGACGATTTATTCATAGTGCTACGTTTATTACAAAAAAAAAAAATAAACATTGATTATTAGGGTTTAGCTATGAGTGGTTTCCAGACCTGGTTGTTTACAATTCAGTCGCTTTCCGTTGGGAGCTTGTTAAAATTGACTAAATGATTATGACTGAGAATATGTGGTGAGATGTGAATCAAAAAGGCGTGCTATTTCTGCACATGGGAAAATTGCTTTATTTTACCAAGCACCCTGCGGGACGGACTTTTAGCTGATTTCCATTAGGGGAAATCAGCTATTGAGGTCGTACTCATGACGGGAGTTTCGAAAAATTTCTTCAAATGTCCATCGATCCTACCCAGGAGATGACGAAAATGAGGTCCGTTCAATATTATATATATATAGATATTATTTTATAGATATTAATATATATATATATATATATATATTCGTATCTTAACGCTCTAGCGGTCGCAATTTTTGTTTTATCGTTTCGAACCTCGAATATTTACACCGTATTATGTAAAAAGAAAGATGAGTTCGTTAATGGAATGATATCGTACCAGAGGGGGGGGGGGGGGTTAGAGGAGGTGGGATTTTCGAAAATTCGAAATTCCTCCGTTAGTAAACATCGGATCGAAATATTGTATAAAAATTAATATTATTGAAAAATTAAATTTTTCTTAGCTATAATTATTGTTATATACATTTATTCCTTTTCTTGAATATTAACCGAGATATTTGCATTTGAATGAAGTCTGTGTGGGGTTATAGCTTTCGTATATGTCGGCCATCTTCGTCATTTAACGGCTCAGGGCGGAAGCTTCTTTTAACCTTTCACTTACCTTCCTTACTTTGTGAGATTTATGCAAATACGTTCTTGTGCATCCGCCCACCCCCCTTCTTTAGTTCTTTGTACTACTAAAATTTGAGTTATTAAAATATAAATTATTCTTACAATTTAGAAGCCGTTTCAGTTTGGTATTTATTTTAATTAACTGAAAGATTTCTCCATTATCTAATCACGGTGGGATGGTGTTTCCAGTATGCAGATTTCTCTATTGTTAAAACGTCTAAGGGGAGATCTGTCTCGCTTAGTTTACGCAGCCCCTGCGTGACGGACTTTTTATATTAGATTCTTACTGAGGGAGAAATAGTGGCATAAGGTGGAAATCGGTACTTTTGTTAATACAGCCCCTTTTCACAAGGACTTTTTCGGCACGTGCCTAGGGGCCGATTCAGTGTGTTAATACACTAACAGCACGAACCGATGAGGTTGTCCTGAAGGGCCAAGGAGACCCTTTCAACCATTGTCTGAAGGAAAATACAAGAAGGCTTTCAGACCGAGCCCAGAATCAAATCAGAGAAAAGGGATTTCCACGAGCCGACCTCTTCCCACACACGATCGGTTATCACGGCGAATTGTGATGTATTGGAACGATTCCTCCCTTTTCCGATTCTGATGCCAACATCCGATTCCATCAGGGAATCTATTTGCTTTACGAATCGTGTGGGAGGTTCTTCATTTTACACACATTCTCCACAGTCCCCAATCTCTGGCAACACAATAATGGCATAACGCCTTTCAGAAAAATTAATGAAGTTTCTAATTTAAAAGAGAATAATCTCCTTTCCGATAATGTCACAATACGTCTTTGCAAGAACATTATCTGGAAAATCCAGTTTTAAAAAATAATAATGTGAACGTCCAAAGAATTCGACATTGTAAATACTGTATATGTGGTAATCTTATTTATTTTTAGTTTGATAGGACATGGCAATCTTATTCATTTTAGCTGATTTTCCATAAGGGCCCGATTATTCGTGGTTTTCGAATAATGTCAATCGATCCTACGGAACTCGAACTTTAGCGTCGCAAAACTAGATATTTAAACGTTTTATGTAAATCGGAACTCAAATATTGGAAATATCTCCATCATTATATGTGGAATCGAAAAATTGTAAATGAGCAATCTTTCCAGTTCCTGTTTTCCACACTGTATCCCTCTAACGTGGGAATTTATTTTCATGTTGTGTGCTCCATCCATTGGATACTACACACATTTCAGCATTACATTATAATATTTCTTACATAATAATTGTAAACATTATAGAACAATAAATTAATTAAATAAAAACAAAAATAAAGTAAAAAATAAAAATAAAATAAAACATATGTAACATTACATTACATATGTGTACAACAATAGGTGTATATCTACAAAATGGTGTCCAAATCTTGAATAAATACATTAAATCCCTTGTTGAATTTGAGTAGTAGTTTCGGTTTGTCCGTCGGCCAAGTTCCGTTTTGTAAGGTAATGTACTGATGAGTTTTGTTCTTGGTCCGTCAAGTAATGTACAGTCATATAAGAGGTGGTCACATGTCTGTTCAGTCTCATAATTAAGTATTTGTTTTGTTTTTTATATTATTGGTATACTTATGTAATTTTCCTTTAGTAGTGTTTGTCCATCTTTCGTCCCATTTTTTATAAGATTCGTCTATCAAAATAGTTTTAATGGTCTGTTTAGTCAGTTTAGAGTATGTAATAGGTATCGTTTCGTCTCTTGAAGCTGTATTTGCAAGTTGGTTACTGAGGCACTCAAAACAGTGTACGACATTTCAAGTGACAGAGAGACTAGCATAATCTATACGGACAGCAAAATTAACATAGACCGCATTTACAATAACGAAAACCATAACGAAAAGACTGAACAGATCAGAAGATTAATTACTCGATGTAGACAGAAGGATGTAATAGTGGCAATAACATAGATAAAGAGACACTCCGGAAATTTAGGAAATGACACAGCAGACCAACTTGCAAATGAGCAATCTTATTGCGCATTTAATTGTTCTATTTAATTAAAATTAAAAATTTTCTTGGAGATGAGAGAGAAAAAGACGTCCAATTCCTCACAACATTTTATTATATATTTAATTAGAAAGTGAGCCGCATGCATGTCTTTTCCCAATGCGCTACATGCAAGTAGCTCTGGAGTTGGAGTCAATAGTCTTCGAAAGCGCTTAGCGCTGAAAATTAATAAATTTGTGAAGAATTGGACGTCTTTATCTCTCCCCAAGTTAAATATTCTTCTCTTCCAACTAACACTGAGTGGAATACAAATTTTCTATATAACACAATTATTCTGGTATCATGAATATTAACCAGATATATTGGCACTTTTTATTTTTAGCAGATTTCCCTTAGGGGAAAGCAGAATATTGAGGTCGTACTCATGACGGCGATTGTCGAAAAATGTCTTCAAATGTCCATCGTATCCTACCCAGGAGATGACGAAAATGAGGTCGGTTTCAAAATTCATATATAATATATATATATAGATATTATTATATATATATATATAATATATATATATATATATATGCACTGTTAACGCTTTAGCGCTTCGCATTTTTTGTTTGATTCGTTTACCGAACTCGATTATTTAACCGTTTTATGTTAAAAAGACCAGATCAAGTTCGTTAATGGCGGCCTAAAATCGGGACTAGTGGGTGGGGGGGTTTTGCGGGGGGGATTTTCGAAAATTCAAATATTCTCCGTTATTTATGCATCCAGATCGAAAAAATTGTATTATAACTAATCTTATTGAAAATTAAATTTTACTATAAATATTGTTATTTACATTTATTCTCTATCTTGATGATTAACCGAGATATTTGCATTTTTAATGAAGTCTGTATCGGGTATATAGTTCGGATTAGATCGGCATTTTCCGTTGGATCAGGTGGGAGTGCTTCTTCTAACCTGTCGTTCCTAACCTTACCTTACCTTTGTTACTTTTGTGAGATTTATGCAAATACTTTTTGTTCATCCGCACCTCCCCCCCTTCTTTAGTTCTTGGACTACTAATTTTTTGAGTTATTTTAATATAACATATTATTCCAATTCAAAAGTCCGTTTCTGTCTGGGAAATTTATTTTAATTAACTGAAAACATTTATCATTACCGTTTGTATTTTTATTCACGGTGGTATTGTGTTACCTGTATGCAGATTTCTTTATTGTAAATCGTCACATGGGAAATCTGCCTTAGTGTACGCGGCCCCTGCGTGACGGACTTTTCGTACTTCTGGATACCTCCACTCCTACCTTTGTCAGAACAAGCATCATGCAACTGTTATATCCTGAACCATTTCACATATAAGCTTAAATAACAATTATATGTTTTCAAGGAAACCAATGGATCTCGTCTTTGTGTGATGATGGACAAATAAGGGATTTTACGTTCTTCTATCCGAAATGTTTATTTGATCTATTCCGTACTCAATGTATATGAATTTCAGTCAACACTAAAGATCATACATTATGTTGGCAGGAAATAGGGAATGGAGTAGTGGGGGGGGGGGTACCGTAGATGTGGGGGAATTCGAACAGCTCAAAATATTTCCGTTGTTGTGCTTGGGATCGTAAACTGGTTTTATAGAAACAATCTTGTTTAAACTATTCATAATATCTTACAATTGTTGTTGTATGCATTTTCTCGTAACTCAAGTATGTAAGGTTGTTATTCTTGCTTTCTTGTTGGGCCCCGCCTACTGTACCTTCCACCTTTTACTCATTCGAGTTAGTTCACTTTATTTGTCCATGCATATAGGAAATATGTGTTGTGATTGGATAACAAAAGTGTTATACCAGTACGGTGGAAATATCGTTTGCGCAGCATCGTTGCGTTGACGGACTTTTAGCAGGTTTGCCTTTAGGGGAAATCAGCTTATTGAGGTTGTTACTCATGTCGCGATTTTCGAACATTTGTCGTTCATATGTCTTTCGATCGTACCCATGGAAGATGACGTAAATGAGGTCCGTCCAAAACTGTATATATATACAGTATTATATATATATATATACTATTATATATATATATTAATATTTATTATATATATTTTTTGTCTGTTACCTCTCTAGCGGTCGAAAATTTTTGTCTTATTGTTGCCAAACTTGATATATTATCGCTTTATATAAAAATAAAGATCAAGTTCGTTAATGGCTGAAATCAGACTGGGGAAGTGGGGGGGGGGGGAGGGTTTAGAGGGGGAGGATTTCAAAAATTCTTAATATCTCGGTTATTATGCTCCACATTGAAAACGTGTATAGAGCCAATCTTATTGCAAATGTAATGTTCTATAAATGTTGTTATGTACATTCATTCTCTATCTTGATTATTTACTGAGATATTTGCATTTTTTAGTTTTCGATCTTCAGTAAAGCCCCACTCCTACTCATCTCATATTTTCATATTCTATTATGTTTTGAAGCACTTTATTTGAAGCTTAAATACCAAATATTGTTCTCATTGATCTTTTAAAGTTTAAGATAAATGCAAATGAGTGGTGCACGTGGGAAATCTGCTTAGTTAACGCAGCTCTTGCGTGACAGACTTTTTATTGCATCGGCGTACATTTCAAGAGTTTTTAGATCAGGGCCTCAACAGCAGATTTCGCTTAGCCGAAATTGGCAGAATACGAGACCCTTTTCAGATTTAGAGGAACCGGAACACATTTGGATGGATTGAAGTGGCGAGAGTATAAAAGAGCAGCTGCGAGTGCGGGATTCATAAATAAAAGCTGTTGGCAGGCCTGCTGTGACAATTGTAGCAGTGGTCGAGGGTTGGCAGGCCTGCTGATAACAGCTGATATGCCTGCGAATAATGTCACCAGCCTACAATGCCGCCGGCAGTCACCTTCCTATTCGACTTTCTAGAAATGCCGCTCTAGACATGACAGTTACTAGTAATTTGGTGCACGTGTTAGCCTTGTGAGTAAAGTTGTAGCTCTCTATAAACTTGGTACGCCTCGAGTCATGGGTTCGGTTCCCGTATGAAAATAAGGCACGTATACTGTGGCGAACTGACTAAATAAAATCCTTAGGACTATTTAGAATAAAGAAGTTCGACTCGCTGCGTAAATTCGAAGGGCTGCGTAAAGTATGAAGATATCCCTATTGTAGTTTTACATTAGATAAATCTACATACTGGTAACACTCAGCACCGCCGTGAATATTAACTGAATACAAACGATAATGAGAAACCTCCCAAGTCAATTTGAATAACCTCCCAACGAAGGCGACTAAATTGTAAACGAACAAGCCTGGCAACCTCTCAGGGCTGAACAAATAGATAAAAATATTCTTAGCCGGAAAGAAAAAAATAATTACTGACAAATATCAAAAGAGCATATTAGCATGTATCTAGTATAATAAAGGTCTCTTGAAAACAATATTCGCCATTTGAGCTTCGAATAATGTGGTTTATTATATTACAGACCATTAGCAGATTTCCCTTAAGGGAAATCAGCTATTGAGGTCGTACTCATGACGCGATTTTCGAAACGTTTCTTCAAATGTCCATCGATCCTACCCAGGAGATGACGAAAATGAGGTCAGTTTCAAAATTATATATATATATATATATATATATATATATATATTTGTCTGTTAACGCACTAGCGGTCCCAATTTTGGTTTGATCGTCACTAAACTGGATATTTAAACGTTTTATGTAAAAAGACAGATCAAGTTTTTTAATGGCTGAAATAGGACCATTGGAAAATTCGAAATATTTCCGTTACTATATCGAAAACTTGTATAGAATCAATCTCATTGCAAATTAAATGATCTATAAATATTATTATATACATTTATTCTCTTTCTTCAATATTAACAAAGATATTTGCATTTTTATTAAATGTGGGTGGATGACGGAGGAGATTGAGTTTCCCGCCAAAAGCTAGTTAGGCCGTTTTCGAAATTGTTCGGCTCTCGTGAAGTTTCTCTATTGTAAAACTTCACGTGGGAAATCTGCATAGTGTACGCAGCCCCTGCGTGACGGACTTTTTACATATGAGCAAGAGAGAATAGACTGTTAGAAGAGTACCACAGGGGCCATTTTAACACGGAGTAAATCCGTTTAGTTTCCTAGCAACTGTGTGTGTGTCGGGCTTTTTTCGTTTGGGAATTTTTTTTTTCAGTAGTAGGCGCAGGGTCGAGGGCCTGCTTTCATTGATCGGAAAGATAAAAGGCTTTTGATGTGGAGCAGGGTGCATGAACGATGCACTTAGCTTGAGTGGTTTACAGATTGCATTCGTTCGTACTCCGCCCTCTAACTATTGGGCTGCTAATGGGCTCAGCGCGCATTCCACGGCTGCCTTAACGGCTCACGAAGTAGAGAGTACGTCCCGAAGTTTCGAAACTTCAAAAGAACTTCATTCGGCGAGGCGGTACTACACATTGAAAGTTCGCCTGACTGTATGCATAACTCAACAGAGAGTCTGCCAAGCTGCGTATGCTTATCATATTCACTGTTGATGCAATAACACGTAAACCAACAATCTGTTTACTGTTTATCACTTAGTGTAAAGCCTATGTAAAAAAGTACTTAAAACTAAAGATCAGGATCAATAAGAAGGTTAAGTCCTCTACTGGTTTTTAATATAATGCAGAGTGCACTTTCGGAGTCAACCCTCCATCCTCAGTGCCTGCTGCAGAGTTTTAGTCGCCCGGCGGTCGTGGTCCAGGCAACGCAGCTTTAATCAGCAGACACTGAGGATGGAGCGTTGACTCCGAAAGTGCACTCTGCATTATATTAAAAAACAGTAGAGGACTTGGCCTTCTTATTGATCCTGATCTTTAGTTTTAAGTACTTTTTTACATAGGCTTTACACTAAGTCCAAGTGCACTTTCGGAGTCAACGCTCCATCCTCAGTGTCTGCTGATTAAAGCTGCGTTGCCTGGACCACGACCGCCGGGCGACTAATACTCTGCAGCAGGCACAGAGGATGGAGCGTTGACTCCGAAAGTGCACTCTACATTATATTAAAAAACAGTAGAGGACTTGGCCTTCTTATTGATCCTGATCAATTGGTTCCTCTACCATCCAGCATATTCCAGAGATATCAAAACTAAAGAAGTCTGTCACGTAATGGTTGCGTAGAAAATGCAAATTTCCCACACGCCGGATGACACACTGGCGATCTCATCTCACCATGCATTTTCTATTTTCAATGAGTAGAAGTGGGGGAAGGTGGTGATGATATATGAAAAAAAAAAATATAAAGTAGCTCGTTTAATAATTTTGTGTCGAGAAAATGTATAGACCAACAATTCTATACCATTAATAGTTTGACAATAGCCCAATTTCGTTTTAGTGGATTTCCCTTGAGGGAAATCAGCTATTGAGGTAGTACTCATGACGCGATTTTCGAACATTTTCTTCAAATGACCATCGATCCTACCCAGGAGATGACGAAAATGAGGCCCGTTCAAAACTGTATATTGTGGTATTCAGTGTTGGCAAGTGGGCAACACTTTCTAATACACCCCTCTACGGTATTATATAGTGAGTAATGGCTTATATAAACATATTTATGTACATAACAAAAAGCAAAGCACTTTAACTTTGTTCCTAGATATCAAAGTTTCATATATAAGGATATTTGTTCTTTGCGTTCAGAACTATTGTTTGTTTTTTATTACAAACATAAACGAGAAATTTCGATATCATTTTCATTATTAAAAAATATTCTATTAAAAAAATGTTCTTTATTTAAAAATAAATTAAAGACATTCATGTATGAAGGATGTTTTTATACAGAAGATGAATAATTTTAAAAATGGTAAATTATTAAATAAAACTACAAAATATATGTGTTACCCGGTTTAAAATAATTTATCATCAAGTACATTATCTCTATAAGGTTTTAAGTTTGTCATCATTTATAAAGCTTGTCATTACTTTAATAAATTTGCATGTCAATAAATAAAAAAAAAATGTATATTATATATTTGAGATTTATTAAGATTGTTAACGAAACTAATTTATTGAATGTATTGTTATTTAAATTGATTACTTTTTTCTATGTATTCTTAGAACATGACCTAATTTTATAACTAATGTACGATATAAGTATTAGTATGTTATTCAATAATTTTAGCAGATTTCCCTCCAGGGAAATCAGCTATTGAGGTCGTACTGATGACGCGAGTTTTGAAAAATTTCCTCAAATGTCCATCGATCCTACCCAGTAGATGACGAAAATGAGGTCCGTTCAAAATTATATATATATATATATATATATATATATATATATATATATATATATATATATATATTTGTCTGTTACCGCTCTAGCGGTCGCAATTATTGTTTAATCGTTACCAAACTTGATATTTAGTCGTTTTATGTAAAAAGACAGATCAAGTTCGTTAATGGCTGAAATCAGACCAGTGGGAGGGGGGGGGGGGTTAGAGGGGAGGATTTTCGAGAATTCGAAATATCTTCGTTACTATAAGTCGATTTGATGAAATTTGACCCAATATATGCTTAAGTTATGCCGCCTTTGATCCTGACGTACATATTGTCGGTAGGGAACTATGACGTATTCCGCTGAGATTAATATTTCTAGTTGGGAATCAATGCCGCGAGGTTTCCAGTCGAGTTGACACTAGCTGCAGCATATTCGAGGAGGGTTGAGAGGCTATGGGCTATTCAGCACAAGTAAGGCTGGAACACTGGGGGGTGGAGGGGGGGGGTTCCGGGGAAAATACCGCAGGCGGGGGAATTAATTAGTTCCTGGTCATACTCAACCCCCCCCCCCCGACATAGCAGGTTGTGTCAGCAAGGGGAACCTGCGAGTTCCATCAAGGAACCCATTTCAGAGCAGGGAACCCATAGCGGGAGGGATGTTTTTTTTTAGCAGTTTTCCCTTAAGGGAAATCAGCTATTGAGGTCGTACTCATGACGCGATTTTCGATAAATGTCCTCAAAATTTCCATCGATCCCACCTAATAGATGTCGGAAATGAGGTCCGTTCATAATTATATATATATATATATATATATACATATATATATTTGTCTGTTAACTCTCTTTGTCTGATCGTTACCAAACTTGATATTTTAATGTTTTATGTAAAAATAAAGGCCAAGTTCGTTAATGGCTGAAATTGGACCAGTGGGAGGGGGGATTTTCGAAACTCCGAAATATCTCCGTTACTACACGTCGCATCGAAAAAGTGTATAGAACCAATCTTATTGTAAATTAAATTTACTATAAATATTTTTACATACATTTATTCTCTATCTTGAATACTAACCGAGATATTTGCATTTGTATTGTGTGTGTGGTCGGCAGGTGTCGCCTATGTTCGGGACTATCCGCAGAGAGCTAGTGCGGCCGTTTCCGTAACTTTTCGATTTTTCGAAAATTCGAAGTATCTCAGTTACCAAACATTGGATCTAAAAATTGTATAGAATTAATCTTATTGCAAATTAAATTGATGAGAATAAATGTATACAACAATATTTATAGATTGTTGTATACATTTATTCTCTATCTTGAATATTAGCCGAGATATTTGCATTTTTATTAAGTGTAACGGACGAGCTATGGTTCCAGCCGAAAGCTAGTTCTGCCGTTTCCGTAACTGTTCGGCATTCGTATGGAGATTTCTCTATTGTATAACTTTACGTAGGAAATCTGCTTAGTTTACGCAGCCCCTGAGTGACGGACTTTTTTTTAAAAAAGATAATTAAATTATTTATTAACGTCCACTTTTTGCATCTGAGGCTAATTTGGACGTGCTATCTACAGGTTACCACCCTTTTGTAGCTGGGGTGGGACTAAGGATCAAATAAATAAAAAATAAAAAGTATGATCTATAACCTTGTTATTTTTTATGTATTACATTTCCATATATTATCATTTTTGTAAATATGATATTCAAAGCACAAGTGATATGTTAGTAAAGGTTACACTTTAACAGAGACATAATGCTGATTGTACATACTGTTTTATCCGTAATCACCAATTTTCAGTACTATTACCTGAAATAAGTAATAAGATAAATAATTACTGATAAAAAGAAATAGAAAACATATTTAAAGTGTAAATGAAATAATATCAATAATAGCTACTTACTGACAACAATAATTGTATCTAAGGCACACAAAAAAAATCTTAAAGTCTCACTTAATGTTTTTCATTATTTTAACACTCCCAATACCACCCTCCCAATACCACGGGTCCGGACCATCACAGACTACCACGGGGGTCCTTGCGGGACCCCACTCTTTTTTACGAAGTTTTTCATATAAAAACATACTTTATTTGGATTTATTAGTTAGAATATGAAAAATGACTACAATTAATACATTCCTATTACTATTTTATTGATTGTATGATATTTATTTATTAAAAGAATTTATTGATTGTAAAAAATGTATTGATTATGAAAGAAAATCCTTCGTTTATTGTCTTGGTTCACTGATTTGACTATTTGGAGTCATCATTTTACGTATTTTGTTTGCACAGTTGCCGTTCTAAGAATCAATTAGCTTCCCGTTTTTCATCAAAATGCGAGAAAAGAGAGTAAAAATAGGAAGGATTGCCTTGTTTTTAGCAGATTTCCCTTGAGGAAATCAGCTATTGAGGTTGTACTCATGACGGAATTTTCGAAGTTTGCTTCAAATGCCCATCGATCCTACCTAGTAGATGACGAAAATGAGGTCCGTTCAAAACTGTATATATATATATATATATATATATATATATATATATATATATATATATATATATATATATATATATATATATTTGTCTGTTAACGCTCTAGCGGTCGCAATATTTGTTTGATCGCTACCAAACTCGATATTTAGTCGTTTCATGTAAAAAGAAAGATCAAGTTCGTTAATGGCTGAAATCGGACCAGTGGGAGGGGGGGGGGTTTAGAGGGGAGGATTTTCTAAAATTTGAAAATTTCCGTTACTATACGTCGGATCGAAAAATTTTATAAAATCAATCTTATTGCAAATTAAATTTACTATAAATATTGTTCTATACATTTATTCTCTATCTTGCATATTAACCGAGATATTTGGATTTTTATTAAATTTGGCCCGATAACGAACGTTTCGAGATTCCCGCCAAAAAGTAGTTTGGCCTTTTGCCCTTTCTTATGGAGATTTCTCTATTGTATAACTTCACGCGGGAAATCTGCTTAATTTACGCAGCCCCTGCGTGACGGACTTTTTTTTATTCTCTTTCCTCGAGTTAGGTGACTTAAAACTTTTAATTTCTTTTAATCAATACATTTTTTACAATCAATAAATTCTTTTAATAAATAAATTTCATACAATCAATAAAATTGTAATAGGTATGTATTAAAAAAGTTATACGTACCATGGGTCTCGCAAGGACCCCAAACCAAGTGTTTTTAGAAATAAATAAATTATTAAAGGTTTATCTAGTAGAATCTATAAAAACTGTTAATACGATCTGATACAAACCCGTTCCAAAGGAAAAGTCACAAAGTAACAATTCGATTGGTCAAGTTTTTCATTAAGTTTTCGTGAAAATTCGGAGAGCTGGGGTCCTCGGAGGACCCTATGTTACTGGGAGGGTTAATCAGGCAAACGTTTTGTCCTCCTGGGTTTTTACAACGCAAAATTTTAAATTATTCTTTTATGTAACTAAAACATTAAAACATAGCAGGCCAATAAAAAGTCCGTCACGCAGGTGCTGGGTTAGCAGATTCCCCGCGTGAGTCACGTATTTGCATTTATCTCAAAACGCAAACGTTCAATGTAAACAATATTTGGTATTTAGGCTTCAAATAAAGTGCTACATATTATAATAGCTTTTTGTTAATACTATATGAGCAGGGGTGGGAGTTTACTGATGACCGAAAACTAAAAAAGTCCGTCACGCAGGGCTGCGTAGACTAAGCAGATTTCCCACATGAAGTTTTACAATAGAGAAATCTGCCTAATAATAACAGTAGTAGAAACCTATTCTCACGAGTACGAATAGTTAGTGAAACGGCCACACTAGCGCTCGGCGGAAACTCCCGAACATAGCCGACCACACTCACAATACAAATGCAAATATCTCGGTTAATATTAAAGATACAGAATAAATGTATAGAACAATATTTATAGTAAATTTAATTTGCAATAAGATTGGTTCTATACAATTTTTTGATCCAACGTATGGTAACGGAGATATTTCGAATTTTCGAAAATCCCCCTCTAAACCCCTCCTCCCACTGGTCCGATTTCAGCCATTAACGAACTTGATCTGTCTTTTTACATAAAATGATTTTAAAATCACGAGTTTAGTGACTATTAAACAAAAACTGAGACCGCTAGAGCGTTTACAGACAAATATATATATATATATATATATATATATATATATATATATATATATATATATATATAATTTTGAACGGACCTCATTTTCGTCATCTCCTGGGTAGGATCGATGGACATTTGAAGAAATTTTTCGAAACTCGCGTCATGAGTACGACCTCAATAGGTGATTTCCCTTAAGGAAATTCCCTTAAGGGAAATCAGCTAATATGGAAATATCTCGGTCAATGTTCAATTTAGAGGAAACATTTATTATAACAACAAGTATATAGCTTCAAATTTGTAATAAGATTAATTTTATACAATTTTTCGTCCGACTCGTAACAACAGAGATTATTAGCGAATTTCTCCCCTCTAACCCCCCCCTCCACTAGTCCGATTTCTGTCATTAACGAACTTGATCTTTCTTTTTATATAATAATCGTTTTATATATTTTAGTTTAGTTTATATATTTATATTTATTAACAGACATAACTGTTTTGACCTCATTTTGATCATCTCCTAGCTAGGATAGAAGGAAATTTATTGAAAATCGCATTAGGAGTGCAACCTTAATAGCTGATTTTTCTTAAGGGAAGTCTACTAAAACTATGATGAGAAATAATTTATAAGAACTATTGTATAATCCCAAACGTTAAAATTAAAAAAAAAAGTAATTATAAATTAAAATGTGCAAAATTGTTCTCTTTGGTTAAAGTTTCTAAAATATAACATATGCATTCACAATCACGCACACATTCAATGTAATACAAAATAAGTTGTAATTAAGCCTTTATGGCTGCACATCGCTAGTAATAGGCAGAAAATGAGTATTATATAATTTTGTAATATTTTAGCAGATTTCCCTCAAGGGAAATCAGCTATTGAGGTTGTACTCACGACGCGATTTTCGAAATTTTTCTTCAAATGTCCATCGATCTTACCTAGGAGATGACGAAAATGAGGTCTCAACACTGTATATATATATATATATATATATATATATATATATATATTTGTCTAGCGGTTGCAATTATTGTTTAATCGTTGCCAAACTCGGTATTTAATCGTTTTATGTAAAAGGAAAGATCAAGTTCGTTAATGGCTGAAATCGGACCATTGAGAGGGGGGTATAGAGGGGAATTTCGAAAATTTGAAATATCTCCTTTACTATACGTTGGATTGAAAAATCGCTTAGAATCAAACTTATTGCAAATTAAATGTACTATAAATATTGTTATGTGCCTACATATATTCTCTATCTTGAATATTAACCGAGAAATTTGCATTTTTATTAAAGGTGGGCGGGTAAAGGACGAAAGTGAGATTCCCACCAAAAGCTAGTTCGGCCGTTTTCGTAACTGTTTGGCTTTCTTGAAATTTCTCTATTGTAATACTTCACGTGGGAAATCTGCTTAGTTTACCCAGCCCCAGCGGGACGGACTTTTTTTATTTTAAATATGCTGACAAAGCGTCCAGATATGCACTTTTAGCAGATTTGCCTTTAGAGAAATCAATTATTCACGTTGGACTCATTTGTCTGTTAACGCTCTAGCGGTCGCAATTGTTGCTTGATCGTTACCAAACTCGATAATTAGACGTTTTATGTAAATATAAAGATCAAGTTTGTTAATGGCTGAAATCGGACCAGTTATATCTCCGTTACTATATCGAAAACTTGTATAGATTCTATCTCATTGCAAATTAAATGATCTATAAATATTATTATATACATTTATTCTCTATCTTCAATATTAACAAAGATATTTGCATTTTTATTAAATGTGGGTGGATGACGGAGGAGATTGAGTTTCCCGCCAAAAGCTAGGGGGGGGGGGTTAGTGGAGAGGATTTTTCGAAAATTCAAAATATTTCCGTTACTATACGTCGGATTGAAAAATTGTATACAGTCAATCTTATTGCAAATTAAATTTACTATAAATATTGTTATATACATTTATTGTATATCTTGAATATTAACCGAGATATTTGCTTTTTTATTAACTGGGTGCTGATAATAGATGATACCGGCTAACTTCGGTTCTAGTCGTGAGTTTCCGCCAAAAGCTAGTTCGGCCGCTTCCCCAACTGTTCAACAATCGTGAATTTCTCTATTTTAAAAATTCACGTGGGAAATCTGCTTAGTTTGCGCAGCCCCTGCGTGACGGACTTTTGTCATTTAGTAATTTGTTCAGATTGTAAGGTAGCTCAATTTTATTTTGTCATCTGCAGTAAGTGTTTTAAAGTGTGCAGTCTATTACACATGGGACAGGGGGAAAACATTATTGGACAAAAAAAAAGTAGTTTAAAGTTTATAAAATAGAAAGTAAAATATTAGAATTTATTAGAATAATAAATATTCTAAATAAATATTCTTTTAATAATTTTTAACGACTTTTGTTTAGTAAAGTATAACAAGTCGGATTGAACTACAGTGAACTTCTTGATATTTAAATAATCTAGAGGTGTATTGATTTTCGTCTCTGTTCCGATTTTGAAGAAAGAAAAGTTTCTCAAGAGTTAAATAAATCCAATTGATGGATCAAATTTCCGATGAAGAAGAAGAAAAAAAAAGACTTTAAGTAGCTCCAAGAATAAATTTACAGCGGAAACTTCCTTGTAATTAAAGTTGAGAAAGAGAGTAGAAAGTGTGAGAGAGACGGAGCGAGAGAGAGAGAGAGAGAGAGAGAGAGAGAGAGAGAGAGAGAGAGAGAGAGAGAGAGAGAGAGAGAGAGAGAGAGAGAGAGAGAGAGAGAGAGAGAGAGAGAGAGAGAGAGAGAGAGAGGGAGAGGGAGCGAGAGTAATTTCATAGGATTAGCATGTTTAAAATGTCAAATATTGAATGGCAAATGGCTTCATTATTTACAATGAAATTGGATTTCCAGGAGATGGAGAGAGAGACAATTTCTGAAAATGAAATTTCATTTATTTGCTCATAACATTTATAAACAAATAAACAAAGATAATTCAAAAAAAAAAAAATTTAAAAAGCTTAATTTGAACAAAAGCCTCCTAAAAATCAGTGATTTTCCTTAACACGTTCAGTACGGCACGGGGTTAAATGACCCCTTACGTAACTGACTCCCAGTACGGGTCGGTTTTGAGGATAATTGTTCAAAAAATACTATGACGGTTTTTGCTTTGTACTAGTAAATATAATTAAAAATAGTACGTTTATGTATTTCAAATCCAAAAAATACGTCGTATATCATTGAAAAATGCACGGGGCTTTATGACCCCGTGCCGGCCTGGAGAGTGGTATTTGGGCTCTAGTCCGGCACGGGCTCATATAGCCCCGTGTTATTTCCCGTGCTTTTCATCTGAACCGCTTGTTCTGTTATTTACATAAGCCTTGTAAATTAAATAATTTGCGTTTAATAAATTTTAAACGCGTCCCTCCCATTTCAGTTTACTTTTTGCTGTCGTTTTGAAACATTAATCTGTATAATGTGCAAATCACGTGGCCGACAATTAGTGGATTTAGCTTTATTAAAAAAGTGTTCCGTGTGTTACGAAAAATTAAGAAAAACATTGTCCTCTAAAGAAGCAGACAAAAAAGTTAGAACGTATTGTGAAGAGTGCAACATGAAGTCACTTTGTCTACAATGCTTCAACAACTGACATACATTGTGATAATAAAGAATGATGTCCTAACCATTGTGATAATGAAGAATTGTTCATTCTGATAATAATTATTTGTTTATTCATATTATTTCTTTATTATGTTTATTTTCCAATTATTTGTTTAAACTAAACTCCTAGTTCCTAGTTTGTTTTTCTCGTTTTCTAATTTTATCTTTATAAACTAATAAATTTTATTGTAATGTGACGTAATTTAAAGTTAATTCATATTCACCCATTTTAATGTAAAACAAAAATTAAAATCCTTCGTTGATCACCAAAATTATCACACAAAGGAGAAAAAACGTTCCCGACAAGGTGAAAAATGTAAGGTAAATATTCATTTCTAAGTCACGTAACAAAATATTGATGAAAACACGGCCTGCGACTGCTATATATTTTTTGATGTCCTAAGAGTAAAAAAATGTTTGAATATAGCAATTTAGTTCATTTTACGAGTGGTAGTAGCGCATTAAAAGGGGACATAAGTACGGGGTCGATTGACCCCGTGCCGCACTTGTGGATAATTGCACCACGGGGTCAATTGACCCCGTGCAGCACTTGTGGATAGACCACTTTTTTGAAGTCCGTACTCAACGTGTTAAGTGGAATCTGGTATTTAGGTGTATTCTCATGACGGAATATTCGTAAAATTTTCTAAAAAGTCCATCGACCCGACCCAGTAGATGATGAAAGTGAGGTCCATTTAAAATTATATATATAAGTAATATAACTTGTCTGTTACCGCTCTAGCTGTCGCAAATTTGGTTTGACCGTTATCAAACTTATATGAGCATATCATGCAAAACTAAAGTTTATGTTCGATAAAGGCTGAAATTGGATCAGTGGAAGGGGGTGGGGGTGTAGTGGGGAAGAATTTCGAATACGCAAATGTCTCAGTTATTATACGGCAGATTAAAAAATCGTACAGAGCCTTTCTCATTGCAAATTTGGTTGTCTATAAATATTTTTATATACATTTATTCTCTATCTTCAATATTAACTGAGATATTTGCATTTTTTAGAAGATTTCCCTTAAGGGAAATCAGCTATTGAGGTTGTACTCATGACGGAATTTTCGAGATTTTTCTTCAAATGTCCATCGATCCTACCTAGTAGATGACGAAAATGAGGTCCGTTCAAAACTGTGTATATATATATATATATATATATATATATATTTGTCTGTTACCGCTCTAGCGGTCGCAATTTTTGTTTGGTCGTTACCAAACTCGATATTTAGTCGTTTTATGTAATGTATGTGTAATGTAAAGAAAGATCAAGTTCGTTAATGACTGAAATCGGACAAGTGGGAGAGGGGGTTTAGAGGTGAGGATTTTCTAAAATTTGAAATATTTCCGTTACTATAAGTCAAATAATTGTATAGAATCAATCTTTTTGCAAATTTACTATAAATATTGTTATATACATTTATTCTCTATCTTGCGCATTAACCGAGATATTTGCAATTTTATGAAATCGGAGCGGATAACGGATGAGAGTGAGTTTCCCGCCAAAAGCTATGTCGGCCCTTTTCTTAACTCTTCGGCTCTCGTGGAATTTCTCTATTGTAAAACTACACGTGGGAAATCTGCTTAGTTTACGCTGCCCCTGCGTGACGGACTTTTAATTTTTAGACTTTGGCGAACCCCGACTATTACTCATTTCTCATAAACAATACTCTCTTACATAATGAACCACTTCATCGCTACTTTAAGCATGAATACCAAATATTGTTTTCAACTGATATTTACAAGATGAGATACTTGCTAATACATTGTACGATGACGTCATCTATTGAGATTTTTACGTTCTTGACTAGAAAATGTTTATTTTATCTGTATTACATTCGGTATTTATCTGTTTGATTCATCACTAAAGAGCAAGTATTTTAGGCAATGGCTGAAATCGGCCTGGGGAGAATGGGGAAATACTGGATACTTGAAACATTTCGGTTACTATGATTTGGACTGAAGAAATGTAACTAATAGCGTTGGATTCACTTTCTACAATGGTTGTTATTATTTATTAACGTCCATTTTAGCAGATTTCCTTTAAGGGAAATCAGTTATTGAAGTCGTATTCATGACGCGATTATCGAAATTTTTCTTCAAATGTCCATCGATTCGACCGAGGAGATGACGAAAATGAGGTCTGTTCAAAACTGAATTTATTGTTTCGAGAATTGGATGAGTGGGCGAATACACAAAGAGAGAGCCGTGTGAAAGGAGGAACAAAGACTAGTGGAGCCGGCAGAATCTAATTAGGGCCCGCCGTGCCTATCTTCTTGGAACTTCTGGACCTTTCCTTGGCTAGACCCTTCTACAGGCATTTATAAGAGGCCTTCCAGTATCTCAGTTCAGTTGACGCTCGACGGTCTTCGAGGGATGTTCAAAATTATATATATATATATATATATATATATATTTGTCTGTTACCGCTCTAACGGTCGCAATTTTTGTTTGATCGTTACCAAACTCGATATTTAGTCGTTTTATGTAAAAAGAAAGAACAAGTTCGTTAATGACTGAAACGGACCAGTGGAGGAGGGGTTTAGAGGGGGGGGGTTTAAAATTCAAAACATTTCCGTTAAGTGCATAGAATCAATCTTATTGCAAATTAAATTTACATTTTAATGCGGTCGCAATTTTTGTGCGGACATTTTATATATATATAATTTTGAACGGACCTCATTTTCGTCATCTCCTGGGTAGGATCGATGGACATTTGAAGAAATTTTTCGAAAATCGCGTCATGAGTACGACCTCAATAGCTGATTTCCCTTAAGGGAAATCTGCTAAAAGACAAGCCTACTTGTACTCATTGCAGCACTGGCCTAACTATAAAACACCTACTAGCAGAATGTTGATTTCGAGCTTACTTAAACATTCCACAAGACATGAAAGAACTACTGACTGAGGGTAGCCCACAATGCCACTATTCTGACCTATTTAAATAATTGGCAGTTTGAGACTATTAAATTACATGTTTTAAAATTTTTAATGTGTGTGCGTGTGATGTGTTTAAACGTGAATGATATATCCCTGTTTTATGAATAGTTCTTGTTTCTATGTTACCAAATTTTCTGTTCACTTATTTATTAACCATTTTTTTAATTCGTGTTTCTTTTAGTGTTTTGTGTTCCGTTTAGAGTATTGTTATTTATATTATTTTGTCTGTACCATTTTTAGTTATTATGTTTTTCCCATCTTTAAGAAGAGCCAAGTCGCCACAGTTGCGGAGCTCTATTGGTAATAATAAATAAATAAATAATCCCTGATGATAAATTTAGAGTGGCGGGTTCGATTCCGACCTTGGGGAATTTGATTTATAAAGAAAGGGTGGACCTATAGATAGCCCGACTCAATTACCCCAGTAGCGGGCACAAATAATATCATGGACTTATCACTTTTATAGACGGCGGAATATTGTAAATATGCAGTAAGTTGTAGGCTGAGAAAATTACTCTTCCGTCGGAGTTAATTGGAATAAGCTGACATCCAATCATGTTTTGATCTCAGTATTTTTTTCCTTTCCTTTTTTTTTTTTTTTTTTTTTTTTTTTTTTTGTAATTGGTATCCTATGATGAGATTCCTGTTTACAGAAATGAGCGGGTAGCAAGTGCAGGCGATGGCTGTTACAGAACTCATCAGCTTCAGGAAATAGAAGTGTAGGCGCTCCGGTGGGGGGAGGAAAAAAAAATCTTGTTCCAGGAATAGAGTGTAGTAGAAGAGAGAGAGAGAAGAGAGAGAGAGAGAGAGAGAGAGAGAGAGAGAGAGAGAGAGAGAGAGAGAGAGAGCGAAAAGGGAATTGGTTTAAGTTGCAAGGGATGCAAATGAGAGAGAGGGTAAAGTGTGGTATTAAGGGCTGAAACTGTAGAGAAGCTAGAACAGCCTCGACCAATAGGAAACCTTACATTCTAGGGGTGGGTACACCCACACACACTCTCTCTCTCTCTCTCTCTCTCTCTCTCTCTCTCTCTCTCTCTCTCTCTCTCTCTCTCTCTCTCTTTCTCTCTCTCTCTCTCTCTCTTTCTCTCGCACACACGCCCACATCCCTACAAGCAATCCCTTCATTAGTGCTTTAACAGAGGGAATTTTCATTAAAAAGCTTTGCCAATACCTTTCGAACCAATGTAAAGGTTGTAGAGGTTCCAGCCAGATGGAGACTTCCATTTTGTTTACTCCTCTCAAATGAAACACACTGTTTGGTCCGTGGGATGACGGAAATAAAAAGAAAAAAACCCCGCAGTTTTACCCTCACCTATCAAGAGTAGTGAATATCCAATCAGGAATACAGAGGGTAGTACTTTAATACTCCTTCTTAAGGAGAAAAGGAACAGTGGTTTTCGGATTTCAAATCCGTATTTATTTATTTATGGACATCACATCACCAGTAGTTTGCCCTTTCAAAAATTGTACAAACTTAAATAACAAAAGTAAAATAGATAACAACAAGTAATAATAACAAATATCAGGAAAAAACAATGACAAATATCATAGTGAAATAAATAAATATTTTATAATTAAACATAAAAAAAAGTCTGTCATGCAGGGGCTGCGTAAACTAAGCAGATTTCCCACGTGAAGTTTTACAATAGAGAAATCTGCCTAATAACAACTGTAGTAGTAAGAAACCTCTAAACCTAAAACATTATTTAGGGCGTAATAACCCAGTAGTTTCTAGCCCCCAAAAAACAGTTAACCTAACCTCTAAACCTATTCACGAGGGACGAATAGTTAAAGAAACGCCCGCCAGAGCTCTCGGCGGAAAGTCCGAACATAGCCTACTGGTGACCACACGCAGAATACAAATGCAAATATCTCGGTTAATATTCAAGATACAGAATAAATGTATATAACAATATTTATAGTAAATTTAATTTGCAATAAGATTTATTCTATACAATTTTTCAATCCGATGCATAATAACGGAGATATTTTGAATTTTCAAAAATCCCCCCTCTAAACCCCCCCTCCCACTAGTCCGATTTCAGCCATTAATGAACTTGATCTTCCTTTTTACATAAAACGATTAAGTTCCGAGTTTGGTAACGATCAAACAAAAATTGCGACTGCTAGTGCGTTAACAGACAAAAAAATATATATATATATACATATATATATATATTTTTGAACGGACCTCATTTTCGTCATCTCCTGGGTAGGATCGATGGACATTTGAAGAAATTTTTCGAAACTCGCATCATGAGTACGACCTCAATAGCTGATTTCCCTTAAGGGAAATCTGCTAAAAAGAAAAAAAAAATTGTGATGAGCGTAGTTGGTGGATGTTCAATTGGAAATGAATGCCTGAAAATGGTACTTTTGCTAATGATTGTCGTAATTTCCTCCTTCAGGGTTAACATATACATGTGTACAAACACATCTAAAACAATTAATCCATATAATTTGATATCCTGTTGCTCACCACAGACCTAATTTGTATGTTAGATATTTTGGTAACTGGAAATCTTATATAGGTATGAGGCATGGAAGTCCTGGTGTGGTTTTCGGCATTCTGTCAGTACATGTCTTACCGTCGTACTCATGATGCGATTTTCGAAAATTTTCTACAAATGTCCATCGATCCTACCCAGGAGATGACGAAAATGAGGTCCGTTCAAAATTATATATATATTTGTCTGTTAACGCTCTAGCGGTCGCAATTTTTGTTTGATCGTTACGAAACTCGATATTTAAACGTTTTATGCAAAAAGACAGAACAAGTTCGTTAATGGCTGAAATCGGACCAGTGGGAGGGGGGGTTTAGAGGGGAGATTTTCGAAAATTCGAAATATCTCCGTTACCATACGTCGGATCAAAATATTGTATAGGACCAATCTTATTGTAAATTAAATTTACTATAAATAATGAGCTATAAATTTCTTCTCTATCTTGAATATTAAACGGGATATTTGCATTTTTATTAAATTTGGGCCGTAACGGACGACAAAGTTACCCGCCAAAGGCTAGTTCGGCCCTTTGCCGTAACTGTTCGGCTCTCGTATGGAGATTTCTCTGATGTAAAACTTCACGTGGGAAATCTTCTTAGTTTACGCAGCCCCTGCGTGACGGACTTTTATTTCTTTGATTAATATCCACAGTGGTGTTACCAGTAAGTAGATTAATCTATTGAATACCTTCGAGTGAGAAATCTGTATCGTTTACGCAGCCCGTGCGCGACGGACTTTTTTGAGTAACATCACCGCAGCCGCGAAGCCTAAAATAAGTTTATAAATATCTATCTATCTATCTATCTATCTATCTATATATATATATATATATATATATATATATATATATATATATATATATTATAATGAAAGGTTAATTATAATTATTATTATTTCAATTTAATCTATTTACCGGCTACTTCTCAGGGTCATATATTGCACGGCAAGCATTATCGTTTCCACCATCTCTGCTATAAGAGCTAATTTATCTATTTAATCCGAGATATAGCACAATTAGACTAGATAATTAAAGAAACACTTACTCTCTCTTTGCATCTTGGGAGTCGACTGCCGATTCTTGTCCTGCGAGATTGACCCTTGGACTCATTGGGGTCCGCTGTCCGTCCCTTGACAGGTGCTGCTACCTCGTTGAAAGCCTAGTACTAATTACTCTGATCTCATAGATATAGAGACAGCGGGGTGGCTCTAAGGCTCGACCGTTACAATATATATATATATATATATATATATATATATATATATATATATATATATATATATATATATATATATATAAATATATTGAACAGACCTTATTTTAATCTCCTAAGTAGAGTCGATAAACATTTAGAGATATTTTCGAAAATCGCGTCGTGAGTACAACTTTGATAGCTGAAAATAAAAGAAACCTACTAACAAAACTATTTGAAAAAAAAGCCATTTCCATGGACACTCAAACATTTCCTCTGAGCCCACTATTAGCTAGGTGTAGAGAGTATGGGGGGGGGGGTAGAGATTCAATAACGGGGGGGGGGGGGGTAGAACCACCCCCCACCCACAGTGTTCCAACACTAAAAGCTTCCATCAACGCTTCGATATTCCTCCAACACCGGGCTACAGACTAACTTTAAATCCCTTTACTCTCTCCTCTACAACTTTTGTTCTCATTCATTTTTAAATTGAATTAATGACTACTTTCATGGAACAAACCTCCTAAATGTTTAATTACCTCGAGAATTTTATAGAATCAGAATTTCGTATAATGAAGGGATAATTTCCGTAAAATAGCTTGAGAGTAAACACAATTAAATAAATTTACAACTGGACTGTAACTATGTAGTTGCGAAAACAAATCCTATAAAATTCTTATAAAGTCCTAACAAGTACATGGAAAAAAAAGTCCGTCACGCAGGGGCTGCGTAAACTAAGCAGATTTCCCCTGTGAAATTTTACAATAGAGAAATCTGCATACTGGTAACACAATACCACCGTGATTAGATATAGAGAAATCTTTCAGTTAATTAAAATAAATACCCAACTGAAACGGCTTCTGAATTGTAAGAATAATTTATATTTTAATAACTCAAATATCAGTAGTCCAAGAACTAAAGAAGGGGGGGGTGGCGGATGAACAAAATGTATTTGCATAAATCTCACAAAGTAAAGAAGGTAAGGTAAGGCTAAATGCGCAAGGTTAGAAGAAGCTCCGCCTGAGCCGAGAAATGACGAAGATGGCCGACATAATCCGAACTATACCCCACCACAGACTTCATAAAAATGCAAATATCTCGGTTAATATTAAAGATAGAGAATAAATGTATATAACAATATTTATAGTAAATTTAATTTGCAATAAGATTGATTCTATACAATTTTTCGATCCGATGCATAATAACGGAGATATTTTGAATTTTCGAAAATCCCCCCCTCTAAACCCCCCCTCCTTCTTGTTCGATTTCAACCATTAACGAACTTGATCTGTCTTTTTACATAAAACGGTTAAATATCGAGTTTCGTAACGATAAAACAAAAATTGCAACCGCTAGAGCGTTAACAGACAAATATATATATATATATATATATATATATATATATATATATATATATATATATAATTTTGAACTGACATCATTTTCGTCATCTCCTGGATAGGATCGATGGACATTTGAAGAAAATTTTCGAAAATCGCGTCATGAGTACGACCTCAATAGTTGATTTCCCTTAAGGGAAATCTGCTAAAAGTCCGTCATGCAGGAGCTGCGTTAACTAAGCAAATTTCCCACGTGAAGTTATACAATAGTGAAATCTCATACGAGAGCCGAACAGTTACGGCAAAGGGCCGAACTAGCTTTTGGCGGGAAATTCAAAAATACGTTATCGGCCCAAATTTAATAAAAATGCAAATATCTCGGTTAATATTTAAGATAGGGAATAAATGTATATAACAATATTTATAGTAAATTTAATTTGCAATAATACTTTTTTTGTACAATATGTCCATCCAACGTATACGAACGGATATATTTCGAATTTACGAAAATCCTCCCCTCTAAACCCCCCCCCTCCCACTTGTCCGATTTCAGCCGTTAACGAACTTGATCTTTCTTTTTATATAAAACGGCTAAATATCGTGTTTGGTAACGATTATACAATAATTGCGACTGTTAGAGTGGTATCAGAAAAATATATAGATAGATACATCTATATCTATCTATCTATATATATATATATATATATATATATATATATATATATATATATATGTACTAGCTCAGATACCCGGCTTCGCCTGGGAATTCATTAGAGGAATTCATTGGTGTGGTATTTTTTTGGCACAATATTTTGACATTTACCCGTCTCAGTGTTTAGGGTTTATACCCGTTGTTGGCATTTGTTAATAATAAAATTCCTCCAAATTGTCATATTTCATATTTTGTTATATTGCCATATTTCCCGTCTCCTGTGCATAATGCATAGATTTCAGTTACTAAGGACAAAATATTAACATAGATTTGAATTAATTTTTCCAGGTGAGGTACCTCATAGTTCAAATTAGAATGAATTGTTGAGCATATCAATATTTCTACGAAAATTACTTGCTCCACACATTGTTCCTGGAGAAATGTATAAAACAAAAGTTAATCTAAATAACAAAGTAAACAACTTTTGTTATTTGATTGTTTGTCAAAAAACAAATAGACAATGAAATATCACGAAATTTTATTTCAGGCCTCCCTTATAACCCCCACTCCCGTTCTAACCTAAAAAATTTAATATAGCTTATAATCATGGAAGAATTAATGCTAATTGACATACCGAGTTTTTAAGTTCGGTTTAATCGTTAGTGCCTAATGAAATAGTTGACTACCGCTTTAGTTTATAGTGTATATCTCGTTTATAATTCGGTATAAGAAAAAAGTCTATATAACAAAAGTTACTCTAAATAACAAAATAAACAACTTTTGTTATGTTCGTATTTGCCGAGAAACGAAAAGAAAACGAAATACCGCTATTTTTAATTTCTGGCTTCCCTTATAACCCCCACTCCTGTTCGTCTCAGATGATATTAATATAGCCTAAAGTCTAAGTTGGTTTAGTAGTAATATACATACCAAGTTTCTCAAAATTCGGTTCAGCCGTTTGTGCGTGAAAACGTAACAAACAAACAAACAAACAAATAAACAAACAAACAGACACCAAAGAAACAAAATGCAGTTATGGTGTCTATGACATGTGAAACGAAAAGTTATCGTGAAATTTCGCGAAAAAAAATCAATGTACAGACAGAGGTTACAATTTTATATATATATATATAGATATATATATATATATATATATATATATATATATATATATATATATATACATACAGTCATGTATATATATAGGTGAACGGACCTCATTTTCGTCATCTACTAGGTAGGATCGATGGACATTTGAAGAAAAATTTCGAAAATTCCGTCATGAGTACAACCTCAATAGCTGATTTCCCTTAAGGGAAATCTGCTAAAACGGAGAGTGAAACTTCTCGGGCATATCATAAGGCACAACGACTTCGTTACTAATATATTTGGAAGTAAAATTGTTTGGCATCGGAGAAGAAGAAAGCTTAGAAAATCCTAACTTGAAGACATCGAACATCTTACGGATTTCGGCGGGAAATCAGCTATTGAGGTCGTACTCATGATGCGAGTTTCGAAAAAATTTCTTCAACTGTCCATCGATCCTACCCAGGAGATGACGAAAAAGAGGCCCGTTCAAAAATTTATATATATATATATATCTATCTATATATATATATATATATATATATATATATATATATATATATATATATATATATATATATTTGTCTGTTATCGCTCTAGCTGTCGCAATTCTTGTTTGATCTTTAACAATCTCGGAATTTATTCGTTTTTTGCAAAAAGGAAGACTAAGTTCGTGACGGGCTGAAATCGGACCAGTGGGAGGGGGAGGGTTGAGAGGGGGGATTTTTGAAAATTCAAAATATCTCCGTTATCATTGGTCGGATCGAAAAATTGTATAGAATAAATCTTATTGCAAATTAAATTTACTATAAATAGTGTTTCTATTCATTTATTCTGTATCTTGAATATTAACCGAGATATTTGCATTTGTATTCTGCGTGATACTGGCCACCAGTAGGCTATGTTCGAACTTTCCGGCGAGAGCTCTGGCGGCCGTTTCTATAACTTCGCCCCTCGTGAATAGGTTATAGGTTAGGTCAACTGTTTTTTGGGGCTAAAAACAAATGGTTGTTACGCCCTAAATAATTTTTTAGGTTTAGAGGTTACTTACTACTACAGCTGTTATTAGGCAGATTTATCTATTGTAAAACTTCACGTGGGAAATCTGCTTAGTTTACGCAGCCCCTGCGTGACGGACGTTTTTGTTTGAGCTTACTAGCATATTTAAAAATTAAAAAAACAATTTAAAAAATATAAATTACATTTCAATACTTAAAATTTAAAATTAAAAAACTTAATCTAAATATTGTTAAAAAAAAATCTTTGTTTGCATTAAAAATATTTACTCAGCAGGGTACATGTTTCGTGGATCATCCACGAATTAAGGTTTTTAATTTTAATTTTTGAAATGTAATTTATATATTTTTTTTTAATTTTAATTGTTAAAAGATAATTGAAAGAGGTTAGTTAATCCTCAATAACAATAAAAAACAAATTATTACTTATTGAAATGTAGCTAGTATTGAAAAAAAATCGATTGTGGAAAAGTTGGACAATTAGCTTCAAAATATGAAAAATTAGTCTCAACTCTCACTTAAGAAAGTTCGTCTCGCAGGGGCTGCGTAAACTAAGCAGATTTCCCACGTGAAGTTTTACAATAGAGAAATCTGCCTAATAACAACTGTAGTAGTAAGAAACCTCTAAACCTAAAACATTATTTAGGGCGTAATAACCCAGTAGTTTCTAGCCCCAAAAAACAGTTAACCTAACCTCTAAACCTATTCACGAGGGACGAATAGTTATGGAAACGGCCACCAGAGCTCTCGGCGGAAAGTCCGAACTTAGCCTACTGGTAACCACACGCTGAATACAAATGCAAATATCTCGGTTAATATTCAAGATAGAGAAAAAATGTATATAACAATATTTATAGTAAATTTAATTTGCAATAAGATTGATTCTGTACAATTTTTCGGTCCGACGTATAGTAACGGAGATATTTCGAATTTTCGAAAATCCTCCTTTTTAAACCCGCCCCTCCCACTGGTCCGATTTCAGCCGTTAACGAACATGATCTTTCTTTTTACATAAAACGACTAAATATCGAGTTTGGTAACGATCAAACAAAAATTGCGACCGCTAGAGCGGTAACAGACAAATATATATATATATATATATATACAGTTTTGAACGGACCTCATTTTCGTCATCTCCTGGGTAGGATCGATGGACATTTGAAGAAACATTTCGAAAATTCCGTCATGAGTACAACCTCAATAGCTGATTTCCCTTAAGGGAAATCTGCTAAAAAATAAAAGAAGAAAAAAAATTAAGTAATCTTGATTAAAGCATCGATTACCAGATTAATCATGCATCGTAAACATCGATTAAAAATACACCGATTATTTGGAGTATTAATCGATTATTACGATTAATCGATACCCATCTCTAAATTACAAGGCCTAGCCTTTAGATCATGATCATAATAATGATGAGAATTTGTTGTTCGTTTATAGGCTGCCTTCCGTCAATAGTTCTCGTAAATCGTAGGGTCCTGCCGTTGTCGTTTTCGGAATTCTGTCAGTATATATATCTTGAAATCTGTAAAGAGAATGCTATGTTGGAGTTGAGCAAGTGGGGCTGTCTGTCATTATCATAGAGTATGAGCGCGTTAATTTGGTGTGGCCGATTCTAAGTCTAGAGAGAACAACCACTTCTCTCCTAGAGTTTCAGAAACTTGATGGTCTAATCCAAATAGTTTTCTTAGTAGTTGGGTGTTAGTTGTCAGAACTTGTTTTGGTCCGGTCGGTTTGTCATGCATGTAAGATGAGGTGACTTCTGTAATATCGTCAGCGATTAACTGATATGAAGATAAATCTGCTAATAAATACTTAAACGGTAACGGATGGGTGGATATTTCATCATTTTAGCAGATTTCCCTTAAGGGAAATCAGCTATTGAGGTTGTACTCATGATGCGATTTTCGAAATTTTTCTTCAAATGTCCATCGATCCTACCCAGGAGATGACGAAAATGAGGTCCGTTCAAAACTGTATATATATATTTGTCTGTTACCGCTCTAGCGGTCGCAATTTTTGTTTGATCGTTACCAAACTCGATATTTAGTCGTTTTATGTAAAAAGAAAGATCAAGTTCGTTAACGGCTGAAATCGGACCAGTGGGAGGGGGGTTTAGAGGGGAGAATTTTCGAAAATTCGAAATATCTCCGTTACTATACGTCGGATCAAAACATTGTACAGAATCAATCTTATTGCAAATTATATTTACTATAAATAGTGTTATATACATTTATTCCCCATCTTGAATATTAACTGAGATATTTGCATTTTTATGAAATTTGGGCCGATACCGGATTTTTGAATTTCCCGCGAAAAGCTAGTTCGGCCCTTTGCAGTAACTGTTCGTCTCTCGTATAGAGATTTCTCACGTGGGAAATCTGCTTAGTTTAGGCAGCCCCTGCGTGACGGACTTTTTTTTCGAAAATGTATACAACCTCAATGACATATTTTCCTTAATAGACATGTGCAGAAAAAATAAACGGAAGTTGGTGTTGGCAAGGGACACACTCACTCCCGCACGCACATGGCTGGTCCCTTGAAGAGTTAAATATTAGTGGGGGTTCTAAAGCCTTTCAAATATTTATGGTTTAATCCGAAGCCCTAATCCGGAGGTCATTACTTCTCCAGGGCTAGCTCTCTACTCTTCCACCTCTCAAGCCTTTTAATTTTTATCTCCCAATATCGCGTTACTCTCTACGAACCATTTTTTTTACATAAAAGTTTGTTGGAAAGTTTGCTAAAAACTTTGGTTCCTGACAGTTAACTCGCGAACTTACAACACTAATATCTTATTAACATTATTAAGCCGTAAGTGCAAAGTTAACTATAGAACTATTTAATTATAAGATTTACTTGAGGGAAATCAGCTATTGAATTAAAATTTGAGTGGTTGAGATGACAGCCCTGGCTATAGTAAATAGTTTTCAATAAAATTGTGATGTTGTATTCAGATATATTTAATTAATTGTTTTAGCAGATTTACCTTATGGGGAGTTAGCCATTTACTCAATGGTGCAATTTTCAGAATTTTCTCTAAATGTTCATCGATCCTACTTAGGAGATGACGAAAATGAGGTCCGTTCAAAATTATATATATATATATATATATATATATATATATATATATATATTGTGTGTGTGTGTGTGTGTGTGTGTGTGTGTGTGTCTGTTAACACTCTAGCAGCCGCAATTTTTGTTTGATCGTTACCAAACTAGATATTTAATCATTTTATAAAAAAAGAAAGATCAAGCTCGTTAGTAGCTGAAATCGGGCCGATACTATACGTTGGAGTGAAAAACTTTATTGAGCCAATGTTATTGCAAATCAAATGTACTATAAATATTGGTACCTATATACATACATTTATTCTCTATCATGAATATTAACCGAGATATTTTTCATTTCTATTGTGTGTGTGGCCGGCAGGAGTCGGCTATGTTCGGGAGCTAGGGCGGCCGTTCTCGTAACTGTTCGTCCCTCGTGAAAAGATTTAAAGCTTCCTTACTACTACTGTTGTTATTAGGCAGATTTCTCTATTGTACAACTTCACGTGGGAAATCTACTTAGTCCACGCAGCCCCTGCGTGGCGGACTTTTTTAATATATTGGAGTAGCAACAGTGTGAATTTCGGGAATGAACTAGAGGAACCAGTTTAATAGCGAATATTTTTGATTTTAGCAGATTTCCCTTAAGTGAAATCAGCTATTGAAGTCGAACTCATGGCGCGATTTTCGAAAAATTTCTTCAAATGTCCATCGATCCTACCCAAGAGATGATGAAAATGAGGTCTGTTCAAAACTAAATTTGTATTTGTCTGCTAACACTAGCAGTCGTAATTTTTTTTTAATCGTCACCAAACTCGGTAATTAATCGTTTTATGTAAAAAGGAAGATCAAATTCGTTAACGGCTGAAATCGGACCAGTGGGAGGGGGGATTTAGAGGGGGGGTTTCGGGAATTCGAAATATCTCCGTTACTATACGTTGGATCGAAAAATTATATAAAACCAATCTTATTGAAAATTCAATTTACTATAGATATTGTTCTATACGTTTATTCTCTATCTTGTGTATTAACCCAGATATTTGTATTTTTTATTAAGTGTAATGGACGAGCTATGGTTCCCGCCGAAAGCTAGTTTGGCCGTTTCCGTAACTGTCCGGCACTCGTATGGAGATTTTTCTATTGTATAACTTTACGTGTGGAATCTGTTTAGTTTACGCAACCCCTGCATGACGGACTTTTTATCTTTTTATTTTAAATTATTTTTTTATTTATTTTTACTTATGTCGATATAAGTCTGAGAATTATTTTATTGCTACAGATTGTTAACTAATTTCACTTCATTGCTTAATTATCTGTTGTATTTAGAGTTGGGCCGTAGCAGGTTGAGAGGCAGGGCGGGAAGCATGATGTATTATACTTGTTCTGAGAGCTAACAAGGCTTCTGTAAAATACGGGCCTTAAATTAGGCAATTATGAAATAAATTTCACCTCAGCCACTCCTGCTAAATACCTTAGCTAAATACACTCTCTTCACCCCACAATTAGAAGCTATAATACCCATCAAAACCGGGTATATATTTTATTGAACACACCCAAGTTATGCTAATATTGGGGAAAATCTTATATATAAAAAAGTCCGTCACGCAGGGGCTGCGTAAACTAAGCAGATTTCCCACGTGAAGTTTTACTCTCATCCGTTATCCGGCCCCGATTTCATAAAAATGCAAATATCTCGGTTAATATTCAAGATAGATAATAAATGTAAATAACAATATTTATAGTAAATTTAATTTGCAATAAGATTGATTATATACAATTTTCCGATCCGACATATAGTAACAGAATTATTTCGAATTTTAGAAAATCCTCCCCTCCCACTAGTCCGATTTCACCCATTAACGAACTTGATCTTTCTTTTTACATAAAACGACTAAATATCGAGTTTGGCAATGATTGAACAAAAATTGTGACCGCTAGAGCGGTAACAGACAAATATATAGTATATAATATATATATATATATATATATATATATATAAATATATATATATTTATTTATATATATATATATATATATATATATATATACACAGTTTTTGAACGGACCTCATTTTCGTCATCTACTAGGTAGGATTAATGGGCATTTGAAGAAAAATTTCGAAAATTCCGTCATGATTACAACCTCAATAGCTGATTTCCTTTAAGGGAAATCTGCTAAAATGAATGTTTGTATGTATGTCGTTTATAGACTCATAAACGGCTGAACCGAATTTTATGAAACTTAGTATTTATATTACTACTAACTCAGGCTAGGTTTCTGGCTATATTAATATTCTCTGAGACACACAGGAGTGTGGGTTATCAGGAGGCCTTTTGAATTAAAAATAGCGATATTTCGTCTCTTATAGGTTTTTCGGCAAATATGCACATAACAAAAGTTGATTATTATTTTTTATTTAGAGTAACTTTTGTAATATACCCTTTTTGACGTATTCCGAAGTATAAATGAGTTAAACGCTAAAAACTATAGTGAGAGTCAACAATTTTATATGACACAAAAGACTCAACCGAACTAAACGAAACTCGGTATGTGATTTGGTATTAACACTTCCCTGATTAAAAGCTGCATTAAAATGTCGAGGTATGATCAGGAGTGGGAGTTATAAGGGTGGTCTGAAATATAAAATCGCGATGTTTCGTAATCTATTCATTTTTAGACAAACATGCATATTGCAAAAGTTGTTTGTTATGTTATTTAAAGTAACTTTTGTTATATGCACTTTTGCCGTATTTTTGACTATAAACTTATTTTAACATTTTTATGAACGAACAGGAGTGGGGGTTTTTAGGGAGGTTCTGCATGAGCCCAAAATGAATTGAATATTTGTGTAATGTTTTTACTTCAAATTTATTTATTTGGTTGCGTAGCAACGCTCGCGGGGTACAGCTAGTTCATATATAAATTATTATGGTCATCGATCCGACTACCTAGTAGATGACGAAAAAGTCCACCAGATATTTCCTTATGAAGTTTTACTATCACCTAATATTTTGTATGTTATAGAACATATTAGCAAGCACCTCGTATAATAAAAGTCTCTTGAAGACAATGTATGGTATTTAAGCTCAAAATAAAGTGGTTTACTATATAACGGAATATTGTTTATTTAAAACATGAGTAGAAGTGAGGGTTTGCTGAAAACTGAAAAATGCAAATATCTCGGTTAATATTTCAAGATAGAGAACAAATGTATGAAACAATATTTATAGTAAAATTTAATTTGAAATAAGATAGGCCCTATATTCCTTTTCAAAACCGATGAACAGTAACGGAGATATTACGAATTTTCTAAATATATATTCGTCCTAATATATGACGAAAATGACGTCTGCTGAAAAGTGTGTATCTAATCAATCTATCTAGATGGGGATTTATCTTAAACTAAAAAAATGAAAATATCTCGGTTAATATTGAAGTGAGTGAAGAAACGTACATAACAACATTTATAGAACATTACATTTGCAATAAGATTGGTTCTATACAATTTTTTCGATTAGATACGTAATAAGTGAGATATTAAGAATTTAAAAATTCCCCCTCAACCCCCCCCCCCTTACCCTCAGTCCGATATTACAGCAGCTCTCTCTCTCTCTCGCCTCTTTCTCTCTTCCACCCCCTCTCTCATACGCTCTCCCTCACTCCTTTTTATCTACTCTCCATTTTCCCGCCTGTCTCATTACACACACAAAAAAAAGATGTACGAACGTTTATCGTTCAAACTTTATTAAAAGTTAATAATTTCGGGGGTCCTATTTTCAGAAGAGGAAGATAAAGGAACTTGCAAAAAATCATGATATACATGAATATGTGTGTGTGTGTGTGAGAGAGAGGGAGGAGAGGGAGGGAGAGAGGAGAGAGAGGAGAGAGAGAGAGAGCAGAGAGAGAGTGGAGAGAGAGGGAGAGAGAGAGAGAGAGAGAGAGAGAGAGAGAGAGAGAGAGAGAGAGAGAGAGAGAGAGAGAGAGAGAGAGAGAGAGAGAGAGAGAGAGAGAGAGAGAGAGAGAGAGAGAGAGAGAGAGAGAGAGAGAGAGAGAGAGAGAGAGAGAGAGAGAGAGAGAGAGGAGAGAGAGTGAGAGAGTGAGAGAGAGAGAGAGAGAGAGGAGAGAGAGGAGAGAGAGAGAGAGAGAGAGAGAGAGAGAGAGGAGAGAGAGAGAGAGAGAGAGAGAGAGAGAGTAGAGAGAGAGAGAGATGAGAGAGGGAGAGAGAGAGAGTGGAGAGAGGGGAGGTGAGAGAGAGAGGTGAGGAAGAGAGAGAGGGAGAGAGACGCCGAGAGAGAGAGAGAGAGAGAGAGAGGAGAGAGAGGAGGAGAGAGGAGAGAGAGAGAGAGAGAGAGAGAGGAGGAGAGAGGATGGAGAGAGATGAGAGAGAGAGCGAGAGAGAGAGAGAGAGAGAGAGAGAGAGAGAGAGAGAGAGAGAGAGAGAGAGAGAGATGTAGGAGAGAAGGAGTTCACTGATAGATTTGAGTTGATTTATTAGCGTCATACAAGGGATTCCCAGCTGATCGATTGCTTTGCCTCGCTCTACTTTGTTTGATTGATTGCCGTTTGAAAAATCGAGCCGAAGGGAAATATGAAAACCAAGAATGCTTAACTTTGTGATTAAATGCCCGCCATATTATATCAGCTGTTAGCCATTATTCGTCATCAATCATATGGCATAACCTCTTTATTGTTATACCTCATAATTAGCAAATAAGTGACGGGCCGTGACAATATTATATATTACTTTCATTTTGGATGAAGCTAAGTACTGAGTCATTAAACCCTTGAACGGATGAAATACGCTATTAGAGCTAAAATGTATCTTTATCTATGCAGGATATGTAAGCAAGTAAATGAAACTATTCACCATACATATATAGTTGGGTGCCCTTGATAACTGATAACAGACTGAAAGTCATACACTTTATGGCCAGTTACAACATAAAATATGGATGTTCAAATTTCTATGCGATTATGTATATTCCAAACCAAGCATGATGTCATCTAAATAAAAAAATCCTAAGATTTGTCTATTACCTATTTAAATTCGGTGGGGATAAGTTTTTAGGAGATTTATCTTAAGGAAAATCAGCAATTGAGATTGTATACCTCCATTATCATACGTCGGATCTAAAAAGTGTATAAATATTATTGCAATTTAAATGTTTTATAAATGTTGTTTTGCGAGGAGAAATTCTATGGAATTTTATATTTAGGGCTCAACTATAACAAGGTTCAACATGGACTATATGAGAATCCGAATTATCAACCAGGTGGGAGGAACTTCGACTTGAAAATACGTATTCATTAATATCTTCGTTATTATTGGTTTTATCGAAAAAATGTAATGAATGAATTGTATTTAGAATACAGTCATTCGTTATTAAAATTTAAAAATTTTGAGGTTGGGACTTTTTGTGACTGTCTCTAAAGTAAAATAATTGGTAAAGCAACCTTGTTCTAAAAGATATAATAAAAGATATAAAGTCAAAGTAAAAACAAAGTTAGCTTTTCTCCAGTGGAATAATAGGAGCAGAAAGCCAAATATTCAAGATAATGATTTAGTGTGCAGTAAAATATTGAAAATATGTGTCTGTGGGAGATGTTGTTTGCTTGATTCATTAGTGTGTCTATGTATGAGCTTGCTTGATTCATTAGTGTGTCTATGTATGGGCTGCTTGATTCATTAGTGTGTCTATGTATGGGCTGCTTGATTCATTAGTGTGTCTATGTATGAGCTTGCTTGATTCATTAGTGTGTCTATGTATGGGCTGCTTGATTCATTAGTGTGTCTATGTATGGGCTGCTTGATTCATTAGTGTGTCTATTTATGGGCTTGCTTGGTTTATAGTGTGTCTATTTATGGGCTTGCTTGGTTTATAGTGTGTCTATTTATGGGCTTGCTTGGTTTATAGTGTGTCTATTTATGGGCTTGCTTTATTCATTAGTGTGTTTATGTATGGGCTTGCTTGATTCATTAGTGTGTCTATGTATGGGCTTGCTTGATTCACTAGTGTGTCTATGTATTGGCTTGCTTGATTCATTAATGTTTCTACGTATGGGCTTGCTTGATTCTTTAGTGTTTCTTTGTAAGAGCTCTTGTCGTGTAGAAGTTCTGGACGTTCAGTACATATATTTATTTAGAGGATGAATTTTATCACCACAATCAACATTATGGCTTTCCACTAATCGTAGGAATGAGGGCATACTGTAAATAACTATGGCTAAAACTGCATATGTAGTTTATATGTGGGTATGTTAATGTATGGTGATTGTGTTGACCCCGCTCCTCTGGTCCGTCGCCAATTCATACATTATACATTTCTTGCTCAACTGCAGAAAATCACTCTTCTAACAATCTGCTACTTTCAGCAGCCTTCCCTTATGGCAAATCAGCTTTTGAGGTTGTACTCATGACGCGATTTTCGAATATAAATTTTCAAATGTCCATAAATCCCTTGTTGATGACGAAAATGAGGTCCGTTACAATATCTTATATATATATATATATATATATATATATATATATATATATATATTATATATATATATATATATCGTGCTGTTGAACAATCTACAATCTTAGTTGTACAATTGTTGTTGTTAAAAATAATTGGAGAGCGTTATCACCCAGCGATTTCCAATGTTACTCCTCCAAAGTGATAACAAAAAGAAATTCTTCTTAAGCTATTAATAATACTCTGTGTCTACTCAGAATTATATTCTATTTCACCAACCAATTATTCATATAAATTTCGAATAGAACAACTTATAGATTCAGCTGCAACATTTCAGAAGCCAATAGCTCCCAAAAAAGTGATTATGTTGTGAAGAAAGAGCTCGTAAATAAATATAAATTCCTTTTTTATACCGTCACGACAAAATGGAAAGGTTTGTTTATAAACAAAAGCAACGTTTTATATAAAAAAGGTCAAATTCGTGAACGACTTATGTCGGACCTGGGGGAGGGGTAATTTTGAAAATTCATTTCTCCGTTATTATGCGCCGGATCGACAAATTGTATAGAATCAATCTTATTGCAAATGTAATGTTCTATAAATGTTGTTATGTACGTTTTTTTCCCCATTATCATGATTATTAACCTAGATACAGTAAACGCCCACTCCTACTCATGTTATAGTAACTAAAAGCTGTTATATTATGTAGCACTTTATTTGAAGTCTAAATACCGAATATTTTTCTCATTGAACTTTTACGTTTTGAAATAAATTTAAATACGTGACGGACGTGGAAAATTTGCTTAGAGAACGCAGCCCTTGCGTGGCGGGCTATTTAAAGTTATATTCATGAATAAATCATGTATAAAATGTCTTTCTACTTGTTTATTAAAATAGCTTATAACTTCGTGAAGCCACGAATGATGTAGTGACTGATTTAATGAAGGAAGTTGTATAATACGATATATAATTATTATGATTCATATCATTATAATTATATAATGATCTTATATGGTTATAATGATATTATTTCATTATCATCAGTGAATTATAATCATTGTGATTATTATAATCAGTGAATTATAATCATAGAATCAGATCATTATAATCATAAAATAATGTTATGTGATTGTAATGATATCATTATTTCATTATAATCAGTGAATTGTAACCATTATGTTCATTATAATCATTGAATTATATCATTATAATCATAAAATAATATTACATGGTTATAATGATATCATTGTTTTATTATAATCAGTGAATTATAGTTATTGTGTTCATTTCAATCAGTGAATTATAACCATTATGTTCATTATAACTCTTTAAATCATAGCATTGTAATCATAAAATAATGTTATACGATTATAATGATATCATTATGTTCATTATAATCAGTCAATTATAACCATTATGTTCATTATAATCATTGAATTATATCATCATAATCATATAATGATGTTGTCTGGTAATAATGACATAATTATTTCATTACAATCAGTCAATTATAACCATTATGTTCATTATAATCATTGAATCATTGCATTATAATCATATAATGATGTTGTCTGGTTTTAATGATATTATTATTTCATCATAATCAGTGAGTTAGAATCATTATGTTCATTACAATCATTGAATAATATCATTATAATCATATAATGATATGATTCATGAATACTATTAAACTTTATTTAAATTGGGTGCTCTCAGATGAAAAGGAAGGGATCCGACTAGAGGGAAAAAATAACTTAAAATAGATAGAAGATAACTTGTAAAGATTAGAGACTCCTTCGGAGGCCATTATACCAGTTTTATTTATTTTTATTTTTTTACAAGATGGCTGGAGCCTAGCATTATAAAAATAACTGGTTCCCGACTACAATAATAAGTTTTGTGTGTGTGTGTGTGTGTGTGTGTGCGTGTGTAACGTGGGGGGAGGGGGGATAGATTGTAAAAAATGGAGCATCCTAAGGGAGGCTTATCTCCCGTAGAGCTATTGTCGTCAAGCAGAGATTCCTGGGCCTGCCTCTTGACCTTCTCTTTCTTATTAGAACATTAATCCTCTCTCCTTCTATTGTGTTCTCCTCCATTATTCAGCACCTCTTCTATTTATACCATTCCTTCCCATTAGAATATTAAAGTGAGGAAGAATATGTCAACAATATATATTTCAGCCCGAGAATGAAGTCGTAGGATTGTGAAGTTAGCAACCATTGTCGAGCTCAAGAGCAAGCGTTGAAAATTTGTCCATACCTCAAGGGAAATCTGCTATTTAAACCCTCTAAGACAATTCCCAAACTACTTTGGGCAAGAGTTTACTTTGTCAATATGAACCGTTACCTCAGAGCCCCATAGTCAAAATTTATACACTTACATGTATTCCCTTACAGATCTAGTGGTTGCAATTTTTGTTTGATCACTAGAAACTCCATATTTAAACGTGCTATGTAGCACTAGAGACCAAGTTCGTTAACTGCTGAAATCGGACTAGTCGGAGGTAAAGAATTTCGAATATCCAAAATATCTCCGTTATTATACGTAGGATTCAAATATTACATAGAACCAATATTATTAGAAATTGAAAGTTCTACAAATGTTGTTATATACATGTTTTCTATATCTTCAATATTAACTGAGACATTATCATTTTTTAGACCTAATACATCATGAACCGTCTTATTTTAAGCGGTAATACCAAATATTGTTATCATGAAAACATTTCTAAATGAAACATGCAATTACGTTCTGATCCCCCCCCCGTCTTTTGATCTTGAATTACTAAAATGAGAGTAATTGAGTATATTCTGATTCATTATAAATGACAGCACTAGATATGACAAATAGTTAGTTATAAGTAAAATTAATATTTCATATTTAGATATATTTTGGTAATTGTTTTTTTTGTTTTTTTTCCGGATCAAGAATATTTCTCTCTATGCAATCAGCTCTGAGAGGTTGGCTGACCTGTTTGTTTACAATTCACACGCTTCCTGCTGTGGAGGTTATTAAAATTGTAAATTCATCGAATCATTTCTCATTATCATTAGAATGTACTCAATTAATATTCAAGGTAGTGTTAAGCGTTGTCAGAATGTAGATTTATCTATTGTATGTAGAATTATCTATCACGTGGAAAATCTGCTTATTCCACGCAGTTCCTGCGTGACGGACTTTTTCCTATTGATACAAGATGCTTACCAATTTAAAAAATATTAGGTAGGTTAAGTGAGCAAAATACATCATTTTCTCATAAAAGGCCAACAAAATAAATAGACAAAATTTAGAAAAATATCAAGTGTAGTTAATAATTATTAATAAAAATTACGTAAAAATACTTAACTAGGTATTTTTTTTATTTTAAAAAAAACATTAAAATTGCAAAGGAAAGATTAAAAAATAATATATTCAATGGGATGGACGAACCTGGTGACTTTCTACCAATCTTGCTAAATCTGGTTCAATATTACAAAAGTCCGTCACGCAGGGGCTGCGTAAACTAAGCAGATTTCCCACGTGAAGTTTTGCAATAGAGAAATCTGCCCGTGTATAAGTAATAAGGGATCACTAAAGTATACTCGAGGGAAAATTATTACTCGAGGGTGGAATAGTTACGAAAACGGCCGCCAGAGCTCTCTTCGGAAAGTACCAATGCAGAAACTCCTGCCGACCAATGCAGAATACAAATGCAAATATCTCGGTTAATATTCAAGAAACAGAATAAATGTATAGAACAATATTTATAGTAAATTTAATTTTCAATAAGATTGGTTCTCTATAATGTTTCGATCCGACGCATAATAACGGAGATATTTAAATTTTCCGAAAATCCCCCATCTAAACCCCCCCCCCCTCCCACTGGCCCGATTTCAGCCATTAACGAACTTGATCTTCCTTTTTACATAAAGCGATTAAATTCCAAGTTTGGTAACGATCAAATAAAAATTGCGACCGCTAGAGCGTTAACAGACAAATATATATATATATATATATATATATTATATATATATATTTATATATATTGATATAAAAATTTTGAACGGACCTTATATATATATATAAAATTTTGAACGACCTCATTTTCGTCATCTCCTGGGTAGGATCGATGGACATTTGAAGAGAAATTTTTCGAAACTCCTCGCGTCATGAGTACGACCTCAATAGCTGATTTCCCTTAAGGGAAATCTGCTCTAAAAGGATTCTTTGTTTTTCCTAAATGTTTGTAACCACAAGGTTATACTATAGTACAGTCATGTATACATGGCGCCAACAATTATAACTTCTTAACTCGAAAATATTTATTGCATCAATACTATAATAAACAATTAACCGTTTCATGCAACTCGCATGTTCATAGTCGGTAATGTTTGATAGCGGACTAGGAATAAAAGCATGGGGCGTTTCTTATTATCGTTTGTATTTATTCACTTAATATTCACGGTGATGTTTTGTTAACAGTATGTAGTTTAATATATTTTTAAACGTCACGGGGGAAATCTGCTTAGTTAACGCAGCCCCTGCGTGACGGACTTTTCATGATTTTCAGACGCAACGCCTTGGAAGTAGAAATACAAGCCGTTTACAAGATTACTTGTCATCAATGCCTCTAAATAAATGGGGCGTTACATCTTCTCGGCAGACATATTTTGCAGCCTAGTCATAAATATGCATTACTGTCGACCAGAGAAGTTCCAGATACGAACCCAATGGGGGGAGCAAGTCCCGATAAATTTGAATTTTAAATGTCCTAAATGAAAGATAGCCAAGTTTTATAGATGATATATTAATAAAGCTCTTTATTTCCGGCGAGATAAAGGCTTTGAAAAGCGTAATAACTTTGAGATTTATAATGCAATGCAAACAAGAATTTCTTGACTTTCCAGACTCGCAAATCACAATATATCACCCGGCTTCCATTTCATATCTCTTTGATACATAATTTAAGTGTGTTTGCTCACCGTTAGGACTCCCATAAATTTCAAAGTTTAAACTGTTAAGGTAAATAAAAACTGTGAAAATAGCCCTTCTTACAGGATTACAGAGGTCGTTAACAATTAGCTATCATTCTGACGTCATTTTACATCTTATTCTCTATTTCTCCTTATTAAGGATCCTATGTAAAGAATCTGACATGGACGCAAAACCTTATAATCCTATTAAACTAAATAAACAAAATTTTTAGCAGTTTAATTAAAATGATTTTCTTTGAAAAGAGACAAATAATTTCCTCTATCAGATTTAAATTACTTCACTATCTGCTGACTGATATATATTTCAATATTAATGAGCCCGGATGAATTAATATGTATTTTTTGTCATCTGCTCCCATAAAATATGTTAACTCTCTTCTATATTTACGTAGATGCAATTAGATTGTTGCATCTAAAGATAATATTTCCATAAGGAAAATCTGCTATTGCGGATTTACTCAAGGCGCGATTTTTGAAAAAGTCCATCGATTCTACCAAGGAGATGACAAAAATGAAGTCCGTTCAAAATTATATATATATTCAGTCTTCGGTAAACCCTCACTCCTACTTATGTCGTATTAACAATTACCTGTTATGTCCTAGAGCACTTGATTTGGATTTTAAATACCGAATATTGTTTTCATTGAATATTTCCTCTGTGATGACGTCATGAATTGTTCTTTAACTTCTTTCCTGGAAAATGTTCACTTGAAATGTCTTTCTGTGCATTTTCGAAGCTTAAATATTAACGATTTTTTTACACTTTCTTGTTTTCAGCTGACAATTCTACTCATTAAATTTTGACTAGATATACAAAATATATAGAGAGAGGACATCAATAGCGTTGGTGTCAAACCGGTACTTAGGAAATCTGCTTAGTTAACGCAGACCCTGCGTGACGGACTTTTTTAATAAACAGACAAAGTAACTTGGTGTGTACTATTAGCAGATTTCCCTTCAGGGAAATCGAGGCTATTGAGCTTCGTACTCATGACGCGTGTTTGAAGAAAAAAAAAATCTTCCTCAAATGTCAATCGATCCTACCCAGGAGATTACGAAAAATGGAGGTCCGTTCAGAATTATTATATATAGTATATATATATATATATATATATATATATATATATATATGTATAATTGTCGTTAACGTTCTCTAGCGGTCGTAAATTTTGTTTGATCGTTATCAAAATACATTCTATATTTAACGATTTATGTAAAAAGGAAGATCTAAGTTCGTTAATGACTGATAATCGGACCAGTGGCGAGGGCAGGGGGGGCGGGGTTTAGATCGGGGGATTTTTGGGGAAAAAATTGAAATATCTCCGTTATTATGCGTCGGATCGAAAAAAAATTGTACAGGATCAATCTTATTGCAATTAAGATTTACTATAAATACTTGTTCTAAAACATTTCTTCTGTATCTTGAACATTAACGGAGCTATATTGCATTTTTCTGTATTGTCCGTCGGGCAAACCCCACTTGTGTGGTGGCGGCAGGAACAGTAGGCTTTTATGTAATAAAACGGGACTTTCGCCGAGGAGCTAGTATTCAAGCGGCGCGTCTTTCGTAACTTATTCGTCACTCGTGCAAATGTTTCCTGGTGTCGCATTCCTCTCTACAGCCGTCCTTGGATTATTTAGCAGATTTAACTGATTGTAAAACTTCAAGTGGGAAATCTGCTTAATTTACGCAGCCCCTGCCTGACGGACTTTTGTCATTTAGTATTTGTCCTGTGATGTAGCTCCAAGTTATGTGGTCTTCTGCAGCCAGAAGGTGTTTCATGGTTAGTAGTATATTACACAAAAAACAATTTAGCTTAAGATTTTTCCATAAGGCGCTTATGTGTCGGATATTTCATTAAGGTAGGTCTTACTTGATTTGAGTAAATGTGAGATTAAAATGGAAGATGCACCATTGAAAAATAGAGGTAGCTCGATACACACATGTCCGAAAAATATATTGTGAAATGAAGGAAGAAGTAATGATTATTATTATTTCACGTAAGAAAGCTCAAGCTTTAAAATGTACACAGACACATACACACACACACACACACACACACACACACACACACACTCGCACTCACCCACACTTATGTAAATAACTTTTTTACCTCATTCAAAATCAAACAGGGCAGACCATCTGGGAATTGTAGCTTTGAATAATGGCCGCTACTATAAGTTAAATTGGACTGTCTAACTAAGATGTAGTGTTTATGTATTGGTGTTTGCATGAATAGAACAAGTTAATCAACATCCTGTGGTATTCAGTGTTGGCAAGTGGGCAACACTCTCTAATATACCCCTCTACGGTATTATATAGTGTATAATGGATTATATAAACAAATTTATGTACATAACAAAAAGCAAAGCACTTTAACTTTGTTCCTAGATAACAAAGTTTTATATATACTGCTCAAAAATGAATAGGGATATTGGTTATTTTTTCTTATCCTATTAATTTTAATTAATTCGATCTTAATTAAATTTATTTTTTATGGGGAAAAAAGACTATAATTTCTAATAAATATTAATGATATTTATAATAATAAAAAAAAATATACTAGGCCCCATACATACCACAAAACAGCCAATATCCCTATTCATTTTTGAGCAGTTTATAAGGATATTCGGTCTTTGTTTTCACAACTATTGTCTGTTTTTATTTAATGACATAAATATTTTGAGAAAAGCCTATCATTTTCATTATTAAAAAAAGTCCGTCACGCAGGGGTTGCGTAAACTAAGCAGATTTCCCATGTGAAGTTTAGCAATAGAGAAATCTGCATACTGGTAACACAACACTGCCATGAGTAAATAAAAACGGTAATGAGAAATCTTTCTGTTAATTTTAATAAATTCCCAACTGAAACGGCTTCTGAATTGTAAGAATAATTTATATTTTAATAACTCAAATTTTAGTAGTCCAATAACTAAAGAAGGAGGGGGGGGGGGCGGATGAACAGAAATTATTTGCATAAATCTCACAAAGTAAACAAGAGTTTTGAGCTAACTAGAGAGATAGGAAGGTAAGGTAAGGTTAGAAACGACAGGTAAGGCTAGAAGAAGCTTCCACCTGAGCAGAACGCTTACGAAAACGGCCGAAATAATCCGAACGATACCCGACCACGTGTCCCACAGACTTCATAAAAATGCAAATATCTCGGTTAATATTCAAGATAGAGAATACATGTATATAACTATATTTCTAGTAAATTTAATTTGCAATAAGATTGGTTCTATACACTTTTTCGATCCGATGCATAATAACGGAGATAATCGAATTTCCGAAAATCCCCCCTCTAAATCCCTCCTCTCTCTTGTCCGATTTCAGCCATTAACGAACTTGATCTGTCTTTTAAAACGGTAAAATAACGAGTTTCGTAACGATCAAACAAAAATTGCGACCTCTAGAGCGGTACCTACAGACACACACACACACACACACACACACACATAGAAATGTTCAAAAATCGCGTCATATATATATACAATTTTGAACGGACCTCATTTTCGTCATCTCCTGGGTAGGATCTGTGGACATTTGAAGAAAGTTTTCGAAAATCGCGTCATGAGTACGACCTCAATAGCTGATTTCCTTGAAGGGAAATCTGCTAAAATATTCTATTAAAAATGTTCTTTATTTAAAAATAAATTAAAGAAATTCATGCATGAAGAATGTTTTTGTACAGAAGATGAATAATTTCAAAAATATTAAATTATTAAATAAACTACTATATTTCTATACTATATATATGTGTTAAAACCCGGTTTAAAAAAATTCATCATGAGGCACATTATCTCTATAAGGTGGGACAAGTTTCTCATCACTTATAAAGCTTTTATCCTTTAATAAATTTGCAAATAAAAAAAAAAATATGTATATTATATATTTGAGATTTATTAAGATTGTTAACGAAACTAATTTATTGAATGTATTGTTATTTAAATTGATGACTTTTTTTCTATGTATTCTTAGAACATGACCTAATTTTATAACTAATGTACGATATAATTATTAGTATATTATTCAATAATTTTTAAAGAAGAAGAATTAAATCGGTATAATATTATAAAATTGTTTACAGGAAACAAAACTTTTTGACAAATTCTATTATGTTATGATAGCATTTAATGAAAATAAAAACATTTCAGTTTTATTAATGGTTAACCAAATTTACCTAGCTGTTATATCTAGGAATCAATAATGTTTCAGATGTAATAGATATAAATAACTTACACTTTGTGTAATTCCTAATGTTTAGCGTGCTTAATCCTTTTATGAATGAAAAAAAGTAATCTAATTTCGAAAATTTTCGGTTTTCAGATTTAAAAGGAATTATTCGTTTCGACCTTCGAAGACTTAATTTGACTAGTTTTGGCGTGACTTCTTACTTATGTACGTAACTCGCAAAACTGATAATAAAAAAGTCCGTCACGCAGGGGCAGCGTAAACTAAGCAGATTTCCCACGTGAAGTTTTACAATAGAGAAATTTCTCGAGAGCTGAGCCAGTGAAGGAAACGGCCGAACTAGCTTTTGGCGGGAAAGTAAGAAATTCCCCCTAAACCTCCAACCTTAGCGCCCCGTTTTAATAAAAATGTAAATATTTCGGTTAATATTCAAGATAGAGAAAAAATGTATATGGCAATATTTATAGTACATTTAATTTGCAAAAAGATTGGTTCTGTACAATGTTACGATCCGACGTACAGTAACAGATATTTTGAATTTTCGAAAATCCTCCGCTCTAACCCCCCCCCTCCCACTGGTCCGATTTCAGCCGTTAACGAACTTGATCTTTCTTTTTACATAAAACGACTAAATATCGAGTTTGGTAACGATTAAACAAAAATTGTGACCGCTAGAGCGGTAACAGACAAATATATATATATATATATATATATATATATATATATATATATATATATATATATAGTTTTGAACGGACCTCATTTTCGTCATCTACTAGGTAGGATCGATGGACATTTGAAGAAAAACTTCGAAAATTCCGTCATGAGTACAACCTCAATAGCTGATTTCCCTTAAGGGAAATCTGCTAAAACATCCGTCACGCAGGGGCTGCAGAAATAAGCAGATTTCCCACGTACTGGTAATAGACACCTTAGTATAACCTCATTTCACAGCCTATTCAGGCAAAACAGGAAAGTACGAACTATTCACTGAATACTTGAGTTGCAAAAAAAAAATGCATACAACACTAATTGTGGACCACGAATGGCTTAACATGATTGGATCTATACCGTTTTCTGATCCGACTCATAATAAAGGATATACTTGAGTTTTTGACCCCCCCCCCCTCTAAGCCGCCACTAATCCAGGTCCGATTTCAACCACTATCAAATATGATAAATTCTTTAGTGTTGACAGAAAAGTCCGTCACGCAGGAGCTGCGTAAACTAAGCAGATTTTCCACGTGAAGTTTTACAATGGAGAAATCTGCCCAATAACAGCTGTAGTAGGAAGAGATCTCTAAACCTATTCACGAGGGACGGATAGTTCCGGAAACGGCCACCAGAGCTCTCGGCGGAGTCCTGCCGCCCACACACACAATACAAATGCAAATATCTCGGTTAATATTCAAGATACAAAATAAATGTATATAACAATATTTATAGTAAATTTAATTTACAATAAGATTGATTTTATACAATTTTTCGATCCGGAGATCCGGATTTCGGTCATAACGGAGATATTTTGAATTTTCAAATACCCCCCCCTCTAAACCCCCCCTCCCACTTGTCCGATTTCAGCCATTAACGAACTTGATCTTCCTTTTTACAGAAATCCATTAAATTCCCAGTTTGGTATCGATCAAACAACAATTGCGACCGCTTGAGCGGTTACAGACATTTATATATCTATATATATATATATATATATATATATATATATTATATCATTTTGAATGGACCTCATTTTCGTCATCTCCTGGGTAGGATCGATGGACATTTGAAGAAATATTTCGAAACTCGCGTCATGAGTACGACCTCAATAGCTGAATTCCCTTAAGGGAAATCTGCTCAAAGGTTAAATATCGAGTATGGTATCAAATTTATGACGTTATCAGACAACGAAATTGCATGTACCTTGCATAATAATGGTCTCTTGAAAACAATATTTGATATATAAGCTTAGAATAATGTGGTTCGTGATATAACAGGTCATATTGTTATTACGACATGAGCAGAAATTGGGGCTTACTTAACGATGAAAACTAAATATCCTAAATATCTCGATTAATATTCGTAATAGAGAAAATTTGCACATAATAAAATGTATAGGTAATGTAAACTTTTTCGAACCGACGTAACGGAGATATTTCAAATATTTGAAATTCCCCCCTCTATACTCCCACTCTCACATTGACAGATTAAATATTGAGTTTGTTAACGATTAAACTAGAATTACGGCCGCCACAGCCATTATATATATATATATATATATATATATATATATATATATATATATATATATATATTTTTACCCTAGCTATGTTACCCGGCTTCACTCGGGAATTCATTTGAAGCTGAATGGTGATGGTATTTTTTTGGCATGGCTTTACTTTGCACAATATTTTGACATTTATCCGTCCCAGTGTTTACGGTTTATACCCGTCGTTGCTGTGGATTTGTTAATAATAAAATTATTTTTTTTATTTAAGACTTCACTGTCCTCCATATTGTAATATTTCCTGTTTCCTGTGCATTGTGCAAAGATTTGAATTATTAAGCACAAAATATTAACATACATTTGAATTAATTTTTCCCGGTGAGGTACCTGGTAGTTCCAAAGAATTGTTGATCAGATTTCTCTAAATAACAAAATAAACAACTTTCGTTACGTGCATATTTACCGAAACAACAAAAGTAGACGAAATATCACTATTTTAAATTTCAGGCCTCCCTTATAACCCACACACCAGCCCGTAACTAGAAATGTTAGTATAGCTTATTATTTGGAAGACGTTAGTGCTAATTCACATACCGAGTTTGGTTTAGTTCGGTTGAGTCTTTTGTGCCAAATAAAATTGTTGACTTCTGCTATCACTTTTTGGCGTATAACGCCTTTATAATTAGGTATACGAAAAAAGTGTATATAACAAAAGTTACTATAAATAACAAAATAAACAACTTTTGTTATGCGCATATTTGCTGAAAAACCAATAGGAAACGAAATATCGCTATTTTTAATTTCTGGCTTCCCTTATAACCCCCACTCCTGTTCGACTCAGAGATTCGTGAAATTTCGCGAAAAAAATCAATGCACTCCTTTCGTCCAGAAATATTAACATACCTAAATTTAAGTTGGGCTAGTAGTAATATACATCCAAGTTTCATAAAATTCGGTTAGCCGTTTATGCGTGAAAAGGTAACAAACAAACAAACAGACACCAAAGAAACAAAATGCAGTATGGTGTCTATGACATGTGACACGAAAATTTATCGTGAAATTTCGCGAAAAAAATCAATGTACAGACAGAGGTTACAATTTTATATATATATATATATATATATATATATATATATATATATATATATATATATAGACACACACACACACACACACACACACACACACACACACACACACACATACACACACACAAATTTGAACTGAACTCATTTTCGTCATCTTCTGGATACGATGGATAGGCATTTGAGGAAAAATTTCGGGTACAACCTCAATAGCTGATATTCCTTTAGATCCCGTCCACAGGCAGGCTGACGCAGAGTGAACTAACAGCACTCAGACCCTCCCGTGGTCCCGTGAGTCTATTGGAGATAACTCTTTCAGGTCCTCCTTGGTTAACGGGTGTTGTACGTCTAGCTGATCACTCTGATCACGAGTCCAACCCCGAAATGGTAAAAAAATTGGATGTACTAAAGGGGAAAGGAGTTTTGTGACGAGAGTAATATTTAGCAAGGGAACAAATGTTGATTTTGTTATACTCGCTCGTATATCTCAAATACCTACAACTTTTTTTCTGTACTTTTTTTCAGTTGGTAGAATTGTCCAAATGGAGACATATCATTGGCTAATGGAGAATATGTCTTACAGCTGTGCTGGGGGGAGGGGGGAGTGCTTAGGGCGGGACACGTCCTTGACAAATGGCAGGTCTGCCAACACCTGGGCCAGCTTTGTCTTCTAAGAAGCCTTCCTAAGTTGTCACCTTCTAGTCCAATACTACCCTATTCCTCTCTCACATACCTTATAACACACATATCGTGTGCTATGACGTAATTTCGTATTATATTCTCTATTTTTACACAATTAGAAACCAAATATAAAAAGCCTCTCACGCAGGGGCTGCGTTGACATAGCGGATTTCCCCCGTGCTGGTATATCGATGACTATAAGTGGTGGGGAGGTCACCGAAGGAAGAATAACTAACTCCCTTAATACTTGAGATATGAAATGAGGAGTTTGGTGCAGAAGCGGTGTAACCCACAAGTTTCCTGTTTTTAGAAAGAAGGAGTAAAAGTTAAAGAAACCGTATAAATTATCTATTACTGCTACAAAAATTGTTCTTTGTACTTGGAGTGATATTAGAAAATGTAAATATTTGCTGTGTACATGAACTTAAAAACTGTATTTTCAGTACCAAAATTGTGATTTACACTATTTTTCCTCCAAGAAAAATTTGAAACTTAATTGGTGTATTCCACATTTTCGTACGTCATTGTTGCTCTCAATGAACAAAATATGTATTTACTACAAGAATGAAATAACCTACATTGCCACAGTTTTAAGGAAAATGGTGGAAATAACTCTATTTAAATTAAATAAAGAGTATGTATTAACGACAATAAAAAACATTTATTTCACATTTTGCTACAAACATAACTTCTTTCTTTACTGACGTTAGTAAATAATGTAACTTTTTAAGGTAATATTACAAGACCTGAATGGCACCTGAAAGAAAAAAGTCCGTCACGCAGGGGCTGTGTAAACTAAGCAGATTTTCCCACGTGAAGTTATACAATAGAGAAATCTGCCTAATAGCAACTGTAGTATTAGGAAACGGCCGCCAGAGCTCTCGGCGGAAAGTCCGAACATAGCTTTTCGCGGGACCACACGCAGATTAAAAATGCAAATATCTCGGTTAATATTCAAGATAGGGAATAAATGTACATAACAATATTTATAGTTAAATTTAATATGCAATAAGATTAATTCTAAACAATTTTCGATCTGACGTATAGTAAAGGAGATATTTTGGAAAATCCTCCCCTCTAAACCCTCCTACTTCCCACTGGTCCGATTTCTGCCATTAACGAACTTGATCTGTCTTTTTACATAAAACGTTTAAATATTGAGTTTGGTAACGATCAAACAAAAATTGTGACCGCTAGAGCGGTACAGAAATATATATATATATATATATATATATATATTCATTATATATTATTTATAATATATAATTTTGAATGCACCTCATTTTCGTCATCTCCTGGGTAGGATCGATGGACATTTGAAGAAATTTTTCGAAACTCGCGTCATGAGTACGACCTCAATAGCTGATTTCCCTTAATCTGCTAAAAAAGCAATACCCCTGAGCCATAGGGGACTCCTTGTAATAGGCAACTCTTTATCAACTCAAAACGTTCAGGCAAACTTTAACAATTTTTTTTTTTGACGAACGCTTGAGAAGTGCGTTCTTTCGGTTTAACATAATTGAATTTCCATCAGGTACTAAACACTAAAAAAGTTTCGTTCAAATCGGTGGGGGAAGGCCGTGCACTTCCTTTGTGAGTCCGCAGTCTCATTCAGTCCTAAGTTTTCGTGTTCTGGCAATCAGTAGTGTGTTTAACTGGACTGATAAAATTTTTTTTATTTTTTTGGCTATTGGGTGATATGTGTAAATATTTTGTAGTATTTAAAGGGAACCTAATGAATCTGTGCAAATGATATTGTGTTTGCTTTGTGTGTTTGGGAGATGGTGAGATGAGCCATATGGAGTGACATTCCGGTAATTGGGAACTCTGCTTAGTTTGCGCAACCTTGAAGGGGGTTTTCCAGGTTTAAAGCCGCCCAAATGGGTATTTGGGGTCTGTTAGTCGGAAAGACGAAAGTTTCGTCATAATCACGGCATATTATCACTGTTTAGCACTTTATTGCCAAGAGAAACTCTAAGAACGCTTAATGGATTGTTCCGAGTAATACAATACTCGTACAAACCCCAAAAGCGGAAAACCCGAATCATAATTGCAATTAATTATATTACGTTGGGGAGGGGGTGTACTTGGTTAGCGGTATGGAATTTCCGGAACAGGGATTAGCAAGGTATTTAGCAGTTGCTGGAATCCTGGAGCAGATAATAAGGCCTTGCTAATCCCTATGGCGCTAATGAGGCGAGATATCCGGCCTGCTTATCACTAGCATCAATTGATAACACTATGCTATGCCTAATCATGGATACATCTCGTCCAAGCCAGATTTCAGCCATTTATGAACTTGACCTTCGCTTAAATTAATTGGAAACGTTAATACATCAAACTGTATTAGAAAACAGAAATTATATGGTATATATGTGAATGTATATATATTTACGTATACATATAAAATTGTAGCCTCTGTCTGTTCATTGGTATTATTCTAGAAATTTCAAGATAGTTAAGATTTACGAGAAAAAAAAACATTCACATGACCACAGGGTTTACCAAGAAGATGACGAAAACTCTCGTCTGGAGCAGTCGTAAATTTTATTTGATCCCTACTAATCTAGTTATTATGCTTAGGACCGAAAAAATGTATAGAAGCATTCTTTATTGCAAATATAATTATATATAAATATTGTTTATAGTCCTCAACCTTTTGTAAACTGCCAATCCTACTCATATCAAATTAACAGTAAGCTGTTATGAATCACTTTATTGGAAGCTTAAATACCGAATACAGTTTTCATTGAACTTTCCCCTTAAGGAAAATCAGCTATTGAGGTCGTACTCAACGCTCGATTTTCGAAACATTGGTTTGTTTGTTTGATTTTGGGCAAAAAACTTCACGGTTATCAATGCCCAACACTCTTCACACCGTATTTGAGTTCACCGTTCATGGAATGGTCCTGGCACACCCCATGCTTAGGTCGACTTTATATATATATTATATATATATTTAATATATATATATATATATATAAAATATTTATGTATGTTTGTTTAATTTTTTTTAACTTCTTATAATATTTTCCCCCCCCATTTTTTTTTTTTTTTTTTTTTCTTTCTTTTTTTTTTTTTTTTTATTTTTTAGGACAAATCTTGCTCTACAATTCTTCTTTTACTTAAACTATACATAGATATATATTTATTGGTTAAAGATAAATCTTGTACAAATAATAACAATATACACATTTTAGCAGATTTCCCTTAGGGGACATCAGCTATTGAGGTCGTACTCATGACGTGATTTTCGAAACATTTATTCAAATGTCCATAAATTCTACCCAGGAGATGACGAAAATAAGGTCCGTTCAAAATTATATATATATATATATATATATATATATATATATGGTGTGTGTGTGTGTGTGTGTCTGTTAACGCTCTAGCGACCGTAATTTTTGTTTCACCTTTACCAAACTCGATATTTAATAGTTTTAACAAAAATAAAGGTTTTTTACTATTATTGTTTCGGAAAATTCGACATATCTCCGTTATTAGACGTCGGATCAAAAAAAGGAATAGAACCAACCTTATTGAAAATTAAATGTACTATACAGATTGTTATATACACTTATTCTCTATCTTCAATATTAACCCAGATATTTGCATTTTTTCAGTTTTCAGCCTTCAGCAAACGCCCACTTCAACTCATGTTACATAAACAATACTCTGCTATATAATAAACGATAATATTCGAAGCTTAAATACCAAAATTGTTTTCAGGAGACCTTTATTATGCGAGATACATGCAGATATATTCTGGTCCCCCCCCCCGCCTTCTTTAGTTCTTGGACTACTAAAACTTGAATGATTGAGATACAAATTATTCCGATTCATTATGAATTACACATACTAGATGTAGTATATAGTTTTCTATAAAAGAATATATTATATTCTGATATATTTCAGTAACTGTTTTTCTTTCGGTTAGAGGTTAGCCGCTTGTATTAATTCACTTAATATTCACAGTTAAGTTGTGATACCAGTATATAGATTTATCTATTGTTAAACTTCACGAGGGAAATCTGTTTAGTTTACGCTGCCCCTGCGTGACGGACTTTTTTTATTTGACGAAATTGAAGTACGTCGTCGGTTTTACATGAAATTAAGACGACCTGAGTAGGTCATCGGCCAAAAGTAAGCCAGTAGATCATATCATGATACGAACATATTCCTAAAAGCTGCCTAAAATTGGAATAGAAGAGGCCGCCATATTGGTGCAAATAGAATGTATAAAAGCAATCTAGGGAGGGTTGAAAAAGCGGTTCGAAACGGCCAGGGGCAATTTGTACCGAGGCACATAGGAAGAAAGGGGATGAAAAAATAAAGAGGGAGGTAGAAAGAAAAGAGGTAACTGTTATCATGACAGAGCTCCAGCGAGGTTAGAAGCCTTTGATTGTATTGAACCAATCTTGGGAAACCTCTCCTAATAGGCTCAAACTGAATGAAACTTATAAATAGGAAAACCTGTAAGAGATTGCAACCTCCTACGCTCAAACCCACTGTTTGGAGAAGAAAATTACTTTTAAAATGGAATCCTCAAGTCAAACTCTAAGCTAAATTAGCAAATTGAAGTTTGTAATAAAGACGAGATTTTTGAAAAACGATGATCTCAAATTATATCCATTCGAAAATATACATACTCATATAATTGAGTTCATCAATTAATAGAAAATAAACAATATTAATGGAGAAAATTGTTATTAAAAAATTAAAAGAGTTTCATTAACGAGGACCAAAAATTCATTGAAGAATATCACTACTAAATAAAACTATTCCCTCACTAAATAAAACTAGAAATTCCCTCACGCAGGAGTAGCGTAAACTAAGCATATTTCCCACGTACCGGAATGACACATTCACCTACTAAAGACAGAAAACAAGAAAATATATAACTTACGAATAAATGTATAGAGCAACAATTATAGAACATCAATAATAATACCGAGAATGGTTCTATAAAAAATCTTCAATTCGACTAATAATAAAGGATAAACTTAAAATTCCATACCCCCCCCCACCTATTCCCAGTCCGATTTCAACCAAATGTGAATACTAGTGTTAAATTAAATGGTTATATATTAAAAGTCCGTCACGCAGGGGCTGCGTAAACTAAGCAGATTTCCCACTTGAAGTTTTACAATAGAGAAATCTCCATTCGAGAGCCGAACAGTTACGGCAAAGGGTCGAACTAGCTTTAGGCGGGAAACTCACTTGTCCGTTAGCGGCCCACATTTAATAAAATGCAAATATCTCGGTTAATATTCAAGATAGGGAATAAATGTAAATATCGAGTTTGGGAACGATCAAACAAAAATTGCGACCGCTAGAGCGTTAACAGACAAATCTCTCTCTCTCTCTCTCTCTCTCTCTCTCGTCTCTCCTCTCTCTCTCTCTCTCTCTCTCTCTCTCTCTCTCTCTCTCTTTCTTTCATCTGCTCTCTCCCTCCCTCTCTTCTACTCTCTCTCTTCTCTCCTCTCTATCTATATATATATATATATATATATATATATATACACTCAACCGCAAAAAAAAACCGGACACTTCATTTTTGTCGTATTAAAAGCCAATTTTCAGCAATTTTCTTTATGTGGGTATTCTAGTTATTACAGAGAATTTAGAGTCTAAGTCCATTGAACTAATCCCTTCAGGATTAGTAAACAATTAGATAAAACTCAGATTAGATTTATTTGTCCTGAAGTTGATCTATTCTAAACTGTAAGTAGTTTTTCGCACATTTAAACATCTTTAATTATTAACCAAGCATTTTCTTTAATTAATGTTTTATTAATTTCCTTTATTTATTTTCGGTCCAGAAAAATGAGGTATTCAAACTTAGATTTTTATGTACTTTCAAACTTAGATGGAAGGCCGGAGCTTAACGTTACATTGCCGAAACGCTTGGGGTAGCGAAGTCTACCATTCACTGTAATAAAAATGAAGAATATTTTTTTTTTTTTAAATGTGTTAATTTATCTTTTTCTTTTTTTTTATTTTGTATTTTTTTGTAAATAATCAATACAAATTATTCACTTTTGGCAGATTTTGTTTAAATAACGTATAGATTAACCAATTATTTTAATTAAAAAGATTAATATACATATATATTAAGTATTTAATAAAATTATAAGACTAAATCTAAGTGTCCGGTTTTTTTTGCGGCTGAGTGTATAAATTGTCTTGTATGTAGGAATAAAAAAAATGTATCTAATCGTTTTTAATTTTTAATTTGTTGGTTCAGTTATAATTAATTTTTTGTAATTTTATTTCTATTTTACATTATTATAGTTTGAGCCAAATCGCCTATTTGCGGGTCCTGTATGAATAAATAAAGTTTGGATTTTCGCAGTTTCATGAATTTGATCCTTTTGTGTTAATAAGTTACATGCTAGCAATGGAGAAGTCTGTTTGTATAACCCAGCACGTACAAGAGACCCTTTTTAATACCTCCAACAGTTTGTAGAGTATCTACCATTCATCTGAGGCGGCACTCTCAAAAGTGTTTGAGACTTGTAATTAATTAATGGGATAGGATTTATTCTCGAGCGGGGGCGAACAAGATGTTCCAGAAAGGAACATCAAGGAGTTCCCTTTGAGTTCAATTTGTTCAGGCCTAAGTGGGAAGCAATTCCAAGTGGAGAGGGATTATATGAAAGGAGCTTTTAGGATAGAAAGGAGCGTTGTCGAGTGGGCAAGGGAAGTGAACAAATAACAGCCAATGGCGGGGTGACTTTATTGGAATTTATTGGACGTGGTTTTGGAGCGGCGGTCATTCGTGGTCTCGCGACAAACACTTGTGTAAATCATCCTTTATGCTCTAAGAGGAAAGAGTTGTGTCAATAAGGCCGCGCTTAGAGACTAGTTTATTCCCTGGAAAAAAAAAAAAATAAAAAACCTTTTAACATTTTTTTCTTCGTCCTTTCCTCGAAGATCCCATTGAAAAAGTCGATGAGGTACGCCTGTAGTGTACATTAAATCTGCAGTCTGTACAGTTTCACTTTTTAATGGCTAACCTCAATCCTTCAGGAAACCGCATTAGCAGAAGAATCGTGAAGAACCAGTTGCGTTTAGAATAACAAGGTAGGCCCTAAATCGTCATTTGAGTTTTTATACAAAACACACACACATATATATATATATATATATATATATATATATATATATATATATATATATATATATATTTGTCTGTTAACGCTCTAGCGATATTGTTTTAGCAGATTTCTTTTAAGGGAAATTAACTATTGAGGTCGTACTCATGAGACAATTTTCAAAAAATTTCTTCAAATGTCCATTGATCCTACCCAGGACATGACGAAAATGTGGTCCATTCAAAATTATATATATATATATATATATATATATATATATATATATATATATATATATTTGTCTGTTAACGCTCTAGCGATCGCAATTTTTGTTTGATCGTTACCAAACTCGATATTTAAACGTTTTATGCAAAAAGACAGATCAAGTTCCTTAATGGCTGAAATCGGACGGCGAGGGGGGATTTTCGAAAATTTGTAATATCTCCGTTACCATACGTCGGATCAAAAAATTGTATAGAACCAATCTTATTGAAAATTAAATTTACTATAAATATTGTTTCACATATTTATTCTCGATCTTGAATACTAACCGAGATATTTGCATTTTTATTAATTGTGGGCCGATAACGGATGACTGAATTTCCCGCCAAAAGCTAGTTCGACCCTTTGCCGTAACTGTTCGGCTCTCGTATGGAGATTTCTCTATTGTATAACTTCACGTGGGAAATCTGCTTAGTTTACGCAGCCCCTGCGTGACGGACTTTTTTTATAGTCGTGAATCTATGTTTCCCTGTCATATATAACACTGGGCCTATTGGGTAATGAATATCTAATAAGAGCGAAGAGAGGGGTTAAAGAGGCTCGAGGAATTGATGTATGAGGAGTGACATGAAGGATGGATGCGAGGCGGTTGCTCAGAGTTGCGCTATATTCCGGTTGGTGTCTGGGTGCGTTACGCCGTTGCGTAACACTATACGTTACGCAGCCCCACGCAACATTTGCCTAATGAGAAAAGTGGCAGGGCTCCACACTTTGCGCTACGTAGCGTAATTGATTCCCGCCAAATGTATTAAAAGCCCTTACCCGTGCCCCATTTCATCACCCTTCATACGTGAGGTACTCCAAGAATCCCTTACGTCATTTCAGTAAATTTCCCCAAGGGGAAATCGCCCGTTGATACTTTATAGAGAGGATGTGAAGAGATTGACTTTTTCAAATATATATGCATACATAAATACATAGGGTGACCCAGGAGACACGACCCTCAAATACTCCTTTCAGCAGATTTCCTTAATCCCAGAATTCTCTCACCTATCACTCCCATACATTAAAAAGTACGCAGGGGCTGCGTAAACTAAGCAGAGTTCCTAAGTGATGTTTTGCAGTAGAGAAATTTCACGAGAGCCGAGCAGTTAAGGAAACGGCCGAACTAGCTTTTGGCGGGAAAGTCACTCGTCCGTTAGTAGCCCAGATTTAATAAAAATGCGAATATCTCGGTTAATATTCAAGATAGAGAATAAATGTATATAATAATATTTATAGAAATTTTAATTTGTAACACGATTGATTCTTTACAATTTTTCGATCCGATGCATAATAACGGAGATATTTCGAATTTTCAAAAATCCCCTCCTTTAAACCCCCCTTCTCACTGGTCCGATTTCAGCCATTAACGAACTTGATCTTTCTTTTTACATAAAACGATTAAATTTCGATTTAGGTAACGATCAAACAAAAATTGCGACCGCTAGAGCGTTAACAGACATATATCTATATATATATATATATATATATATATATATATATATATATATATATATATATATATAATTTTGAACGGACCTCATTTTCGTCATCTCCTGGGTAGGATCGATGGACATTTGAAGATATTTTTTCGAAACTCGCGTCATGAGTACGACCTCAATAGCTGATTCCTCTTAAGGGGAATCTGCTAAAAGGCTTACGTACCGACACAATACATAAATGAACAGAGAACGGACGACATGTAACAAATCTTACAGCTTACATCAATACATACCAAATATAACTTGCAACAACTACAGCACAATTAAGAGTCACCGTCACAAATGCACACAATTTCTAACGGAACATGGACAGGCAAGATATTATTAAAGAAGATTTAAAATTCAAGACAATGACAAAGGCACTAGCGACTCACAGACAACACAAAACATCTTACGTTTACTCTTGGCAGATTTCCCAAGTGATGTATTTCAATAGATACTTTTAACAATTGTCACCACCATGAATAATTAGTCAAAAGTCCGTCACGCAGGGGCTGCGTAAACTAAGCAGATTTCCCACGTGAAGTTATACAGTAGATAAATCTGCCCAATAACAACTGTAGTAGAAAGGTATCACTAAACCTATACCAGAGGGACGAATAGTAACGGAAACGGCCGCCAGAGCTCTCGGTGGAAAGTCCATATATATATATATAATTTTGAGCTAACATTTTCGTCATCTACTGGGTTGGATCGATGGACATTTCAGGAAATTTTTCGAAAATCTCGTCATGAGTACATCTTCAATAGCAGATTTCCATAAAAATGTGTTGAAATATCAGATAATAGGAACTCAATTATGTAATCATGTATGCAAAGTTATAATTTGACGCTATAACAATTAAATTTTATTTGAATTTCTAAAAAAAAAAAAAAGACAGTCGTTAGTGTTAATTATAATTATTGTATTCTAATGCCTCCTGTTACATTATCAGGAGGAATTCAATGCATATATAAATAGCGTCTGTGAAATGAAAGGTTTTCAGGACTAAATTGCTTAGCGCTTCTTGATTGTAAATTGAAGATTGGAGAAAACTCTTGGAATCTAAATTTAGAAATTTAATGAGGAGGCCAAATTGTTCTTGGAAATTACTTATTACAAACAGTTACTTATTTTACAATGTACTTTTTGTATGTGATATTCAGTAATATGTTTTCTTTGATTCAGAGTGTTGCATGTGATATGAAGGCACATATATTGGCAGATTTCCCTCAAAGGAAATCAGCTATTGTGGTCGTGCACATGATGCGATTTTCAATTTTTTTCTTGAAATGGCCATCGACCCTACCATTGAGATGACGAAATAAGGTCCGTTCAAAATTGTATATATAAATGTCTATTACCGCTCTAGCGGTCGCAATTATTGCTATAACGTTACTAAAGCCCATATTTAATAGTTTAATGTAAAAAGAAAGATCAAGTTCGTTAATGCCAGAAAACCCTCCTCCCACTTCGGATTTAGAGGTGGGATTTTCAAAAATTCGAAATATCTCTGTTACTATACGTCGGATCGAAAAATTGCATACAGCCAATCTTATTGCAAATGTAATGGTATATGAATATTGTTATATACATTTATTCTTTATCTTGAATATTAACCGAGATATTGGCATTTTTTTAGTTTTCAGCCTTCACCAAACTCCCCACATCTACTCATGTTACATAAACAATATTCTGTGATATAATTAACCACATTAACCGAAGCTTAAATCCCAAATATTTTTTTCAAGAGACATTTATGCGAGATACATGAAAATATGTTCTGTTGACCCCCCCCCCCCCCCGTGCTTAAGTTCTTGGACTATTAAAATTTGATTGATTGAGATAAATATTATTCTGCTTCATTATAAATTACATTTCTAGATATAGTATATAGTTTTCAATGAAATAAAAATCTTTGTGGAATATTAATTGATTGAGATAAAGTCCGTCACGCAGGGGCTGCGTAAACTAAGCAGATTTCCCACGTGAAGTTTTACAATCGAGAAATCTGCCTAATAACAACTGTAGTAGTAAGAAACCTCTAAACCTAAAACATTATTTAGGGCGTAATAACCCAGTAGTTTCTAGCCCCAAAAAACAGTTAACCTAACCTCTAAACCTATTCACGAGGGACGAATAGTTAAGGAAACGCCCGCCAGAGCTCTCGGCGGAAAGTCCGAACATAGCCTACTGGTGACCACACGCAGAATACAAATGCAAATATCTCGGTTAATATTCAAGATACAGAATAAATGTATAGAACAATATTTATAGTAAATTTAATTTGCAATAAGATTAATTCTATACAATATTTCGATCCGACGCATAATAACGGAGATATTTTGAATTTTCAAAAATCCCCCCCTCCCACTGGTCCGATTTCAGCCATTAACGAACTTGATCTTCCTTTTTACATAAAACGATTAAATTCCGAGTTTGGTAACGATCAAACAAAAATTGCGACCGCTAGAGCGTTAACAGACAAATATATATATATATATATATATATATATATATATATATATATAATTTTGAACGGACCTCATTTTCGTCATCTCCTGGGTAGGATCGATGGACATTTGAAGAAATTTTTCGAAACTCGCATCATGAGTACGACCTCAATAGCTGATTTCCTTTAAGGGAAATCTGCTAAAAAATCATTATGCTTCATTATAAAATAGAGTTCTAGATATAGTATATAGTTTTCAATGAAATCAAAGTCTCTGTCGTATATTAATTTTAACTCATGTTACCTTAGAATACTTTCTTCAGGAAAATAGAGAAGGCCATATATTTGGGAGGATGTAGGAATATCTGTATGATTGTAGGTCGAACAGGCCTCGGATCTAAAGCAGTGTGTTGGAGAATAGAGAGTGAGGGGCCCTGGATGGGGATCTGCTGGCGAGAGTTGAGCCTCCATCTCCCGCCACTCAATCCCCGCCCACGCCCCACGTCTCCCATTGAGCATCTCCCACGTCTATATCTCGTCTCCCATCTCCCGAATACTGCTCCTCATATCTATCTCCCAATTTCCATCGTCATCCCCACAACACTCATCTCGACGAGCTGGGGATACCGCATTTCGCCTTCTCAAGGAAAATGATGGCTTTGTTGGAACTGGTTAGTAAATCGGTCCAAAAAGCGGGTTTTGGGGATGAATGAAAAAAGTAAATTTTATTTTTGTTTCCATATTTAACAATTTTTACAATATATAGAAATTTACAGAAGCTTGGGTTAGTTTGTGTGACAAGTTTTTTCTTCACTGGAAATAAATGTAAATTTATACTATTGAATGTTAAATAGAATAATAAATACTTAAGGTAACAAATGAAACGTCTGTTACGCAGGAGCTGCCTAAACTAAGCAGATTTCCCACGTGTGCCACGTAATCGCCCTCGAATAGTAAAAGTTCAATGAAAACAATATTTTGTATTTAGGCTTCAAATAATGTGCTTCATAATATAACACCTTACTGTTAATATACAGTACTGGGGGTTTACTGAAGACAGAAAACTAAAAAATGCAAATATCTCGGTTAACAATCAAGATAGAGCAAAAAACGCACATAACAACATTCATCGAGCATTACGTTTGCAATAAGATTTGTTCTTTACTAATTTTCGATGCGACGTATATTAACAGAGATATTTGGAATTTTCGAAATTCCCCCAGTCTAAACCCCCCATCCCACTGGTCCGATTACAGCCATTAACGAACTTGATCTTTTATTTTACATAAAACAATTAAATACCGAGTTTGGTAACGATTAGGTAAAAACTGCGAACGGTAGACTGTTAAAAGACAAATATATATGGTGTTGTTTTTTTGGAGGTTTGGTCAATGTTGGTGAAAGAAACTTCTTAGTTTATGCCGATATTTCGAAAATCTTTATTTTCCCTTCTTCAGGATTGTAAAATTACAGTTGCTACTTTATAATTTTGCACATTTTTAGAGTGTAACAGAGGGTGTTTATGCTATAATTACCTACCAAGACTAAAGATACTTAAAAATTACTATACATAGTGCACTAGAATAACTGGTTATTGTAACCTTCCCTGGTCTGTTTACATTGAGCAGGGCCACAGCCGAATATTTTTGTATATCTGCAGTATACTGTTTTATGTTAGTTGAACTATATTATAACTATTATTCTAGCTATTATATGATGTTGGAACTATTGTTATGTGTTATTACAATTATTGTTATATTTTATTAAAGCTATATTCGTGTCATATACCAAAAAAAAACAACAAGAGCATATATTTATTTAACCTGGTCGAAAACATCAACACAGTTATATATATATATATATATATATATATATATATATATATATATTTCAACGGACATCATTTTAGTCATCTCCTGGGTAGGGTCGATGGTCGTTTGAAGAAAATTTTCGAAAATCGCGTCATGAGTACGACCTCAATAGCTGATTTCCCTTGACGGAAATCTGCTAAAAACGAAATAGAAATTTACAGAATGCCACTAATCAGTAAAGATTAGTAAATCAATAAAATGTCAAAGATATGAGCATGTCAGTGCCGGTGCTGTTAATTCGTGTTTTAGAAAATCTATATTTTTCTTGATAAATTATATTTAAAATTCTTTACTGACAAAAATTGGACAAGCCTTTTGGCAACATGTTTATAAATATAGGCCTATTTGCATAAGGAAAAATCAGTTATTAAGCAATGGATCCTACCCAGTAGATGACGGAAATGAGGTCCGCTCAAAACTATATATATATATATATATATATATATATATATATATATATATATATATGTATGTGTGTGTGTGTGTGCTCTAGTCGTTGCAATTTTTTTTTTTTTTGAGCGTTACGATACTTGGTATTTTAATTAATTTTGAACGGACCTCATTTTCATCATCTACTAGATAGGATCGATGGACATTTGAGGAAATATGTCGAAAATCGTATCATACGAACGATAAGAATAGCTGATTTCCCTTAAAGGAAATCTGACAAAATAACCTATAAAATCACTCAGATAGTAATGCGAAAACGTTTCAGTTTAAGGAAAACCAGCTTGGCGGGGACCATTTCTGGTAACCTGAATGGTATTTATCTATTGCAGTAGCGTTAGGTTTCCTTGTTCGTTAGTACAGTTTCTCACTATGAAATAAATCCCTGAACAAGATGTTTTCCGTTGGAGAGCGCACAGTGTAGAGACAGTAGCTAGCCAATCGGAGCGGACACTAATCCAGCCAGATCCGAGTAAATCCAGCCTCCATCACTAGCTATCATGCCCTAACTCACTACAGCCACAGCATCACTTACTCTCCTCTTATTCAGCCTATAGAAACTAAACCTCTTACTGTTGTGGGGCTTTAGAACATCTAGTGCTGGGCTTTGGAGAATGTAGTGTTGCGCCTTTTAGCGCACTTCCGGTAAGATAAATCAGCTATCTAGGTTGTATTTACCATGGAAATTTTGAAAAAGCTCACTACTCAAAGATAATAAACAAACCAAACGACGCCAAAGCCAAAATTATTGATATCGTTTCATTTCCATGTGGAACGAAAAAGTATCGTGAAAGTTTGTGAAAAAAGAAACCCGTCACGCAGGGGATGCTTAAATTAAGCAGATTTCCCACTTATTTGCATTTATCTGAAAAAGTTTAAGTTCACTAACAACAATATTTTGTATTTACATTTCAGTTGAAGCGCTACATAATATAACAACTTATTGTTAAAATGTTTGTTTGTTGGAAGTTGGGCAAAAAAATCAAGGTCATCTAGCCCAGCCCTCGCAGAACCGTATTTGAGTTCCCCGATCACGGGAAATCGCAGACACATGCACGCTAGGCCGTTTTTGTTATTATTATTTTTACTTTTTTTAATATTTCTCCTTTTTGTTTTGTTAATTTAGTTTAATTTTAATGTTTGATTAATAGCTTTAATTTTAATGTTTATTTAATAGTTTAATTTTAATGTTTATGTAATAACCTTCATGTAAATGTTTATTTAGTAGCTTTAATTTTAAGGTTTATTCAATTGTTTATTTTATTTTTAGTTTGTTATAATGAGTAGGAGTAGGGGTTTACTTAAGGCCAAAAACTAAAAAATGCAAATATCTTGATTAACAATCAAGGTATTGAGAAATCATAAATAACAACATTTATAGAACATTAGATTTGCAACAATATTGGTTCTTTACAATTTTTTTTCTTTACATTTTGAACGGACCTCGTATACGTCATCTAGCAGGCAGAATCGCAAAATGTTATAGTACCAATCTTGTTGAACTATTGATGTTCTACAATTGTTGCTCTATGGCTGTTTTCGTCATTCAAGCATTCATTGTGTTATTCGTAATTTCTTGTTTTGTCAGAATAGGTTTTGAGATGAGGCCACTAAGGTGTTTTACCAGTACGTGGGAAATTAGTTCGTGGTTCCAAAATTAGTTCGAGTTATTTGAGTAATTTGTAAATAATGCTTATTCCAGATAAATCGAGTTATACCCACTTCCTTGTTTTTTGCCTTCATCCAATCACTTCGCACCACTTCTACTCAGTGGTTTTAAATAAAAATAGAAAATAGGTTGAGATGAGGTAACAAGAATGCTAGGACTTTTCCTTTAGTTCTGCTTCAATCCTTTAAATAGACCCTTCTGCTTGTCAAAATGAAATCTGCTCGAAACTAATGGCGATACTTGTTCGAGCCATCCGGGCACAACAGACTCGTAATAAGAATTAGGGAGTAATTAAATAGTCCATTTTCCACATGAAGAGGGACAATAGGAGGCGAAACACGGACATAATAGCAAGGAGATAGGAGTCAGCGGAAAGCCTCTAGGGTCAGGGGCTAATTTTCTGGACGGAATCTGTTTTCTTTGAGGGCACAAAGAAAGCCCCCTCTGTGTCTTTGAGGCCCATGTGTCTTTGTGCTGTGGGCTCTTTGTGTTTGTGAATAGTGGGCGGTCCTTCTATAGCAGCCAGAACCAGTAATTGCTCTGTGAATGGGCCTACTGTCTTATCTAACCCCCACTCCTGCACTCTACCACCCCCACTCCTGCACTCTACCACCCCCACCCCTGCATTCTACCACCCCCACCCCTGCATTCCCTTACCCCACTCCGCTGCACTCTTACCCCCACTCCTGCATTCTCTTGCCGCCCCACCTGCACTCTCTTGCCCCTCCCATTCCAGCACTCTATTACCCCCACTCCACTGGATTCTCTTACCACCCCTCCTGCACTCTCCTACCCCCACCCCTTCACTCCGCTGTCAATTGACCGAGCTCACTCAGTTGTCCCCCTCGTGCTTTTAGCTTTCTCTCTTAGGCCCCAAATTAATTAGTTTTTAATTTATATTCTACTTCAGAGCTTTCAAAATAAAAGGGTAAATTGCTTCGACTCCAATTACAAGGGGGGAAGGAAGGAAAATATATTTCTCTCGTAAAGACAATGTTTTGAAAAGATTCAAATCTTCACTTCATTCATAATATTAGTTACTACTAAGCACAACTACTAGCCGACAGTAGCCAATTTATAGATGATGTTTTTAAGTATTTAAGAAATAATGGATTATATGATGAAATATAAAAGCTATTATCTACAATTATGAAAGTTATACATAGCAAGCACTCACTGTACGTGGAATATAAGTTTTGCCCCCACATTCTTCAAATGTCCATCGATCCTACCCAGGAGATGACGAAAATGAGGTCCGTTCAAAACTGTATATATATATATATATATATATATATATATATATATATATATATATATATATATTTGTCTGTTATCGCTCTAGCGGTCGCAATTTTTGTCTTATCGTTACCAAACTTGATATATAATCGTTTTATGTAAAAAAAAAGATCAAGTTCGTTAATGGCTGAAATAGGTCAAGGCCCCCCCTCCCCCTTATGGAGTTCGTTTATGGCTGAAATCGGACCAAGGGAGGGGGGGGGTGGTTTAGAGTGGGAGAATTTCTAAAATTCTTAATATCCCCGTCATTATGCGTCGGATCGAAAAATTGTATAGAACCAATCTTGTTGCAAATGTAATTTTCTATAAATGTTATGTACATGTTTTCACTATCTTGATTATTTACTGAGATATTTGCATTTTTTAGTTTTCGGTCTTCAGTAAAGCCCCACTCCTACTCATCTCATATTTTCAATATTCTATTATGTTATGAAGCACTTTATTTAGAGCTTAAATACCAAATATTGTTCTCATTGAACTTTTAAGTTTTGAGATAAATGCAAATACGTGGCGCACGTGGGAAATCTGCTTAGTTAACGCAGCCCCTGCGTGACGGACTTATATTTTTGTTATATTATTTTTATTTTGTTTCTTTTTTCCCTCGTGTCGTATATATACTAACAATTTATATTTAGTTTGGTCCATTATATTTATTTTGTACATTTGTAAAATTTAGCTTTGTAAAAGTTTTAATATTTATTTAATTTTGTGAAATTATATTCAAACATGTAAAAAGATGAATCGCCAATGTAGCGGCATCTCAAATAAATAATAATAATACTAAGCACAACTCAAGTCTACGATGTCCTTTTTCAGCAATTCAGAGCTGTGTGGTCATACAATTCCGGCTCACTATTACAACTACTCCCCCCACGGCGCCCTTAAAACAACGGTAGAGCGTCCGAATTTAGATAATCTAAGTGTAGCAACATCAGGCATGGTCAGTAGTTGAATGGGTGACTGCTGAGATAGTCCACCGGTTCACTACTAGAGCACGCTTGTGTCGCGGTAGCAGTGGAATGGCGGGAGTCTAGAGATTAAATCAGTCTGAGAGCCCGTCGGTATGAAGAAGGACTTGACTCATCTAGATACCGTTGACTAGCAAACTGGCCTTAAGTGGTATGACCACTGCAGATATAAAGAGGTCCGTCAGCCTACTGGAGATAAATCATTCCTCCTTGGTTAACGGGGGCTGTACGTCGAGCTGATCACACACTACGAAAAACAATCTGATCACGAATCCCTCGAGCCTGCCCAACATGGCTAAACAATATAGAATGCCAAATGGAGAAAAATAAAATCTTAGTTCCACTATGAAACTAGTTATATGTACTATTCTGTCCCTACCTTTCAGTTAATATATATAAACTATATATGGTACTGAGTGGTCCTATTTCTATTTTTTGTTACATGCATTCTTGTGTTGAGGTATATATAAACTCATTGTCGCAGTGTTTTTTTTTTATTATTGGGTTCTATGTCTAATAATTGTGTTCCATTGTATGTAAATAAGTGGTCATTAGACTAATGCACTATTTGGGTTCTCTATTTTAAAGTCTAACTTATTTCCGGTTATATAATTGGTTATGTACTGACTGGTTTCTCCGTGTGTTCAGCCAGTAATGATGGCATCTACCTACTGGTTTGACAATAGTTTATTCAATTATTGATGCCTGGTTCGTGATTTAACGTACCCCACCTATTCCAGCCACGACTTACACGGAGGTCGGAAGGTGTGAAACGCCGGATGGCTGCGCCACGGAGTATAAATCTCATTATGGATTGAGGCCATGAATCTCCGTTGGGGGGGGGGGGGGTAATAGGGCTCAATTTTGATCACAAAGCCTCAAATGACGGCCATCAATTCCGCCTTGCGGTTGACGTCGGCCTGATGCAGATGGCGCTGCAATAAACAACAAAGCAGGCGATATATCCAGCCACGCACCTGACACGGGCAACAATTTCTGCAAGGTTCGCAGATTGCTGGCGGATTAATGACGCGGGTTTGGAAGCGGCGGGGAAAATGTGACGAAGCGTTCCAGTGAAAGACTCCATACTTCATTAGTAGCTACGGCACAAGAGAACCGTATACTCCCGTTCTACCTCATATGTCCACGACAAAAAAAAAAAAAAAACGAAGATAAAAGGATTGTAAATATTATGGTGGAAATGGTATGCAACTCTGAACAATGGCATCATCTATTGCCAGAGAAAAGATGTAAACCTAAAGGACATTAGCTGGTTCTGCTGTACCGGACCTATGCATCATTCCAGCCTATGGTTTAGCCCAAAAACCTCTTATTTTTCCAAGTGAAGGTTTACAATAGATAAATCTACAAACTGGGTAACACTACCGCGAATGAATCAATACAAATGGAAATAGGAAATTTTTCAGTCAATTTACAAGTTAATAATTTCTAAAGAGAAAAGCGTAAACAAACAATCCAGGAAACCTCGCAGCGCTGAATAGAGGGATAGAAATATTTTAGACCGGAAAGAAGAACAATTACTGAAATATATCTGAATATAACATATTAATTTTGTTGGAAACTATTTACTATATCTAGTACTGTGATTTATAATGAATCAGAACCATTTTTATCTCAATCACTCAAATTTTAGTAGGCCGAGAACAAAAGGAGGAGAGAGAGGGAGATTGACAGAACGTATTTGCATATATCTCACAAAGTAAAAGTTGAATGAAGACAATATTTGGTATTTAACCTTGTAATGAATTGGTTCATGATATAACAGCAAGTATTATATCATACGTAGGAGTAGGGGTTTACTAAAAGCAGAAAATAATAAAATTAATATATCTCAGTGAATATTCCTGGTACAGAAAATATAAATAGAACAGCATTTATAGATCATTCAATTTGAAATACGATTGATTCTATTTTTAAATATTTCGAATTTTAAAAATTTCCACCTTCCACTACTCCGATTTCAGCCATTAACGAACTTGATCTTTCTTTTTACATGAAGAGATTAAATATCAAGTTTGGTAACGGTGAAACAAAAATTGCGACCACTGGACTGTAGACAGACAAATATATATATATATATATATATATATATATATATATATATATATATATATATATATATAGTACAATTTGAACGGACCTCATTTTCGTACCTCTGGGTAGGATTGATAGGCATTTGAAGAAACATTTCGAAAATCACGTCATGAGTACGACCACAATAACTGATTCCCTTGAGGGAAATCTGCTACAAATGGGTTATACCCACCGATAATACAGGCCTATGGCCTTGCGTATGGGATTATTTTGAGGACTACATGTCTGTCTTGGGCTTAACGTGACCGTCTCGTTGGGAAGGTCGAATATTTGTAAAACAAGTGTAGTGCTCCTGAAGAGGCGTCATACAGTATATAAAACATGAAGAGTAAAAAAAAAATGTGTCGAAGATATTTCACGTGTTTTCATCTATTGATCTTCCGCCGTTTCCCCTTCAACGAATTGAGGTCAAATTTCGACAATACAATTTTTTCTCAGTCTTGAGGAAATACCCAAATGGAATTTTTGTCTGAATTCTTTCTATGTACAATCATGCCATGTCAAACTAAATGTTTGTTTTAGCAAATTTCCCTTAAGGGGAATCAGCTTTTGAGGCCGTACTCATGACGCGATTTTAGAAACATTTCTTCAAATGTCCATCTAGAATCGATGGACATTTGAAGAAATGTTTCCAGGAGATGACGAAAACTATATATATATTGGTTAGCGCTCTAGTGGTCGCAAATTTTGTATAATCGTTACCAAACCCGGTATTTAATCGTTGTATGTAAAAATAAAGATTAAGTTAGTTAATGGCTGAAATCGGCATAAAGGGGGGGGGGGAATAGAGGGGAATTTAAAAAATTCGAAATCTCACCGTTACTATAGTTGGGTTCGAAAAATAGTAAAGAACCAATCTTATTGCAAATGTAATGCTCAATAAATGTTGTTATGTGTTATGCGTTTGCTCTGTCTTGATTATAAACCGAGATATTTGCATTTTTTAGTTTTCCGTCCTCAGTAAATCCTCACTCCTACACATATTGACAGTAAGGTTTTATATTATGTAGAACATTTTTTGAAGTCTAAATACCAAATATTGTTCTCATTGAAACATTACTTTTCGAGATAAATGCAAATACGTGGCACGCCTGGGAAATCTGCTTAGTTTACGCAGCTCCTGCCTGACGGACTTCAAATAGATTTTGCTATTGTTGAGATTTTAAGTTTACTTTGTTCCTGCGTGGCAGACTTATACTAGCTTCTACTTCCAGTTGGGCTAAAATACACGGGGTTAGATGGAAGGGAGTCTACACTCAGCGAGCCGGTCTAGTGGGCTAAAACATGTTTTAGGTTTTTGCATATAGGAACACAGGCTGCGTCTCCAACAAGTAGGGGGCGTTCTTCCTCAGCTCAAACAAGCTTTTTTGCCCTGCATTGTTAGTAAACACTCTCCCTTTTTCGAGGATAGTCAGAAACTAATTAAAACCTTAATTGAAGAAATTACCCAAGAGTTTAGTGGGATCAACTAAATTCCTTCAGATTTATTGTATGTAGCATATGCCTCAGCTGCTGTGTTTACACTCATAACTGAAATTGTAATCTATATAAATGGAAATCAGGTTTGTCTGTCCACCCGTTTATTACTCAATCTTTCAAAAATGGCACAGGGGAATTCTGTGAAATTTTATATTTGTGAGTCAACTATCCCAAAGCACAACAAAGGCTATATTATAATCCAACACTGGCTAATTTTACTGTTTTTGAAGCTGCTGAAGATTTTCGCAAAATTCATCAAATGTTCATCGACACTATATGGGCGATAACGAAATTGAGCTCCATTCCAAATTATATATATAATTTTTTTTAATTTTCAACTTTCAGTATGCCCACCCTTCCTTTTAGCCCTCGAACGTTAACAATAAGCCACTATTTTATGAAATATCTTGTTCCAAATTAAAATACCTAATACTGTATTCATCTGAATGTCATTATGTGGGATAGATGCAAATACGTTGTATGGAGACTTCATCAAATAAGATTTTATGTTCTTAATATGATAATGTTTATTTTATCTATACTCGATATTTATAAGATTCATTCAACACTAAAGATCACATTTGTGAATGACTGTAATCAGACCAGGAATAGGGGAGTTTGATTCTTGGGAATTTAAAAATTAAAAATAACTCCGTTATTATGAGTATGATCAGGTTGAGTCGGTGCTGTTGCATACATTCTTACGTTACTACAAAAATTATGAACGTTGGTTATTAGAGAACGTTTGGATTGGAAAATTAAATACACAAACTTTAAAGTTTTTATCACTTCACGATTTACTTCACTTCTAATCACAATAGCACAGCACAATAACGCTCGACCGCGTGAATAACTGAAGTTCGCAAAACACGGCTCTGCACTGATCTTCACAAAACACGGCTCTGCACTGATCTTCACGAAACACTGCACTGCACTGATCTTCAGAAAACACTGCACTGCACTGAAACTAATAAGCACTGTTCACTTAATGCTGTACTGTACGCAATCTTAATCAATAGTAAGAAATCTGAAAGCTGTCGGGCGTGTAGAAACTGTCGGGAGAGCTGGGAGACTTTTATATAGACCGGCACCATGTCTAGAAGGGCTCAGACGGTGTGGTGCCTCCGTCGCTTAGAAGATTCTAGACTTAACTTGCGCTGCTCGTGCAGGGGTGGGGATGCCTTCATTTTCTTCATAATACATAAATAAGTGATTAACTTAATTTTCAAGTACATAATTTTATAATAATTTTCTGTAACTCAAGTATTAAGTTAGGAATTCCCACTTTCGCGTTTTCAGTATTCTGTTGGATTATTGAATTTTTACTGAGCAATAGAAAATATATGGTGAGAAGAAATCAGTAGTGTATCATTAAGCGCGTTGGAAATTACAACATATTTTAGGCAGCCGCTGCGTGACGGACTTTTTTTCTGTCAGTAAAAAGAATGTTGTTAATAGAGCGGAGACGTGTAAAGGCTGTAGCTTAGGAATGTGTCCTAATGTAATAGCCATCACTGTCACGATGTCCGGCGACTGTGTGTGTGTTCTAATGTGTGCTGCATAAATCTAAGGAGGAATTTCATATTGCTGTCTTAGAGCTTACAACAGGATGGCGAGGAATGCAACTCAGGGGTCGATGGAGAAAGTGTAGGGGAAAGTTGGCAACATTCTATATGTCTGTTGTCTACACAATGTCGGCGAAAAGTCCGTCACGCAGGGGCTGAGTAAACTAAGCAGATTTCCCAAGTTGCTGATATGACGTACTACTCATCTTCCTATACATTGTCTATTTCTAAGTCAAGATCCGATGAGCAGAAGTTGGGGGTTTACAGAAAGATGAAATCCAAATAAAAAAGTCCGTCACGCAGGAGCTGCGTAAACTAAGCAGATTTCCCATGTGAAGTTTTACAATAGAGAAATCTGCTTAATAACAACAGTAGTGGTAAGGGATCTCTAAACCTATTTACGAGGGACGCATAGTTACGGAAACGGCCGCACTAGCTCTCGGAGGAAAGTCCCGAACATAGCCGACTCCTGCCGACCACACACACAATCCAAATGCAAATATCTCGGTTAATATTCAAGATACAGAAAAAATGTATAGAACAATATTTATAGTAAATTTAATTTGCAATAAGATTGAGTTTATACAATTTTCAATCTGACGCATAATATATTTCAAATTTTCAAAAATCCCCCCCCCCCCAATAGACCGATTTAAGCCATTAATGATCTTGATCTTTCTTTTTACATAAAACGATTAAATTTCGAGTTTCGTAACGATCAAATAAAAATTGCGACCGCTAGAGCGTTAACAGACAAATATATATATATATATATATATATATATATATATATATATATATATATACAATTTTGAACGGATCTCATTTTCGTCATCTCCTGGGTAGGATCGATGGACATTTGAAGAAATTTTTCGAAAATCGCGTCATGAGTACGACCTCTATAGCTGATTTACCTTAAGGGGAATCTGCTAAAAAGTCGCCCTTATTGTACATGTAGATATGTTGAAATCATCGCCGTACCATATTCCTTTGCCCGGGAAATTTGCCTAATTTACCTCAGTGACGGACTATTTTTCTCACCCGGTGAATAATTCATCGGCCATTGGTGAAGCCACCCAGTTTGTTAAAATATATGAGATGGGGTAGATATATATTTGGTCGGGTAATAAATAATTCTCCCATGGTTTTGCTCTGTGTGTAACTGTTGCGGGGTGCTTTGTTAGTATATGTTAAATGGTTGAATATGTGTGTTTATTGGGAAATAGGCGTGCAGGTAGTTCTGCCTTAATTATAAATGCAGATGTGTGTGTCCAATATTTGGCAGAATTCGTGTGTGTGTTCCTTCCGTGTATGTATAGCAGAAGGGCGTGGTTTAGTCTAGTCGATTCCCCAATGTTTTTTTTTTTTATGAGTCAATGCTGTGCACTTTTGTCTTCTTCCTGTAGACGTAGTTGACGTATTATGATGAGAAATGCCTATATCCATATCATAACTTTATGATATAACGCGAAAGTGCCAACAAACAAAAATCACTAAAAACAGCAAAATAAATAAACAAATAATAATATCTCGTTCTGTAAACTTTCATGTTCCCGACTGCCAAAAAATATAACATTCCAAAACTTGGTACCTCTACGCTGCCCCCGGCAGCCTATTGGAGATACCTTATTCCAGGTCCTCCTTGGTTAACAGGGACGGTACGTCGGGATTTTCACTCACCATGTAAAATTATGATCAAGAATCGTTCAAGTCTCGCTGATGGGGGAAGGGGTGGTTAAAGATGTCCAAGGTCGATAATACCAGCCGAACAAATTAAAACAAAATTGGAGACATTGTTAATTATTTATGTTTTGTAAATATTTTTTATTTCTAGCACACATGTGCGAGTTGCCTTAAACAAATTTAAATGTTATGTATGCACACCGGAACAGGATTTAAAAAAAAATAGTTTTACGTGTGAGTAGTAGCAACGCTTTCCATAAGATGTCAGAAAAAACGGCAGAGAGAGAGAGAGAGAGAGAGAGAGAGAGAGAGAGAGAGAGAGAGAGAGAGAGAGAGAGAGAGAGAGGAGAGCACAGATCCAGCCCCTATGCCCGTATCCAGCGAGAGTTATCCTAGTCCCCATTATGGCCTCGGTCGTATAGCAGGAACCCCAACGGTGCTTCGATACCTTGATCAGGACAGGAATTTTTGAATGGCGCTACAACTGCATTGCTTCATTTCAAATTGCGAAGTATAAGTTTCGAATGAGAATGATATATCCGTTAGACATAAGTGCCAGCCCATTGCTAAATAAGAATACAGCCGATTGCTAGTGAAGGATCTTGAAACCAGCCGATAGCCAAGGACGGATCCCGAATTCATCAAATTGCTAGGGATGGATCTTGTAGCCGACCGATAGCCAGGAACGGATCCCCAGGCAAACCGATTGCCCCGGATGGATCCCGAATCCAGCCAATTGCTCTGGACGGATCCTGAAACCAGCCGATAGCCAAGGACGGAACCCGAAGCAAGCCGATAGTTAGTGACGGATCCAAAAATACGCCGATTGCAAGGAACGTATCCCGGAGCCAGCCGATTTCCATGGTTGGTTATTAAAGCAAGCTGATTGCAGGGAAGAATCCTGAAGCCAGCCAATTGCTATGGAAGGAACCCGGAACCAGCCCATTGCTAGGGACGGATCTCTAAATAGGCCGATTTCCAGGGTCGGATCCCGAAGCAAGCCATTAGCCAGGGGCGGAAATACTTTTTTAATGAATTATTACATTACTAATATAATTTTTAAACAATCATTTATTAAAATTTACATGATTTTCCTTGATGGCCATACCTCCTGCATTTCATATGTACCACATGTCAGACTTAACTTGAATAATGATTTTATCTTACCTCATTGTGATGATAGTTTCGGTATTGCAAACAAATCCAAAGCAATATCCTTGCTCAGCATTGTTCACATCATGGTGTAGTTGTTGTCCAGTGAATGTGCTAGTGTTGCTACCCCAGGGAATGTGTGCGGCTACTGAGGAACGGTGTGCAGGGGAACAGCTAATAAAGCAGACACATGTGAGAAGCAAGAATGACAGAGTGCTCTAATAAAGGAGCAGGCCTCTTCAAGGCAGGAATTTCATCTACTCTTCTCCTTAACTCCTCAATTCTTCTCCTTTGATTTCTCTCTGTTTCTCTCACTCTCTCTACAACTACTACAATCCAATCCAACCTGCGTGTGTGTGTATTTTGCTTTCTGGGACCAAAGTGGACCGAAAACGGACAAAGAACAGAAAACATCGAAAGTCGAAGAAATTCTTCGAAATAGGACAGACATGATAAAAATAATTCATTAAATTATATGGCTTACGTAGTGGGGCCACTCGGAGTAACAAAAAGAATAAAGAAATACGAAGCATTTGTACTTAATGGAGGAGAATGGATCTGAAATGTAACAAGAGATTTTAACCGGAAACTAATTTACATAACAATGGCTACCTGTCAAATAAATATTGGATAACGGAAGGGATAAATAATCCATTTATTGCCTTGAAAATAGTCCTATTTAATGTTCTGAGCACGAAGCATGGAATGTCTTTTGGTCTAATATTGAACAATACCGTTCTTGGGATCAAATAATTGTAGTATCCCATAAAAATAAAACAATTTTGCATCAGGTTAGACATGTAAGTTAAAGCGTTGAGCTTAATCTCACACGGTAAGCCTATAGTGGCTTGTTATATTCCCGCCTAGAGATTACGAATTCATTTTGTGGTGAACTCATTAAATAAATTCTTAAGTCCCAGCCTGGATAGAAAAGTGTGGTGACCAGTAGATGACCCGCCACAATTAGCCCTATTACCATAAACTGGACATTAATAAATAATTTAATTTTTGAATAATGATAATAACATTAGCATTCCGAGAAAGCATGTGATCAAATTTTATTCAAGCATTCTGTATGGTAAAAATTATGAATTTTGTTATTTTAAAGGAGGGCTGAATATATAACAACTCCATTAAATTCGAATTAGGAAAAAATGTGTTGAACAAAAATTGTCTAATAGAGAGCAAAGAAAAAGTAGAACATTTATGGCACTTAATATAGTTGCGAAAACTATGTACATACATGAAAAAATTAAACAGAGTTAAATAACAATTAGTTTAATTTTGCAATCCAACTCGTTTATTATTCACGTAATGAACGTTATAATATTTAAACAATGAGTTCTTCACTAAATAAATTCCCATTGCCCAGGCGGGAATCGAACTCGCCACTCTAGGTTTACCATGTGAGATTAAGGCCAACGCTCTCATGCCTAACCTGAGCCCCTTAATGTTGTATAAAATTGGCTTCATAAAATCTTTTGATCAGTGCCATAATAAATGATATATCCTGAATTTCCAAATCCTCCACTTCCCCTTTTTTTATGACTTTAACGCATATGAACAAATGATCCATATCGAATATGGTAGTTATCAAACAAAGAATTTAAATCCAGGAATGGGAAATTAGTCTGTGTTTTTACGCATTTGCGTCTAACACACTTAGCAACGAGTTCTTCGAAACCCATACTTAATAATTAAGCTGGGAATAAGAAGTATTTTAATAAGAAAAAATTAATGGTTATTAGTTAAAAATATAAAAGTATTGACAGCAAACAGTATCACGTTTTTGTCAACATTGTTGGTCAAAAATGGCCAAAGGATAAACCCTTAATATTACACCGATAAAAGACGGGCTTCAGGAGAGTTTTTGACGAAAGACTTGGAATAAAAATAAAATATCAATTTGCATGTAAAATGATTGAATATAAGGGGTGGAAGGACTCCATTATGACTGGGAGTGTTGAGTAAGATATATATTGCAGAGGATAAAAATAAATACAGATTGAATGGCTATATATAAAAGAGAAAAGAAATCTAATAAAAGCAGCACTTATATCGGCGGAGAATTCCTAATAAAAAATTCACGTTCAATTCTACCTCGATTCGTATCTTCCCTTTCCATTGGACACCATTTTTATTTACATTAAATATATATATATATATATATATATATATATATATATATATATATATATATATAATAAATATGTATAAAGAAGCAGTGTTTGAAATGTTTAGCAAAAAACTGCACATATTTAGTACCGTATAAAATTCAAGATTAACATTTTTCCCCAATTTTCAGAAATTCATTACTTCGTTAATAGTCAAATAACATAGTTGAAATTTTTACTCTACTTTGCTATCATGTAGGACTATATAATCTGTAAAAATCATAATTTTATATTCAGTACCATCAGAGGTACATACACAACATCAAACTTTACAAAAATTGAAAAAAAATCAGAGTTATAAAAAAAACTAAAACAATGCTTAATGCTGTTACTCTATACAATGTGAGGACATGTTGATTTCGTGCTAAAAAATAAAAATGGCCTCGAAAAAAGTTGCGACCGCTAGAGCGGTGACAGACAAATATATAGATAGATTCATTATGAAATTTGTTATTGGTTATTTTTGAATAATCACTCTGCTGTCTATGAATACTGTATGTATGCCCGTTAGTGTCGTTTTGTCCTACAAAATTTAATATGCACCTTCCTGGGAGTTCTACGGCTGTTTCCAGCAACTCATGACGTATGAAAAGGCGAGAGGAATAGTTACTTCTATCCTGCTTCAAATTATTCTACAGACGTCGACAACTAGAAGAATACTACAAAGAGGAAAACAAGTTGTAAACAAACACATGACTACAATTGCAGAGGAGACATGAGACTACAATCCTCTTAGGGCGGGGCAGGCCTTTGATCATTGTTGTGCCAACAAGGGTCTTGAGAAAACAATGCCACTTATATAATGCTTTGTGCAGAGCCGTCTCTATTAAAGGAGTGATAAGCCTTATCAGGAGAACGCACAACCTTACCTGAGCCAAAATGGCGAGAAAAAAGTAAAAAAAAATATATATACATACTTTGGCTTTCACGTTTAATTATTTCTTTTTTTTTAATGCAGAAAACGTTTCAAGAACAGAAATGGCCTAAAAGTTTAAAAGGGGATTTCTTAATTACAACCGGGCACAAAACCCTTTTCAAACTTAATTATGCGTAATTACAGCTTTTAAACAAATCTCGCTTAATCTAATGCCAAAATCATAACAACCACCGTCTTAATTATATTATACTAAATTCAAATATAAACAAAAATTAATGTAATACAAAGTCAGCCACAACAGGTACTGCAAAAACTAAAACGATTTCATGGATGTAAAACAGTTTAACTTTATCTTAAATAGTTTATTTTTTACACCCTCCTAAAGTTTTTCAAATTCCTTTGCTTTATCGATCTGGGGGGGGGGATTGAATTTGTTATTCCGTAGAAAATAAATTATACCTTCATTATTTGCCATCTAATGTTGATACATTTTTTTATGAGAACACTTCAATTAGTTTGAAACCCGGAAAAAAATAAATACCATAAAGTATCTACCAATGGTCTGGAAAAAATACTGAATAATGGAAATATTTTAAAATGAAATATAGAGTTCCGCGCTACATGACATATCATGATGTAAGATTTTTGTCTTCTCAAATTAGATTTTCTATTTCCGCACTAATAATTAATAATTAAGTCATTAAATGAAGATTCAATATCATTTTTAGATTATAAATACTGATTCCGACTTAGATTGAGGTAGAAAAGCTAGTAGTATAGTGGGAGGGACATATATATATATATATATATATATATACATAATTGTGTCTGTGCTCTTAAATTTTGAAACTCGATATATAAACTACTACTAACGATCAGTTTCGTTAATGGCTGAAATCGGACAACTGGGAGGGAGCTTTAGAGGTAGAATTTCGAAAAATACGTCCTAACATAACGTGTGGCATTGCAAATTATTAAAAAAAATCATTTTATGACATTCTTAGGTTCTAAATTTCGTTTTCATTGAACCCTTAAATAACAAAAAAAATACTCTAAAATGGTTCCCACACTAAAGATCATATCCGTTTATGGCTGAAATCTGACCAAAAATAGAGTAGGAATTCGAATATAACTCCGTTTTTTATGAGCCTCATGGCAAAACATTATAGAACCATTCTCGTTAAATTATCTCACTGAAGTTGAAGGTTTGATAGCAAAAACCCCACTAGTCCAATAAACTGAAAAATGTGTTATAGGTGTCATTATGTAGCGTACAGTATTACTCATATACTGATACAATCGAAATCGTCAAAAACACCTCTCGTCGGACTGTTTGGGGAATTAAAATACGGCGAGACCGCAATAACCCCACTAGCCATGAACGCTTCGACTAAGGGCGTTCTACAACTTGCTGACTAGCTGCAACAAGCTGCAGCAAGGAGTTGCAGACGAGACTGTTGGCCCCTTGTTGCAGCAGCCGACTCCTCTTGTCTTGACTCACGGATGTGAAGATTGATTTTTCCAAAGTTATTGTACACGTTATTCAATATTTCGCTTCATAATGTTTCTTAAATTGCTCATTTTTCTTGTTACAATTATTAAATTAGATTAACTAGTGACTCAATATGCCGAATACTATTTCTTCTACCTGATCATGTTATCTATATGATATTTGACTTTTAGGTTTTCGTTGAATTTCACCAAAAACCTCATTAACTCAGAACATTCTTCTTCCCCATTGAAAGAGGTTATATTTGATCATCTGAAAATTAGTATAGATAATATTCCTGAACCCCAAGGAGCTTACTAAAAGAATATCTCATTTTCATTCCTTTGAATGAAGAAAAACTTTTTTTTTTTAATTTAACAAAAAAGGTTTTTTTTTTTTACTAGTGGGGGTTTTGCTAGCAACCCTTCAATTCTTGTTCTTTAGTATTTTTTGTAACTCAAATACTAAGCGAGTTATTCTTACTGTCTTGTTTTCAGGCTTCAGAAACAACTACTTCTACTCATCAGTATTTTTATATGAAAATGAATATGTGGTGAAGAAAAAGAAACCTCCTCTGCTTATCGTTCTTCATAGATATGGGTTATACAAATCGATAATATCCACCAACTCAGGAAATACAATGAACAAGGGAAGAATTGTTCCTAGAGAGCTGTCCACCTTCCAGAAAAGGGATCAATGAAAATAAAGTGGCTGTTTATCAACATTTTATCGGGAGGAAAAGGAGCAAGGAGGTGCGTAAAGTGTGAAACTCTACCCGGAAGTTAGTGAGGAGGGTTGACAAACTGATAACGCTTATCAGAGGTGGGATATCCGGGGAGGGGTGGGGGGCAGCTAAACAACAAGTCTTAAAAGGCTGTAACAGATTGAAGGTAATCTCTCTTGAAGGGCCAACTTTTCCACCGGCGCGAGCAGTTCGTTTATTATGCCCCCCGGGCCTATCTGCCCCAAATGGAATTTTCTTCATAAGCCAGCCGAAAGGAGAACAACTTGGAAAACTTTCTATCAACAAAAACTTATTGGATATTGGCAAGGGTTTTTTAGGATATCAATAATCCTACTTCATGAAATTTCCACGCTTTTCTCCCCCCCCCCCCGCTCATTTTATATCTCAGGATTCCTTGCAATATCGCCCGACAACGACGAACTGCACTGTCTCAGTTGATTTGCTGTTCCTGTAAAACCTTATTTATACTTTGCAGCGGAAGACAAACTACTTCTTTTCCAAACAAAGTGATTCGTAATTTACAAAGGATTTTTAATATAAACTCTAATGAGTACATATACAATTTTGAACGGGAAATAATTTAAATATTTAGTTCTTAAGATCTTGAGTACTCGAATATCGTTTTTAAATCATCTTATAAATGAATTCATTGATATTGGAAACAAAATAAAATTTGTATTTGGCGCAGAACAAGTAGGACTCAAAAATAAAAGTCCATCACGCAGGGGCTACGTAAAATAAGAGCATTTCCCACTTAATGGTATGACATATTTGTGAAACCATCTCACCACATATTCTCTATTTCTAAGTAAAATAACGGAGATGTTTTGAATTGTTTGTTGAGTTTTCAAATTTCCCTCTCTCTAAATCCCCCCATTCTAATTCTAATTGAGCCATTAACTATTGAACTTAAGCACTGAAGAGGAGGGTTAATATTCATGATAGAGAAAATATGTGTGTATTTGCCCGTTAACGGCTTGCAATATTTTAAGAGAGGTGCTGGTTCAAGGGGAGTTTTATATGATTTGATACCGAAGGACCATGGTGATTCATAAGACGGTTATTACTATTATAATATTATATTGGATAATAACAAGATATTGGGGAATGGACTATTGCAGGGCAGATATGTGTTAGTAAGTTAGTAGATTAATGATTACTTCAAGGGATGCTGGTGAAATTGTGATGGTGTTCTCGATGCTGCGCTGGTGCTCTCCCTCTTTCTCCCTCCATCCTGGTCTCCTCCTGGATGCTCCTTCGTTTACTCACTCATGTTGGTTGTTAAAAAGGGTGTGAGAAAGAAACTAAAACTGCTGCTACTCGTGAGAGGCTCTACTCACTCTGCTGACCTACTCACTCTACTGTTCTGACCCTATTCCTTATCTTTACCCCTTGAACCCAAGGATGTCCTCTCAGGTAGTGTTTACACAAGTAGGCAATAGAGCTCAGCACTCTCCAGGAGGCATCCTTGGTTGGCCTAGTTGATAACAGATGGGGCTGGTGTAGTTGTATTACCGCTTCAATTTTTAAATTGAACAATGTATATAACAAGATTTACAGGTAGTTTAAGTGGCATTAAGATTGTATATGTACAATTTTTTGACCCGACTTATAATGACGTAGCTATTTTAAATATTAGAAATTCCCCACTAACAAAGCCGTCCCTTTTATTGTCCATTTCGTCTACATGTGTAGAATGTTGTTTTATTTCTTTTTTTCAAAATTTATTTGAAAGCTTAATACTCAATAACTCTTGCTCCACACTTATGTTTCATAGCTTTAATACTAACTGAGGTAATCATATTTCTCAATTTTCAACCGTCTTTTAACACACTCAAGGGATTTTTAATAAAAGCAACAGTTAACATAATACATCTCATGTAGAGCCTTAAGTCCTGTTGAAGTAGACTTTTTATGGCAGGAGAAATAGACAATAGTATGGGGGATGTCGTCATCGGAGTAACATTGGAGCAAGTGGGAAATCTGCTAGGTTCACGCTGGACCTTGAGTCCATTCTTGGACGATACAGAATACAACAAGATATCATGAGTGGAGTTAGGCTGTTTGGCTAAGTGAGCCCGTTATCAGTGGGAGAACAGCGGTGCTCCTATCTTCAGGGCAGAGGAACTGGGGCTAAGCCCCGCCCCTAAATATGAGCTATCTAGGCAGGCCAGTACTAACTCCACCAACTTACTCTAATAACTCTAGGTCAGCTGAATAATAGCCCCTCCCACAATCTCTCCCCTCTCACTCACCATCCTTTTGTCCTCAGGCCTACATAGTATGACGTAATCTATATAAGTAGGAGATCCACTGATCATTGCACTCGTTTTAGAACACTGGCACTGGGGTGGGGATAAAAAAAGTCCGTCTCGCAGGAGCTGCGTAAAATAACACAAATTTACTTCAAATAATGAGAAGACTGAGTAAATACGACATTAATTTTAAACTTGAAGAAAGTTGTTTGCTGATGCATATTCATGAAGTGAAAATCTACTGTTTATTACTGAAGGTATGGGGACTATAGGCAGAAAATAAAAATTTGGTAGACATTGGCAGGTTATTATTCGATTTAGAGAATTAAATGTAAAAAAATAAAAAATAAACTTACAGTATATTGATATTTAATTAGTTTGCTTACATGGCGTTTTACAAGCCAATAAGACACTCAGGGCGGACTAATGGAAGCTAGGGTTTAGAATTAGAGGACCTTCGATGAAGACCACAGAATATAGTTTAAATTTGTATTATTTTATTATTATTTATTTGAGATGCCTCAACCATGGCGATTCATCTTTTAACAAGTTTGAATACAGTTTTACAAAATTAAATAAATATTAAAATTTTTACAAAGCTAAAATTTTAAGTAATTAAGAATGCACAATGTAAGTATTTTATACATAAAGACGAGCCTGGAAAATACAATTTCTCGCTCTATATGCCTGGACCCGTTTAAAAGCAATCGTCCCAAAACATATATATATATATATATATATATATATATATATATACTAAACATCACCGACAGATACACCAAAACCTCATCATTGTGATAGATTAATAATTAATGTACTTAAAATACACAAAAATTTTATATTAGTCTTTTGAATTAAAGCGTTGACCTTAATCTGCACAGATAATCATAGAGACGCTTCAGAGTAATTAATTTAGTGATGGAATTCATTCAATAACATTTAGTCTCACCCTGGCTAAAAAACCGTTGACCCCTGTAGATAACCCTCCTAATTATAAGATACTAAAAGTGGACTAAACTAATACACAGCAGACAAAGAGTTAATATAAAGTGGCCGTCTCAGGAGCATCAAATTTTTGTGATATATAATAATAGTTCGTTAAGGTCTTACGCGGAACATATTTACAATACAGTTGAAACGTGGAATACTTACTACAACAACTGATAAATGTAGTACATACAGACATTAAAAATGTAACACACAACTATATCAATCCTGAGTCAAGTAAAATACTGTGCAAAAAATAGTCAAATAGGTTCAGGATTTGTCGAAAATGGATAATTCCTTTGAACTCTGGAAATAAAAATTTTTAGCTATTGCAATAGATCCTTTACTCCGTACAAGGAAGTGATAATTTCAGCTGACCACATTTTCGTTTTCCACAAGAAATACCGAAAAAATTGCATCATGATTGGAATCTCTAAATTAAATGTATAATGGTTCTGGTGATGTGTAAATGACTATTGAAATGGAATGAGATAATGACCTATTTTTGGTGAGATAGATTCCAACATTGATTGACTCCATTGAAGGATGTCAATCCATATTGGGCATTAAGGAAATTTGCCGAAGAGACACAGTCGGTTGAATTCTTTCCAAATGCCTGTGTGGTAGATACCTCTTGACTCCATTGAAGGATGTCAATCCATATTGGACATTAAGGAAATTTGCCGAAGAGACACAGTCGGTTGAATTCTTTCCAAATGCCTGTGTGGTAGATACCTCTTGACTCCATTGAAGGATGTCAATCCATATTGGACATTAAGGAAATTTTCCGAAGAGACATAGTCGGTTGAATTCTTTCCAAAATCCTGTGTGGTAGATACCTCTTGACCATCCATTTGAAGGATGTCAATCCATATTGGACATTAAGGAAATTTTCCGAAGAGACAAAGTCGGTTGAATTCTTTCCAAATGCCTATGTGGTATATACCTATTGACTCCATTGAAGGATTTCAATACATATTGGACATTAAGGAAATTTGCCGAAGAGACAGAGTCGGTGGAATTCTGTCCAAATGCCTATGTGGTAGATACCTCTTGACTCCATTGAAGGATGTCAATCCATATTGGACATTAAGGAAATTTTCCGAAGAGACATAGTCGGTTGAATTCTTTCCAAATGCCTGTGTGGTAGATACCTCTTGACTCCATTGAAGGATGTCAATCCATATTGGACATTAAGGAAATTTGCCGAAGAGACACAGTCGGTTGAATTCTTTCCAAATGCCTATGTGGTAGATACCTCTTGACTCCAGACAGATTTATGGCAAACATAATCTGAATACGGAATTAGATTTTTCCTGCGTTATCCACCGTAGGAAATGTCCCAGAGCGGGGGGAATTTAGTCGGGAAAGCCTAAGACGTGATCTGAGAGTGAATAGACGATTCCAAATATATGTGTATGTATTTGGATCGGGGAAAATAGCTCCGAAATAAAATGGCGACTTGGGGAGAGAGAGAGAGGAAGTAGATTTAACAGGAAGTGAGAGGTCGCTTCCTATTGGTAAAAACTTTCCCTTCCTGGATGCTCATCTCTTCCGCTTAGGGGTGAAATACATTTATAGCCAGCCGATTCAAACTCCAGACTAACTTGGCCCTATAGATGGCGCTGTTAGCAGATCGGCTAATGGTATGCCCCACCCTCTCCACAGATATATATATATATAATGGCCGAGGATTTACCTACCAATCCTCACAACTCTCAAAAAGCATGAACGTATGACGTCATCACAGGTTCTATTCTCTATTTCATCATAAAAAATGAAAATGGAGAGGGGTACGATATTTTGTAATATATTGTCCTGAAATAATACTAACTCCCTAAATGTTCCAGAAATAAAATGCCCCTCTCGCAAGGGCTGCATAAATTAAGTAGACTTCCCACGTGTAATTTTACAATAGATAAATAAATCTACATATTGGTAACAACACCACCATGAATATTAGGTGAATAAATACAAATGATAATGAGAACATTGTAGATAACAAGATTAATAGAATATTAAATCTGCAATAAGTCTGGTTAATTCAATTTATCGATACAACTTGGAGTAACGGAGGTATTCCGAATTTTTGAAATCCCTACCCTCCTAAATGTGTATATATATATATATATATATATATATATATATATATATATATATATATTTGTCTGTTACCACTCTAGCGGTCGCAATTTTTGTTTGATCGTTAACAAACTCGATATTTAGTCGTTTTATGTAAAAAGAAAGATCAAGTTCGTTAACGGCTGAAATCCAACCTGTGGGAGGGGGGATTTAGAGGGGAGGATTTTCGAAAATTCGAAATATCTCCGTTACTATTCGCCGGATCGAAAAATTGTACAGAATTTATCGTATTACAAATTACATTTACTATAAATATTGTTATATACATTTATTCTCTATCATGAATATTAACAGAGATATTTGCATTTTTATTTAATCCTGGGCGGCTAACGGACGAAGTGTCTTTCCCGCCAAAAGCTAGTTCGGCCGTTTCATTAACTTCTCGGCTCTCGTGAAATTTCTTTATTGTAAAACTGCACGTGGGGAATCTTAGATTACGCAGCCCCTGCGTGACGGACTTTTATATATATAAACCTCAGTTTCAACAACTAAATGGTAGGATTGGTGACCATTTGTGGAAATTTTTCCAAAATCGTGTCATGGGAACGACCTGAATAGCTGATTTCCCATAAGGGAAATTTTCTAAAAGTAACGTTCCAAATGTAAAAACCTTTTCTTTTTTATTTATGTAATGTAAATTTTCAATTGGGGTGTTAAATGCAATGTATTCAATTATCTCAACTAAAATTTTTATATAGGGTCAAAGGAAATGGATAACATATTTTCTTGTCAAAAGCCAAGCAGAATACACAAGGTTTGATTGTAGTTATAAAGTAACATTATAGACGTAATAAAACGTGTGTATAAAGCATTTCCGATTAAAACAATATTTCACAGGAAATAGGTCAAGACAATTAACAGTTTTAACCTCCCTGCAACTTCCCGCTTGACAACTTTCTTTACTTAAAATATTTATGCAAAACGAATATTTTAATAGTTTATATACCTTATGGAAATAAATAACAGCAGTACCATAAAACTAATATAATTTATATTGAAAAAGCGAGGTTAGGGGAAGAGATTGTAGCCCTCCCTGCAACAGAAGTAACACTGAACCGTCATATTGAGTTTAAAGGCATAATATCTTTAGTCATAATGAAATTATCAATTAACGTTTAATAGTTATACATAGTACGTAATCATTTCAATAACGCCAAAATATCGGAGGAAATAAGATAATATATACCAGAATAAAAGAGATAGATTCCGATAGAAGGGAAGATAGAACTTCCGCTATCTCACGTTGTACCATCTCAGTTTGACATTGTTTCAACAGAATTCTATAAAAATTAAATAATCGAAATGCTCTGAACTTTTATTAATAAATATTAACGTTACTAAGAGTCACTTTTAAGAAAAAGTTTTTTTTTAAAAAAATAAATGAAAATTGAAGTCCAGCCCCTCAAGTGTCTAATTTGATTGTTTCATTATTATCATATATATATATTATATATATATATATATATATAATATATATATTATATATATAATTATACTGATTGATTAATTAATTAGATAATCACCAGTCAGTAGTAATTGATCTCCATTGTCAGGTGTTTAATTGCAAATAAATACAATATTAATCTAAAGTCAGGTTAAATATATTATTATTTAAGCAAAATTACTACTGTCATAATACTACCGTGTCAACAAGCCTTTTACTATTTTATATATTACAATTCTTTTGAAGAAAATGCGCTAATAAAAATTAGAATCCTTCCATTTTAACTACCTGTAAAAAAAACAAAACAACAGTCATAGATTGGAGAGGATTTTTTTTTTCCATTCTTTCTTTTGTCATTATTATTATTATTGTCATTATTATTGTTGGACATTTTATAGCAGAATGTAATGGATATCTTTTGAGGTTATGAGAATATTCTCCATTTGTTTCCGATGTCCATCGACCTTGCATTAATAAAGAAAATTAGGTGATATATATATATATATAATTTTGACGGAGATCATTTTCGTCATCTCCTGGATAGGATCGATGTACATTTGAAGACCTTTTTTTTTGAAAATCGAGTCTTGAGTAAAACCTCAATAGTTGATTTCCCTTGAGGGAAAACTGCTGAACTTCTAATTACAAATGTATGACTGAAACCTTTTACTATCTGCCTCTACGAGAAAAGTCCGCCACGCTGGAGCTGCGTAAACTAAGCAGATTTCCCATGTGAAGTTTTACAATAGAGAAATTTGCATACTGGTAACACAATACCACCGTGGTTGAATACAAACGGTAATGAGATATCTTTCAGTTAATTAAAATAAATTCCCAACTGAAACGGCTTCTGAATTGTAAGAATAATTTATATTTTAATAACTTTAATTTTAGTAGTCCAAGAACTAAGAAGGGGGGGCGGATGAACAGAACGTATTTGCATAAATCTCACAAAGTAACGAGGTAAGGTAAGGTTAGAAACGACAAGTAAGGTAAGAAGAACCCTCCCACCTGAGCCGACGAAAATGGCCGATCTAATCCGAACTATGCCCGACCACAGACTTCATAAAAATGCAAATATCTCAGTTAATATTCAAGATAGAGCATAAATGTATAAAACAATATTTATAGTAAATTTAATTTGCAATAAGATTGGTTCTATACAATTTTTCGATCCGATGCATAATAACGGAGATATCTTGAATTTTCGAAAATTCCCCCTGTAAACCCCCCCCCCTTCCTCTAGTCCGATTTTAGCCATTAACGAACTTGATCTGTCATTTTACATAAAACGGTTAAATATCGAGTTTGGTAACGATCAAACAAAAATTACGACCGCTACAGCGTTAACAGTATATATATATATATATATATATATATATATATATATATATATCATGAGTACGACCTCAATAGCTGATTTCCCTTAAGGGAAATCTGCTAAAACCGAGATATATGCTTTCTGTAAGCCCCCACTCCAACTCATGTCATTTTAGCAGATTTCCGGTAAGGGAAATCAGCTATTGAGGTTGTACTCATGACGTGATTTTCGAAATTTTTCTTCAAATGTCCATCGATCCTACCCAGGAGATGACGAAAATGAGGTCCGTTCAAAACTGTATATATATATATATATATATATATATATATATATATATATATATATATATATATATACACGATTATATATCAAGTTTGGTAACGATAAAACAAAAATTGCGACCGCCGTTTTATCGTTACCAAACTTGATATATAATCGTTTTAAACAAAAAGAAAGTTCGTTAATGGTTGAAATCGATCCAGTGGGAGGGGGGTTTAGAGGGGGAGAAGTTCGAGAATTCTTAATATCTCCGTTATTATGCGTCGGATCGAAAATTTCTATGGAACCAATCTTATTGCAAATGCAATTTTTCACTATCTTGATTATTTACTGAGATATTTGATTTTTTTAGTTTTCGGTCTTCAGTAAAGCCCCACTCCTACTCATATCATATTTTCAATATTCTATTAGAAGAGAAGAAGTAGTTTTAACGAGGTTAAGAATTGGCCATCCACGACTAACTTACACTTACTTACTTACTGGAAAAGACGAATCCTACTGCCAACACTGTAACTGTAGACTTGCAATAAAACATATACTAACTGACTGCTATCTAAGGACTCACATAAACCAACCATACACTTTGACTGAATTACTAGACGTCCGTAGAAAGTACATAGACCGTGTATTACACTACTTAAAACATAACAGCATTTTGAAAAAATTATAATGTAGGGCAATACTGAAAATATTTGCAGAAATGAGCATACTTACTTAAATATAATAATGTTATATGTTAAATAACTGATTCGTCGCTAAATCGCCCCAGTCGCGAAATGCGATTATTGTATGAATAAATAAATAAATATTTTGAAGCACTTTATTTGTAGCCTAAATACCAATTATTGTTCTCATTGAACTTTTACGACTCGAGATAAATGCAAATACACGACCCACGTGGGAAGTCTGCTAAGTTAATGTAGTCCCTTCCTGAAGGACTTTTTAAACTTAGGACGACATCCAATCAATGAATATTGCCAATGCCGTAAAACCAAAAGCGTCAAGATGCGATTCATAAAATATACTATTCTCCGGATTGATGATCTACTCGGAGATCGTAAATCAGCCATAAAATATTTTATAGAGCGATCCTCGTGGGGGGGGGGGGAGACATTACTTTTGTTGGGCGGCGATAAAGGGAGAACGGATGGATATCTATAGCCAAATAAAGAAGTTCCAGAAGAAGATATAGAAAGCAATCTGAAGTTTGGGCTGCTCAATAGAATTTAAACTCACAGATTATGGAGTTTCGCCCAACCCCTAAGTGTTTTATATAAATCCCCTTGCCGCCCCCCCCCCCGCGAGGCGGTGCTCAAGGCTTTCTATAAGTTGGGGGTGGAAAAAAAAAAGAAAAGATTCGGGGGTTGCTGCTCTCTTTTCTAGTGGGTTTCACCTTCCTTTTCTCCATTATCGAATTCCATGAGCGGTGAAATGCCTCGGGGACTTGCTCCATATCTTTCTTGGGAACAGATCTGAGCATAATATCATCATTAAACTTTTACTGTGTGAGATTCAAGCAAATACGTACAGTAATGACATCATCCGTCACGCAGGGGCTGCGTAAACTAAGCAGATTTCCCACGTAAAGTTATACAATAGAGAAATCTCCATAAAAGTACCGATCAGGTACGGAAACTGTCGAACTAGCTTTCGGCGGGAACCATAGCTTGTCCGTTACACTTAATAAAAATGCAAATATCTCGGTTAATATTCAAGATAGAGAATAAATGTATATAACAATATTTATAGTACATTTAATTTGCAATAAGATTGGTTCTATACAATTTTTCGATCCGACGTATAGTAACGGAGATTTTTCGAAAATCCCCCTTCTTACCCCCCCCCCTCCCACTTGTCCGATTTCAGCCGCTTTTTACATAAAACGATTAAATACCGAGTTTGGTGTCGATTAAACAAAAAGTCCGTCACGCAGGGACTGCGTAAACTAAGCAGATTTCCCACGTGGTTTTACTATAGAGAAATCTGCCTAATAACAACTGTTGTAAGAAACCTATTCGGGGACGAATAGTAACGAAAACGGGATTTCCCTTAGGGGAAATCTGCTAAAATTGCGACCTCTAGAGTGTTAACAGACAAATATGTATATATATATATATATATATTATATATATATATATATATATATATATATATATATATATATAAATATATATACCAACAGTTTTGAACGGGCCTCATTTTCGTCATCTATTAGGTAGGATCGATGGACATTTGAAGACAAATTTTAAACATTCCGTCATGAATACGACCTCAGGGGAAATCTGCTAAGAATTCATAGAACAAAAATTATAGACCACCAATAGTTTATGAAGTTTGGTTCTGTAACATTTTACGTTGACTTTCATAATAACGGAAATATTTTTAATTTTCGAGTTCTCCCCCTCTATAATTTCGCTATTCCATGTCCGACTTCTGCCAATAATAAATATGGTCTCTAGTATTGACTGAAACATATAAATATCGAGTATGGAATAGGTGAAATAAACATTTTCGAAACAAGAATGTAAAGTGTCCGCATAACGAATTTCCAAATATCTCCCACAATAAAGGTCTCTTGAAGACAATATTTGGTATTCCAGCTTAGAATAATCTGGTTCATGACGTAACAGCTTGTTACTAATTTGACATGAGTAGGAGTGGGGGTTTACTGGAGGCTGAAAAGTGAAACATCCAAATATCTCGGTTAATATTCGTGACAGAGAAACTATTTATATATCAACACTTAAGGGTAAATAAATTTTCAATGCAAATGGTTCAATAGAAGTTTTTGATCCAACTCATAATACCGGAGATATTTGAGATTCTCCCTCCCCCTGGTCCGATTTCAGCCATTAACGAACTCGATCTTTCTTTTAACATAAAACGATTATATATCCATTTTTGGAACATAATGACAAAAATTGCGACAACTAGAGCGGTAACAGACAAATATTATATAATTTTGAACGGGCCTCTTTTTCGTCGTCTACCTAGTGGATCGATACCTCAATACCTGATTTCCCTTGAAGGAAATCTGCTAAAAAACGCTATAAAAACGTTTATATTTAGTCATATCAACTCTATATAAACGGTTGCTTTAGCACCTTGAATTAATTAAAGGATTTTTTTATGCTCCCCAAATGGATTGTGTTTAAATATTTTATTTAATTTTCCCATCATGTACCTTGTATATTATTGAATGGAATAAAACGAAACAAAATGTAATAATAACGAACATTCAAAGCAATCTGCAAAGGAAATTTAAATAACAATAATATACACAAGACCAGAAAGGAAACTCAATGAAACATTAAAATTAATTATATAACGTTGGGGAAATATTAGCTAATAATTATCTCTGCGTTTAATTATATTTATTTATCTGTGAGAATCATATCAAAGAGTATTTACATATCGAAATGGAATAAAACAATCATTTATTATTATATGTATGCATGTATTTATATACACACAGGGCCAGGATCCACTCCCAATAAATAATTCCTAAACTAAATAAATAGTTCGTCACAAAATAAATTTCTATTTCCTATGTTTAATATACTGTAATATAAAATGTAAAGTAAATTTATTTTCCAGCGAATTAGATTACAATTATTTCGCGAATACACAATAATTTACCAATGCCTTGGTGTATAGCGTTAGCCCGAGTGACGCATTATATAGTACTTAATAAAACATTCTTATATATAAACATTTGTAATGATATTTCTTGATATTGGGATATCAGAGCTGGTGTACCTCAAGGATCCATACTTAGCCCTTTGCTCTACATATTCTACTGTACTGATATTCCGCAGGTGGAAAATTCTTTGTTAGCTACCTTCGCAGATGACACAGTCCGCCTCACTCAAGACGAAACTCTAAACACTTCCATAATCCATCTCCAAAAAGCAGCCGACCAAGATGGATCAAGAAGTGGAAGCTCTCGTTGAACCCCGAAAGAACGGAGGCCGAGATTTTTCCTCTTCATCGTTTCAAGAACGAAGATCTTCCTGATCTGAAAATTGGCCATCACGCGATTCCTTGGACTCCGAAGGACCAGAGGATCCGTTATCTCGGAGTACATTTTGACACAAGACTTTACATGGCTCCGTCATATCCACATTAAATTGCAACAAGCACCCACACGACTACAAAAATACACCACTGAAACTGACTTACGCAACACTACTTTACAATACACTCATACTCCCTATATTGACATACGCATGCCCAGTCTGGCTGGGCATCAGCAACACACACAAAAAGAGACTCCAGTCCTTCCAGAGCAAAGTACTAGGGATAGGTTTGTTAGGAACAGCCAAATCCACGGGGAATTGGAAGTTGCTCCTATATCAGTTCATCTTCAACAACTTTTAAGGAAATATCATGCCTGCCTTCTCATGTCAAGTGGAGCCACTCATTATAATTTAGGTGCAACGACTGAAGAAGGACTGCGTCCCAGGATATACTAAATTACCTTAATTTTGCAGCAAACGTAACAATTTGACCAAAATAAAAATTTTCTTTCTTTCTTGATTTTGATGTTGAATAAAAAATATAGAGTAACAATAGGAGGGTTTCCGCTATATAGGTTCATAAAAAGACAGCTATTGCCTGTGTGAGCATCGACCCAACGACTCTAAAATTACTACGTTATTAAATTAACTAGACAAAATTTTTGGTTGCTATGAATCTGAAAAAAATAGAGCATAATTAAGAGATTCTTTCATGACAAAAAAAGTTGTTCTTTACACATTTCTGCACTTCTCTTTGGTAAGGAGAAATTTTCAATTTTACGATTTCTACCAAAAAGAGGATTTGCACAACTAGAGTTTAGGAAAGCCGTCAATATAAAATTTAAAAATTCTAAGATTAGGTGCATTTGAGTTGTTTGAGATTCATGGATACTTATGTACGTGGACACGGTATGTCGTTTTTATATTCGGTATTCAAAAGGGGTTTAGGGAATGGATAAATTGGTTGAAATCTGAAAACATAAAACTTTTGAGATTACGATTCCTCCTTTTCTTTGTATATTAAATATTTTATTTGACGTCCGCTTAGTTCTTCTAAGGCTATTTGGAACGGGTAATTTACAGGTTTCCACCCTTAAACCGCTTACCACCGGTTTAAAGTCGTAATAATAGACTATTCGATAATATATAATTTCCTTGAAGTAAATAAAGTGATATAGCGAATGGATATGTGAACATGGGGTATGGTTTACAGGTGGAAATAAAGGGAGTATAAATAGTGAGGTATTTCCCCTTTATGAAACGGCACTGGGTGACTTTATTGGCTGCGTGGGTGATGCCATCTTCGCCAGGGCCGGCAGTTATGATTGCTTTGTTAGCCCTGCTATGCGGATATTGCAATGGGCTGAAGTCTATATACCGCGCTATGGGTATCGAACCAGGACTCTGATGATATTTACCCGGTAGCCGATGCATTGCAAACACAACGATTGCCTAGACCACTTCATATCGGTCACATAATGGGATAGTTCCAGCCCAGCAGAGGTAACACAACCAAAGAGCACAGGGGCTGTGTAAACTAAGCAGATTTCCCAAGCGCAGTACTGATGATCTCATTCTCTTATTCTAAAATCCGATGAGTATTAGAAGAGTTGACTAAAGACAATAAACAAGAAAGTACGAATAACTCGCTAAATAATTGTGTTGAGATGAAGTGTTCGAATTTCCCGTCTAACCATTCGTGATATAAAAGCTTTCTGTTAATATGACATCAGTAGGATTGGGGTTTCTGGCCGTAAACTAAAAAGTGCAAGAAGTGACTCGGTTAATCACGTTAAGTGCGGCACGTGCGTACTTAACTGTTCTCTCAGTACGGGTCGGTTTTGAAGATAAATGTTACAAAAAAACGATCAAACAAAAATTGCGACCGCTAGAGCGGTAACAACAAATATGTATATATATATATAGAATTATATATATATATATATATATATATATATATATATATATATATATATAGATATATATATACAGTTTTGAACGGACCTCATTTTCGTCATCTCCTGGGTAGGATCGATGGACATTTGAAGAAAAATTTCGAAAATCGCATCATGAGTACAACCTCAATACTTTGACGGTTTTTGCTTTGTACTAGTAAATATAATTAGAAATAGTAAGTTTATTTTTTTCAAATCCAAAAAATATCATTGAAAAATGCACGGGGCATTATGACCCCGTGCCGGCCTGGAGAGTGGTATTTGGGCTCAAGTCCGGCATGGGGTCATATAGTCATATGATTGTAATGTGTCGTAATTTAAAGTTAATTCGTATTCAACCATTTTTATATATAACAAAAATTAAAATCCTTCGTTGATCACCAAAATTATCACATAAAGGAGAAAAAAAGTTCCCGACAAGGTGAAAAATGTGAGGTAATTATTCATTTCTAAGTCACGTAACAAAAAATTGATGAAAACACGGCCTGCGACTGCCATATATTTTTTGATGTCCTAAGAGTAAAAAAATGTTTGTATATAGCAATTTACTTCATTTTACGAGTGGTAGTAGCGCATTAAAAGGGGACATAAGTACGGGGTCGATTGACCCCGTGTCGCACTTGTGGATAGTTGCACCACGGAGTCAACTGACAACAACAATAGACAACTTTTTTGAAGTCCGCACTGAACGTGTTAATATCAGTAGCAGAGAAACTATGTACGTATGTAACAGCATTTATATGCTTTTGCCTATAAATAGTTTTATTTTTTTATTTATTAACGTCCACTATTTGCTACTGTGGCTAATTGGGACGGGTTATCTACAGGTTATAACGCCTTTCTAGCCAGGGTGAGACAAGGATTTTATTTAATGAATTCAGTTACTAAATAAATTCCTATAGGTCAGGCGGAGATCGAACTCGCCACTCTAGGTTTACCATGTGAGATTAATGTCAACGCTTTAACTCAGATTGTTAACCTGAGCCACATAATTTTAAATCTTCGTTTTTAGCCCATCTTTTGATGTTATTAACGAACCTATCATCGTAATAGTTAGTTTTTGCAACATATTCGGAATATAAGAAGTATTCCAGAATGCACGTAAACTCAATGTACAGAGGTAAGATTGAAATTCAATTAAAGTCTATGGCATTGATCGAAAAAAAAAAAAAGAAACCAGTCCGATTTTTGTAGTGAGAAAGTGAGAGATACAGTGCGTGTGTGTGTGTGTGTGTGTGTGTGTGTGTGAGAGAGAGAGAGAGAGAGAGAGAGAGAGAGAGAGAGAGAGAGAGAGAGAGAGAGAGAGAGAGAGAGAGAGAGAGAGAGAGAGAGAGAGAGAGAGAGAGAGAGCACAGCCCTTGGTGGTGGACGAGGAATATTGTTTCTTATTGCCGGCTTTATTTGCAGTTTTACGGCGGTAAATGGCCCTTTTCTCGATATTACTACGATTATGACTTTTTCAAATACAGCCGTTATGGTAGCTTGCACAATAGAGACGACTCTCAAATAGGCAGCCGCCAAGCTCCTATTAAATGTTTTTATTTTCATAAGAATATAAAAAGTATTCTCGCGATGATTTCAGTTTCTCTATCGTTTCATGTGAAGCTAACGAGTATGGCCGAAATACAACAATGTACAAAGAAGGATTTAGAATGAAAAAATAAATAAAATAAATAACTCTGATAATATGAATAGAAATATTTACACAATATTCTGGTGAATCACAATAGCTGTTCTTAAAGCTGATTTAACTTTGTTTACTGTGTTGAAATCTGCTCGCAAGATTTTATATAGCAAAAAAAGTATACGACAATAATAAAAAAAAATAAAAATAAAATTTAATTCACTATTATTCAATAAGAAAAAAATGAACGACATTTCAATATTTTCATCAGATACACATATAACTTTGTTTATTTGTGTTTGGTATTGCTTCTTAGTGCTCTGAGAAAACCAATTTCGCTGATTTTGGAAATAAAATAAATATATTTGACTCTCTTTTGGTATTCTACAATATAAAAGCAAATGATGGATTTTTTCGAAATATCCCAAATTTACTTTTAGGCTAAGTGGAGTATATTATGTTTTTAATGGTAAATTATAATCTGTAATTGCATGATGTTCTTAAAAGAACTTTTGTGAATGCGGAAATTGTAGATTTTTGGGGTGTGAACATTTTTTTTTAACCAATCTTATAAGACCCGTCGTTCACGGGTACAAATATAGTTAACTTATGGAAAAATCATCCAGTTATTTTCATCACGTATCAGAAATGTCCTATAACATGTAGAAGAACTGTACAGTCATTCAGTTTCAATACCTGTGAAGTAATATGTGGTAATTTGACGAATTGAATTCATATTGTTTTTTCGTCGAAATATTATTATTTGGTTAACTAAACTGTGTTAGGAGGTAATTCATTTCGTAGAAGGTTATTCATGATTAAATTCCACAATAATAGGGAAAGATATGAGCCTTGCGGAGTACCTAATGTGTGTATTTTGGGAGGAGTAATTGTTTTTGTTGCGATGTAAGTCTTCCTGTTCTTAAAGAAATCTTGAACTTTTTTATGTAAATTAAGAAGACAATTTAGTCTACTTAAGGTCAGTAAGATTGAGGGCCACCAAGCGTTATCAAATGCTCCTTTTATATCTAATGATATTAGAACAGTATGCTTACCGATGTTTCTTCAATAAATGTATATGTTTTCTGAAGGGCATCTGTGGTAGACGTTTAGGGGCGTAAATCCAAATTGATTTGGTTGCATTAACGAATGAGAGTATAAAAAGTTTGATAATCTTCTATAAAGTATCTTTTTAAGTACATCTCCAGCTGTAGGGATTAGTGATATAGGACGTACAGAGGATGTAGTACAATCATGTCTTCCTGGTCTAGAGAGGTCTATATATATATATATAAACCTTTTTTCTTGCTTTACATGATATGATAATTGGATATTTGAAAAATTGAGTCATGAGTACTACCCCTAAAAAACTGTTATTCCCACCCTTAAGTAAAATATGCCCAAACGGTTCCGCTGTCGAGATCCAAAGGTCAAACTTAAATATATCAGGACAATAAAATAATTAACGTGGAATTTTGAGCGAGCGTGGAGTCGATGAGGTATTAACATTCTATCGGAATCACCGATTCAAATATCGGAATCAGCGGGATTCGAACCAACAACACACAACCCCCCCCCCGCAGAGCTTTTCCTGCCCGAACAATACCTGCCAATAAAATTAGCAATAACTCATCCCCTCCCTTCACCCCTGTTTATTTTTCATTTCCATCTTCCTCATCGTGCTTTCAACCCCAACTGTATTGTGCTCGGCAATGTCCCACGCAACCGTTCGCCCCCGAATCAGGAAAGGTTTGAAATTCCAATTATCAATCGGGCTATTAATAAAGCCCATTGTCGCCTGTCTCCGGCTGAATAGAATCCCAAAGGTACTCTAATGATTATTGATACATTTCTTTTTTTTTAACTTCGTTTTTTCCGCGTAACTGGTGATATTCGGAGCAAGCGGGAATCCTACTGAATAAGAATAGCATTAGAGGAATTTGCATATCCGACACAATACGGCACGCTGGTTTATTCATTTGTAGAGCCTCGCAACAAAGCCGATTGAGTCGTTCGAATCAAGCGAATATGAACACAGAAAACAGGATTGGTCAAAAGATTCGATGGAACAATCCAAACTCACTGACAAAGAGCACGTGATTGGGAATTCACAAAACGCACAGAGACCTCTCCAGAGACAAAAGTTGGCACAAGGGAAAATAGGAAAGCATATAAACACTTTTAACAAATTATGAACAAAAGGTTCTTCACAAACATCACTAACATTTATATGATAAGCCTTCTTCAATCAGCCATTACGTCCTTTCGGAAGATACTCTGGTCACACTACTGCACCCACCGAAGTGCACGTTCGATGCCTTCAAAAAATGATTTTCTAAAACTCTACAGAAAGAAAGACGAAAACCTCTTCAGGAGTACAGTTTATTCATTATAGAACACCATTTACATTTTATAGATAGAACCTCCAAGTGGTCCCGATTCTAGAATGTAGTAGTCTTCAATTGAATAGTTATTTATTATACAAGTGACGAAAATAGATCATTTTACAACTCGAGTGAAACGTTTACCCACACGAGCGAAGCAAGTGTGGTAATTTCACGAGAGTTGTAAATTCTACTTTCGTCACGAGTGTAATATTAAAATTTTTCTGTAATCGTGTAATACATGATCAGATCTAACCAGAATATGAACAAAATTAAGATGTTGTGAAGATGATGGTATGTTGTTGGTAGGTTATAAGCATGGTTGTGAAAGGTTATAAGCATAGTTATAAAACAACTAGTGATGATTGTGAAGTAGTGCAGTTCTAAACAAGTGCAGGTTATAAACAAGGAAGGTAATTATTATTATATTTAAATTTTAAAATATATTGATTATTTCCACCAATAATTCATTCACATTTCAATTTATTTTGTTAAAATAAATTCTTACAATGTTAAGAAACATTTAAAAGCATTTAATTTCCAACTTCAAATTATTTTTTAATTTATACTTATTACTAATTAAGAAAGCAATTCACTTTCTTCATTCTATTGCAAAATAGTTCACTTTCTTCACTCATTTCAGTTTAGTAATTTTACCATTATTCAACGATTACAGAAAAAATACATTTTGCTCCCGAAGTGGGGTCTTTTGACGTGAATCATGCAGAGCCAATTGAAAACAATTGAAGATTTGGGTGTTTTTAGGGTGTTGGGTCTTTTGACTCAAGCTGAAGTTTATCGAGTTGAGAATGGTAAAGATTTTCCCAAGCACGAACTGAAGGAAGTACTTCAGTCGCGTAAATTTCTGTTTTATATTTTAAGATTTCAAAGGAATTATTCGTTTTAGCCTTTCCTGAACTCATTTCAAAATATTTCCCTAATGGAAAATCAGTTTTTGAGGTCGAACCACGACGCGATTTTCGAAACATTTCCTCAAATGTCCAACAATCCTACCCAGTAGATGACGAAAATGATGTCCGCTTAAAAATCGTATTGTAAATCAACTAGTCAGTAAATATATATTTGGGATTTTTAGTTTTCAGCCTTCAGTTCTAATCAAGTCCTAATAAATACCAGCTGTCAGAACCTCTTTATTTGAAGCTTAAATACCAAATATGGTTCTTTATGAGTCCTTTCTTATGCCCTGTATTTTAGCAGATTTCCCTTAAGGGAAATCAGCTATTGAGGTCGTACTCATGACGCGATTTTCGAAAAATTTCTTCAAATGTCCATCGATCCTACCCAGGAGATGACGAAATCTTATTGCAAATTAAATTTACTATAAATATTGTTATATAATTTTATTCTGTATCTTGAATATTAACCGAGATATTTGCATTTGTATTCTGCGTGTGGTCACCACGCGTAGGCTATGTTCGGAGTTTCCGGCGAGAGCTCTGGAGCCGTTTCCATAACTATCGTCCCTCGTGAATAGTTTTAGAGGTTAGGTTAACTGTTTTTTGGGGCTAGAAACTACTGGGTTATTACGCCTAAATAAAGTTGTATATTAGGCATATTTCTCTATTGTAAAACTTCACGTGGGAACGTTTACGCAGATTTTTTCTTCAAATGTCCATCGATCCTACACGGGAGAAGACGAAAATGAGGTTCGTTCAAAACTATATATATATATTTGTCTGTTAACACTCTAGCGGTCGCAAGATTGTTGTTTAATCATCACCAAACTCAATATTTAATCGTTTTATGTAAAAAGAAAGATCAAGTTCGGTAACGGCTGAAATAGGACCAGTGGGAGGGGGGGTTTAGAGGAGGGATTTCCGAAAATTCAAAATATCTCCGTTATTTTGAATCGGATCGAAAAATTGTATAGAATCAATCTTATTGCAAATTACATTTACTATAAATATTATTCGATACATTTATTCTCTATACTGAATATTAACCGAGATATTTGCATTTTTATTAAGTGTAACGGACGAGCTATGACCGCTTCTATTCTTTCCCCCCGAAAGCTAGTTCGGTTGTTTCCGTAACTGTTCGGCACTCATATGGAGATTTCTCCATTCTAGTGAATATAGTGAACTTTTTTAAATATAGTGAACTGGGCTACGGTTTGAATTTAACCGAAGCGTATGCTTGAATTAGCTTGACACTTTGTTAAACCCAATGAGGGAAACCATAACAAGATTCAATGAAGATGTTCTGCCAATATGTACCATTGGAAATTTAATTCTGTACTTATAATGATTTATTAATTTTATAAAATCAGATAAGGAAAACACTTAAACTTGAGGTATACTTTCAATGTCTCGTCAAATTAGATTAACTTAAAAAAAAAGTCAGTCAGTCAGGGGACTGCGGTAATGCCGGTAGATTTGACGTGAAGTTTTACAATAGAGAAATCTGCTCAATAACAATTGTCTTAGTACGAAATATCTTATTGTAAAAAATTATTTAGTTATTTATAACCCAGTTATGTTCTATTGTACATGAAAAAATGAAATGACAAAAATAATAAAAAGATAAAAAAAATTAAGTAAACCCCCCCCGTACACTCCATAAAGTCCGAACATATCCAACTCTTGCACCATCATCACTGCAGTATCACCAATTTCTAAATATTTCGGTTAAGATCGAAGCTATGGAATAAATGTATAGGATACAAACAGTTTGATTAAATTTATTTAAATATCGGAATTTATTTAAATATTCGATTTTTAGATTATTTAAATATTCGAATTTACTTAAATTTTCTAAAATTCCTGTGAAAAAAAAATGGTAGATATATAGTATATGTGAACAAAATGATCTGGTTGTGTCCTCTTTACATAAAACGATTAAATTCTGAGTTCATTGATGAAAAAACAGAACTTCCGACAGCTTAGAGTTTAGTTTGAACGGACCGCGATTTCGTCTTTGTGTGGCGATCGCGACATTTCATACTTTTTTCGCAAATGCTTCCTTACGGGGACCACAATAGCTGCCTAAAGAAGTTTTCACTTCAAAAATAATAGTTAGACTATTAAATTTTATTTTATTTTTAAATGGATGAACTCACATTAAAAGACGAGCTTAAAATCAAACTATTTAACCAGGTGGGAGAATTATAGATGACAAATAGCCGAGAAGTGATTTAATAAATAAATAAAGTCACGTAAGTTTTGGAGGCAATAAATTTATTAGAAAAGTATGGGAGGCTTATCAGGGGTGTCTCCCTTATCAGTAGGCCTACACTCCTGTCTCCCCCAACCCCCACAACACCCCTCAATTTTCTCCTGCAACCCCATTAACAACTTTCCTCTTTATAGAAAATTTAACGTTTTCACACGTGCTACTAATTAGATAACCGGAAAATATATATTGCCCCATATGAAGAATGGGTTCATAAGAATTAATCGCAAAAAACTCGCTGATTGAATATTTCTAAAGTGATGTTCGTTTATGAGGGTTTCCTCAAAATATGTAGGAATTAACTGTTTTCCTTAATAGTATTAATTCTGAATTACTCTCATTGTTTATTACCAGGTTTCTCTTAAAGAAAACCAGCTATGAGGTTGTACTACTCATGACGCGAATTGCGAAACATTTAGTCAAACGCCCATCGATCCTAAGCATAGTTATAAAACAACTAGTGATGATTGTGAAGTAGTGCAGTTATAAACAAGTGCAGGTTATAAACAAGGAAGGTAATTATTATTATATTAAAATTTTAAAATATATTGATTATTTCCACCAATAATTCATTCACATTCCAATTTATTTTGTTAAAATAAATTCTTACAATGTTAAGAAACATTTAAAAGCATTTAATTTCCAACTTCAAATTATTTTTTAATTTATACTTATTACTAATTAAGAAGGCGATACACTTTCTTCACACTATTGCAAAATGTTTCACTTTCTTCACTCATTTCAGTTTAGTAATGTTACCATTATTCAACGATTACAGAAAAAATGTTTATTTGTTCTCAGCAATACTCGATATTTAACTGTTTCATTCAACACGAATAGTCATATCAGTGACATTTCTGAAAACGGGAACTAACTTTAAATGATTCCCATTTAATACTTAAGTTTATGTCACTCTCTTTCTCACTCTCATTTTAGCAGATTTCCCTTAACGGAAATCAGCTATTGAGGTTGTACTCATGACGGAATTTTCGAAATTTTTCTTCAAATGTCCATCGATCCTACCTAGTAGATGACGAAAATGTGGTCCGTTCAAAACTGTATATATATATATATATAGATCTATATATATCTATATATATATATATATTATATTTATATATATATATATATTATAATTGTCTGTTACCGCTCTAGCTGTCGTTAATTTTTGTTTGATCGTTACCGAACTCGATATTTAGTCGTTTTTTAATGTAAAAAAAGAAAAGATCAAGTTCGTTAATGGCTGAAATCGGACCAGTGAGAGGGGGAGTTTAAAGGGGACGATTTTCTAAAATTCGAAATATTTCCGTTACTATACGTCGAATCTAAAAATCGTATAGATTCAATCTTATTGCAAATTAAATTTACTATAAATACTGTTATATGCATTTATTCTCTATCTTGAATATTAACCGAGATATTTGCATTTTTATGAAATCGGGGCTGATAACGTATTAGAGTAAAACTTCACGTGGGAAATCTGCTTAGTTTACGCAGCCCCTGCGTGACGGACGTTTATTAGTTTAACAATACCAGTGATAAATGTTTCCGGCTCCATACCTTGCAGACATCGAGCCAGAAATACAGAAAATGGCCGAAAACCAATAGAAAAAAAAATGAAAGCTTATATACGACTGTATTTGAGCTCTTAATTAGTTTCATCGAAGTGAAAATAATTGAATGTTTCTGGAAAATGGGGCTTTCCGGCGTAATTGGTTTTGCAGTGATAAACGGCCCCAACTATATTTCCCGCAGAACGCCAAATATACAAACTCAAACACAATTCAACACCTACAATTGAAAAATAGATCAATAACTCATGAGAAACATATATATGAAAACTAAATTAACTAATTTTTTAGCAGATTTCCCTTATGGGAAATCAGCTATTGAGGTCGTACTCATGACGCGAGTATCGAAAAATTTCTTCAAATGCCCATCGATCCTAACCAGGAGATGACGAAAATGAGGTCCGTTCAAAATTATATATATATATATATATATATATATATATATATATATATATATATATATATATATATATGTATATATATATATATAGATATATATATATATATATTTGTCTGTTATCGCTCTAGCGGTCGCAATTTTCTTTTGATCGTTACCAAACTCGATATTTAAACGTTTTATGCAAAAATAAAGATCAACTTCGTTAATGGCTGAAATCGGACCAGCGGGAGGGGGGGGGGTGGTTTAAAGGGGAGGATTTTCGAAAATTTGAAATATCTCTGTTACTATACATCGGATCGAACAATTTTTCTAGCACCAATTGTTTTGCAAATTAAATTTACTATTAATAATGTTATATACATTTATTCTGTATCATGAATATTAACCGAGATATTTGCATTTTTCTGTTTTCAGCATCTGAGATGAGATCGGCTAACTTCGGGTCTAGTCGTGAGTTTCCGTCAAGAGCTAGTTCGGGCCGTTCCCGTAAATGTTTGACTCACTATTCTGAACTTTCTCTATTGTATTACTTCACGTGGGAAACCTGCTTAGTTTACGCAGCTCCTGCGTGACGGACTTTTAAAACTTCTCCGATGTGTTTAATGCCATTCTTAATTTCCTTTATTCAGCCACAGTTTACTTCATACTCATTAGAGATAAGTATAATAATGATGAGTATATAATGATATCCTTAGCTTATTGTATTTACAAGCTCTTCGGCCTTACCGCTAATGGAATATTTTAAGAGGTGCTGGTTCATGGGAGTTGTATATGATTTAATACCGGAGGACCATGATGATATATAAGACGGTTATTACTATTAAGATTATATTGGATAAATTACATGATATTGTGGGATGGACTATTGCAGGGCAGATATGTGTTAGTATGTTAGTAGATTAATGATTACTTCAAGGGATGCTGATGAAATTGTGATGATGTTCTCGATGCTGTTCTGGTGTTCTCCTTCTTTCTCCGTCCATCCTGGTCTCCCCCTGGATGCTCCTTCATTACTCACTCATGTTGGATGTTAAAAATGGGTGTGAAAAGAAACTAAAACTGCTGTCACACATGAAAGGCTCAACTCTCTCTACTCTGCAGTCCTACTCACTCTACTGTTCTGATCCTGTTTCTTATCTCCTGCCCTTTAGGCCCAAGGACGCCCTCTCAGATTGTGTTTTCACGAACAGCCTATAGAGTACAGCACTCTTCAGGGGGCATCCTTGGTTGGCCTAGTTGACAACAGATGGGGCTGGTGTAGTTTTATTACCGCTTCAATTTTTAAATTGAACACTTATAGTAATCAAGAAAATTAGCAGATTTCCGTTAAGGGAAATAAACTATTGAAGTTCTAATTATGGCTCGATTTTTCTTGAATTTTTCTTCAAAACTCAATCGACCCCAACAGGATATAACAAAAATGTGGACCTTCAAGATTTGATATATATATACCGTGTATACACGTACACACACCGCTTCAGAGGTCGCTATTTTCATTTCATCGTTTAGAAACTGGATATGTAAGTATGGTCATACCTACCGGTGGACACCGTCGTCACTGGCTGATGGTTGAGTACCGCTGGCATTGTGCTATAGATGCGATGGCATCATCTTCAAGCCTGTCAATAGTTGTACTGAGTTGGTTGTCCGTCAGTCAGTAGGTTTTATGCTCTGTTCACCGTATTATTTGTTTACGTTTAGTCCAGATCTGTTAACTTACCTCACTTAGATCTGTCAAAAGAGGGATGTTGATGTTCAGGTAAATTGTTTTCGTGTGGTGGGTTGTTTACGTTTTAAATTGAGATCTGTTTACTTACCACTCAGATCTGTCAACGGGTCGTGTTAGTGTTAAGGTATATTGATAGATGATGGATCTGAGTGGTAAGTAAACAGATCTCGATTTAAAACGTAAACAACCCACCACACGAAAACAATTTACCTGAACATCAACATCCCTCGTTTGACAGATCTTAATGGTAAGTAAACAGATCTGGACTAAACGTAAACAACTAATACGGTGAACAGAGCATAAAACCCACTGACTGACGGACAACCAACTCAGTACAACTATTGACAGGCTTGAAGATGATGCCATCGCATCTATAGCACAATGCCAGCGGTACTCAACCATCAGCCAGTGACGACGGTCTCCACCGAGAGGTATGACAATAGTATCATTTATATTGGCGGTTCTAACCCTTTATTTGAATTACTGGATATATAAGTGTTTGATGGTAAGTGTTTCATACCAGCTTGTGGGAAGTCTGCTCACTTTACGAACCACCTGCTTGACAGTTTTTTTAGCAGGTTTCCCTTAAGGTAGATCAGCTATTGAGGTTGTACTCATGACGCGATTTTCGAAATTTTTCTTTAGCCCCTTCAGACCCACTGTCCAATATATTGGACATGCCTATTTCAATGCTTTATCTCCATGGATTGATCTTCTTTGGCAGAAAAATCAATTTTAATAATGATTTTAGGTATTAACCTTTCAATTGTGAAGCCTTTTTCTTGTTTATGCCTGTTGTAGTGGCATTTCTAGCGCTTTGAACATCCAATTTTGGATATTGCTGTTTCACCTATTAAAACGATGAGTAACTAAACATCTCATAGATTTAATTTTGCATGTATATAAGTGAAAAAATTATTTTTAAGTAGCCAGAAGCCTCTAGAAGTCATGCTTGTTAAGAAAAAAAACATTTTCCTGGTTATTGTATTTTCTAATAAATATGGATGTCCTATATATTGGACGTCGGGTCTCAAGTGTTGCATTTCACTCCAAAAAGTGGACCTTACGACTGATTGCACATGCTACTGACCTAGCAGTTGCGAACAGTTGGTTAGAGTACCGAAAGGATTGTAAATTAAAAGGCATAAAGGGAAACAATATTTTAAATCTTTTAAATTTTAAAATGCAAATTACTGAAAGTCTTACCTCAGAAATAGAAAGAAAAAAAAGAGTAAGACCTAGTCTAGAAGAATCCAGTAGTGAAGAGGCCCTTGCAAAGAAAGCAAGAGCTGAAGTGAGACCAAATTCTGATGTTAGGAATGATGGATTTGAACATTTTCCAGATATTGATGATAAAAAAGATGCAAGTAGATGCAAAATCGCACAAAAAAAAAACTAAATTTTATTGCGTTAAATGCAAATGACACTTGTGCATTACAAAAGAAAGGAATTGTTTTACATTCTTTCAAAGTTAAATTTTGTTCAATATTTATTATTTGTAACTTTCTATGATGTAAATTTGTTTATTATAAAATATTACTAAAGTGTATTTTATTTATTTATCCAATTACTTATTAGTAGAATAATTTGTAAAAAAATATGTCTGTTGAGACCCGATGTCCAATATATTGGACACAATTTAAAATTGTCAATAAAATTACAATTAGGAAATTAGGATTTTTTTCTCTATTTTTCCCAAGTTTCTGTTAACATGTAGAACATAAAAAAAATTTGTTTAGTCAAAATATTTGAGTTGGGTCTGAAGGGGTTAAATGTCCATCGATCCTACCTTGGAGCTGACGAAAATGAGGTCCATTCTAAACTGTGTGTATATATATATATATATATATATATATATATATATATATATATATATATATATATTTGTCTGTTAAAACCCTCTAACGATCGCAATTATTGTTTAATCGTTACCAAACTCAGTATTTAGTCGTTTTATGTAATAAGAAAGATCAAGTTCGTTAACGCATAAAATCGGACTAGGGGAAGGGGGTTTAGAGGGAAGGAATTTCAAAAATTCGAAATATCTCCGTTACTATACGTCGGATAGAAACATTCTGCAGAAAAAATCTTATTGCTAATTGAATTTACTATAAATATTGTTTTATACATATTTCCCGTATAATGAGCATTAACCAAGATATTTGGATATTAAAGTTTTCAGCTTTCAGTAAGCCCCCGCTCCTACTAGTGTCATATTAATAATAATAAATTCCAAATATGTTTATGCATTACAGAATTGTAGAATTATAAAAAGCTAACTCCTGTAACTTGATTGCACTTTTGTATATTAGGCCTCGAAAATGGTATTAAAAGGTACCGAAACGTCAGCAAAGTATCCTTTTATATTTTGTTTTTTTAAAAGCTTGATTAAGGCCATCCCATTTTTTGATTACACTATATTCTAGGTTAATTAATTAAAACCATTCGTAAATAGTTATTTTTTATATCTACGTTAATAAAAGCTTAAAATATAAATTTCCAGCCATTGTTAAGTAAACTTAGTTAACAGAGCGGGAGGAATTAAAAATGTGGACTTACAAAATTGTACAAACAGACTGAGAAGACCATTTACCTAAAACAGAAATAAATTAATTAATATATAACATCACAGAAAATAAATAATGTGCACTCCACCACCACTGAAATAATACAAAAGTTATGAGAATAAAGTTAAATTTGGAGAAAGTTCAATGTTCCCTCGGATCCATTAGGAATACACGGCATTGCTTTCACACACAATTATTCCAAGGCCTCTTCTATAGTGAATTTTATAAATAAATTTATGAATAATTTAACACATTAACGTGCTACTTAGTAAAAAGAATCCCTTGCAAAAGGAAAAATATATAAAACATACCAAGTATAATGATAAGTAAGTAAATGTAAATATTCTTCCTTTTAAATATATATACTAGCTCAGATACCCGGCTTCGCCCGGGAATTGATTTGAGACTGAATGGTGATGGTATTTTTTTGGGCAAGGCTTTACTTTGCGCAATATTTTGACATTTACCCGTCAGAGTGTTTAGGGTTAATACCCGTTCTTGGCATTTGTTAATAATAAACTTAATGTTTTATGTAAGTCTTCACTGTCCTCCAAATTGTCACATTTTCCGTCTCCTGTGCATTATGCATAGATTTGAATTATTAAGTACAAAATATTAACATATATTTGAGTTTTTTCCAGGTGAGGTACCTGGTAGTTCATATTGAAAAGAATTGTTGAGCAAATTTCTCTAAATAACAAAATAAACAACTTTTGTTATGTGCATATTTGCCGAAACCTACGTGGTAGGATCGTTGGACTTATGTCGAAATGTTTTGTATGGAAGTACAACCTCAGTAGCTGATTTCCCTTAGGGACACCTGCGAAAAGGTAAGGTTGCTATTTGGTTTAGGCGTGAGCCGTATAATACATGTTTCTGACGGAGTAACATGGAAGATAAAATAGAGGTAGCTAGTGAAAGCATATATTACTCGCATGAAAAAAAAAAATCGCCATATATAATATTCGTTTGTGTGTGTGTCGAGCAAGAGAGAGGGAGAGAGAGTTTAGTTTTGCATAAAACGCTCTTATATCAAGTTTGGTAACGATACGCCATAATTTGCTACCGCTATATATATAGTTTTGAACAGACCTCATTTATGTCATGTCCTGGGTATGTACGATGGACATTTGAAATTTTTTCGAAATTCGCGTAATGAGTACAATCTCAAAATAAATATTGCCCACTTAATATTCGAGTTAGAGAAATATTGTATTAACCATAGTTGATGATAACTCGAAATAAGATGGATATTTTAATGTTTTTTGAGCAGGCTCATAATTACTGGGTCATTTAGAATCTTCGTTTTTAGCCCATCTTTTGATGTTATTAACGAACCTATCATCACTATCACCGTAATAGTAAGTTTTTTTCATGCAACATATTCGGAATATAATACGTATTACAGAATGCACGTAAACGCAATATACAGAGGTAAGATTGAAATTCAATTAACCTCTGTGTGTGTGTGAGAGAGGAGAGATAGAGAGAGTGAGAGAGAGAGTGAGAGAGAGAGAGAGAGAGAGAGAGAGAGAGAGAGAGAGGAGAGAGAGAGAGAGAGAGAGAGAGAGAGAGAGAGAGAGAGAGAGAGAGAGAGAGAGAGAGAGAGAGAGAGAGAGAGAGAGAGAGAGAGAGAGAGAGAGAGAGCAAGAGAACAAGAGAAATGGAAATATACTTTCTAGAGAAAGTTGGAGTGGGGGGTGGGGGTATGGTGCCCTTGGGGCATGTTTATAGGTTTAAACAAAAGGAAATAAGGTTCGCGTGATTTGTTGGTCCCAGCTTCAGGTGCATTTTCGGAATATAAAGAGGAAATTAAATTCGATATATAGGCGAGGTAGGAGGCGGCCGAGAGAGAGAGAGAGGTATAAAGTTTAGATTTACGATGGAATATGAACAGAGCCCTTTGAGACATTATTACTTTTTAGCCCGGCCCTGCCTGGGACACTGCTCTCGAGATACACTAGTTCCACTGGGTATTTATTCTCAGTATGTAAATAAATCCAGAATCTCTCAAGTTCGTCAGAATAGATGAAACGTAAATTACCCAAGTGCTGACATTATACATTTAAATCTACACTTACACATAGATTGGATAAAAGGCTTTTCACGAAATATTGGTAATGGACAAGCTGAGCTAAGAAAACAGCTTAAGATACAACTCAAAATCAAAAATTCTCTCTCGTACCACTCTCAAACATTGGAAAAAACTATGTACCGACACAAAACACAAATGGGACAGAGAATGGATGACATGTAACAAATTTTACTGCTTACGCCAATACATATCACGACAACGACAATAGAAAATGGACAGACAGGACATTTAATTTAATAAGATTTAAAATTCAAAGCAACGTTATTTCAAATATTCCGCCACGAACCAGTCCGACGAAAGGTGTTTCTGACGATTTTCATTGTATCAGTACATGAATACGCTGTACGCTACATAATGACACCTCAAACTCATTTTTCAGTTTACTTGACTAGTGGGGTTTTCGATATCAAATCTTCAACTGCAGTGCATTAATAGTTTAACGGGAATGGTTCTATAATGTTTTTCGATGAGGCTCAAAAAAACGGAGATATTTTCGAATTCCTGCTCTCTCTATTCTTGGTCCGATTTCAGGCTATATAAAACAACGGGATATGTCCCTTTAGTTGTGGAATGGAAAAAGATTATCAGATGCAAACTAGCCATTTTAGAGTAAAAAAGGTTCCCCGTTACATCTCAGGGGCTGCGTAAAACTAAGCAGATTTCCCACGTAAAGTTATACAATAGAGAAAATCACCATACGAGTGGCCGAAAAGTTACGGAAACGGTCTCCGAACTATAGCTTTTTGGCGGGGGAAACTCAACGACTCATTCCGGTATCGACACCTATATAATAAAAATGCAAAATATGTTGGTTAATATTTCAAGATAGAGAATAAATGTATATAAGAATATTTATAGTAAATTTCATTTGCAATAAGATTGGATTTTATACAAATTTTTCGATTCCGACGTATTATAGTAAACGGAGTTATTTCGAATTTTCAAAACCGCCCCCCCCTTTAAACCCACCACCACCCACAGGTCTGATTTTCAGCCGTTAACGGAACTGCATCGGTTCTTTTTACATTGTAAACGTTTAAATATCGAGGTTTGGTTAACGATCAAAACAAAATATTGCGACCGCTAGAGCGTTAACAGACAAATATATATATATAATATATAATATATATATATATATATATATTTATAATATATATATATGTTAGTTTTGAACGGACCTCATTTTCGTCATCTCCTGGGTAGGATCGATGGACATTTGAAGAAAAATATCGAAAATCGCGCCATGAGTACGACGTCAATAGCTGATTTCCCTTAATGGAAATCTGCTAAAAGGGCAAAACTCTATTATCGGGAGTTTAAGTTTATTTAATTTGTTTTTCAATTTTATTTTGTAATCATCCCCATTACTTTTCAATTATATAATATTTTATTATATGATAATAATTCATTAAATTGCAGATATTGTAAAACTTTATTTAAACATAACCCTACATGTAATATTTTTTTTATTTATTTATTTATTAAAGTCCACTTTTTGCAACTTAGGCTAATCGGGACGGAGGGTTTAATCAGGGGGGGGGGGGGTTTACCACCCTTTTTCTAGCCAGGGTGGGATATTTTGGACGTTAGTTTAATGAATTTCGTCACTAAATAATTTCCTATTGCCCACAGGCAAGAATCGACTATACTACTCTGCCAACTCTACTAGGTTTACATGTGAGATAAAGGTTCAAACGACTTTAACTCGCATGGCTAACCTGAGCCCCATGTAATATGATTTGTGGAATATGTGCTCAAATAAATGACTCACATATAAGTCCATTAACGGCTAAAATATTACCAGTGGGAATGGGGGGGGGTGGGTTTAGAGGGCGAATTCCACAAGCTCGAAATATCTCCGTTATTATGCCTCCTTCGGATCGAAAATTTGTATAGAATCAATCTTACTGAAAATGTAATGTTCTATAAATGTTGTTATGTGTGTTTTTTCATTATCTTTATTATTAAGCCTCGGTCGGGCGCGTCAAGAATATTCCGCCTTCGGGCGCGTGTATCTCAGAGATACAACCTCAACCGTTTTTACGGAAATACAGATTTTTAATATATATTTTGCACTAAAATGTTCAGTGTGTGGGTGATTAGAATCATATCAAGAGAAAGTATTTCTTGTGAAAGAGAAGTAAAATCATTTTTCAAGAATTGACCGACGTGACTGGGATGAATAGGAGCGCAGAAGGAGCTGATGCATGTGTAAGGGGTAGGTCAGGATGAGTAGGGGGACGGGCCGAGAGGTTGGGAGGGGGGTTGGCTATTCAGTCTTACGTATTATGGATTGGCGTTGATCAGGTAGTGGGTTAATGGGGACACAGTCCGGTGGTACTGTTATATGAGATTTATATGAGTTGAATTAAAACATAACACACACCAAAAGAAATAGTTTAAATGCACATGTCTTAATTATTCATAATTTCATTTCAGTTTGTGAACAATATATAAACCAAAATTATCTTAAATATAAACTTCATTCAAAAATAAGTAGCCACGAAATCACTTTTAGATAAGACTTTTTAAAAATCATCTAAATTTTAATGTACCAATCCTTTTAAAAATACGCAGTTTAATTATTATCACTTTTGCCCAGAGCTGCATTACAATTAGGACAAGGCGTGGAACTATGTTGTAAACAAATTTTGCTTTTGCAAATCTCACAAGAATTATGAGGTAAAATCCTACATTTCTTTTCAGTTTTGCTTTAGTTCGTTGTAGTGGAGGGAACTTTTTTAATGCTGTTCTGTACTTGAGTTCAATGTATGGTCAATGAGCCTCTGTTACTCGTACAAGTTTCGTTCTTAGTTCGGTTGGTAAAACGTTTCTACTGTTGTCACTGCGTCATACAATATTTTCTTGAATAAGTTCTTCTGAAAGCTCATGTATGAGGCAAAATAATAGGAAAAATTGGTTTATATAATTCCATTCCAATAAAGAGAAAGGTTTAATTGATGTATATATTATATGAAATACAGATTTCAAAAAAACTGTACGAGATCGGGCGCGTGGTAACTAGGAGATTAAAAACTGCATGACAGGTATAAAACACACGACTCCATGGAACACAAGTTGACACCTACTGACCTTGAGGGGGGGGTGGGTCTAAAAACCACAATAACTCGAAGCACTACGCCACCACTCTCTGCTAGGAGGAGTGACGAATATTTTTCTAGAAACCGTGCATCTGACAGATCACGCGCCCGACGAAGGGTTAAGCGAGATATCTGCATTTTTTTAGTTTTCGGCTTTCAGTAAACCCCCTGCTCCAAACTTTTCATTTCTTCAGTTACCCGAGTTGCCGCCTACGTCAAACTATTTAATCTTAAACGACGATCAACCATCCGATGAGAAACTAATTCTTAAATTACAGACCAAGAGATACCTTAATACGAGATATAATTACTGAGACGGGGTTGTCAGAGCGTGTCGGAAGATGAAAGGCCTCCAGGTAGCGGGAATATTGATCAAGACTTGCCGTCGGGTAGGATGTGACGGGAGACAGCTGTAAACAGAGGGATTTAAGTTCCTTTGAGCTAGAGGGCGCTGGTGTCTAGCGCTAATTACTAGCAACGTCTGTTAGCTATGTCGGCTAGCCTTATATCTCAGCTGACGAATTCACCCCCAGGCGAAGCACCTTATTACCGTACATATAAATTAATGGAAATCCGCTATTGAGGTCGAACTTATGAGGGCATGCTTCAAAAGTCTGTCACTCTTGGTCTACGTAAGTTAAACTGATTTGCCAAGTGCTCGTATGAAACGCAACTGATCTCTTCGTATATTCTCTATATTTTAATAAAAATCCTGTGGATAAAATTTGGGCTTTACTGATAGCTGAAAACAAGAAAGTAAGAATAAATATTTTAATATTTGAGTTACGTAGAAGTGCATAGAACTACAATTGAAGTTATTATTATTATTATTATTTATTAACGTCCACTTTTTGCAACTAAGGCTAATTGGGGACGGTTTTATATCAACAGGTTACCACCAGACTTTTAGCAGATTTTCCCTCAAGGGAAATCAGCTTTTGGGGTTGTTACTCATGGACTTGAATTTTCGAAATTATTCTTTCAAATGTCCATCGATCCTGCCTAGTAGATGACGAAAATGAAAGTCCGTTCAAAACTGCTAATATATACAGGGTATATCTAGGCGGGTCGAAATTTTTATTTGATCGTTTACCAAACTCGATATTTAGTTCGTTTTATTGTAAAATAGAAAGATCAAGTTTGTTAACGGCTTCTGAAATCGGACCACGGAGAGGGGGGGTTTTAAAGGGGAGGATTCTTCGAAAATTCAAAATATCTCCGTTACTATTCGTCGGATCGAATAATTGTACAGAATCAATTCTTATTTAAAACACATTACATTTACTATAATTTATTGTTCTATACATTTATTCTCTATCTTGAATTAATAACCACATATATTTTGCAATTTTTATTAAATCTGGGCGGCTGATGGACGAAATTTGTCTTTCCCGACAAAAGCAAGTTTGAAGCCGTTTTATTAACTGCTCGGCTTTTCCGTGAAATGTCTCTATTTGTAAAACTTCACGTGAGAGGAAAATCTTGCTTAGTTTACGCAGGTCCCTGCGGTTACGGACGTTTTGCGCAACTCAGGCTAATTGGGACGGGGTTTATCTACTGACCCACCCTTTCTAGCCAGGGTGGGATTTAGGATGTTATTTAATGAATTTCGTCACTAAATAATTTCCTTTACTCAGGCGAGAATCGAACTCGCCACTCTACTTTTGCCATATTAGATAAAGGTCAACGCTTTAACTCAGTGCAGCAATAGTTTAAGAATATCGGTTATATGAAATTTTTCGGAAATCGCGTAATGAGTACGACCTCTATAGCTGCTTTAGAACTTATCGGAGATATTTGAATTTTCGAATTCCCCTCCATCTAACCCCCCCCCCTTTATTTCTGGTGCGATTTCAGCCATTGACCAATATAAACGTTAGAGTTGAATAAATGGTTAAATATTTAGTATCGTATAGACCAAATAAACATTTTCGAATCCAGACCCGAATGTCTTAGTTGATAATGTCTTAATGATAACACATTACTTATTCGCATTTATCTCACACGCAGTAAAAGTTCAAAGAAAACAATATTTGGTATTATAGCTTCGAATAAAGTGGTTCATATACCAGCTTATTGTTAATATGACATTTGTAGGAGTTGGGGTTTATTGACGGCTGAAAACCAAAAATATGAAAATTGACCTAGGTATTTTCATATTTTTAGTTGAATGAAGATAGTGAAAAATCATACACATTATATTAAATTTCTAATAAGTTGGTTATATATACTTTTTCGATCGAATCAATAATAATAAAAAAATATCGTTTTCACCCGGTTTCAACCATTAACAAATTTGAAGCTAATTTTTGCATAAAACGTTTAAATGTGTAGTTTGGAAAAAATTGTGATGTATGTCGGGATGACTAACGATTTTGACTCCCATAGATTCTGTTCACAGACAGCGCGAACTGGCCACAGACTCTCCCGGGAACGATGAAGCCCGTCTGTCTATTGGAGACAAATCATATCAGGTCCTCCTTCATTATTGGGGGTTGTATGTTGAGTTCATCACTTACTACGTAAAACTATGATATCGAATCCATCGAGTATTAATCGAGGTGGCTAAAGATCTTAAAGGCCACCGGAAAAAAAAAAAAAAATTGTTACGTTTGTAGTTCATTTTCCCATGGTAAAATATAGGCTATACGAGAATTCGAATTTTCAACTAGGAGGGGTGGGGTTTATTTAGATGTGCAAACACACATTCGTCAATATCTGGTATTGGTTTTATCGAAATGTAAATAACGAATTGTGTTTAAAATGACGATTATGAACAGAAATAGTAATTTTCATTTATGAATTTCGAGATTCTAACTTTCTCCAAAGGCTTTATTCGTGTTTTTATGGAAATTGCCTTCGATAGTCGCGGGGGAAATCGTTTGTATTTGTAATTAACGGAATGAGCGCTTTTTAGCAGATTATGTGTGCCCATAAGGGAAATCAGCTAATTGAGGTCGTACTCATGACGGCGATTTTCGAAAACCATTTCCTCAATTGTCCAATCGATCCTACCCAGGAGATGACACGAAAATGAGGGTCCGTTCAAAACATATATATATATAGCGGTCGCAATTTATACGTTGATCGTCACCAAAACTCGGTATTTAATCGTTTTTTATGTATAAGAGAAAGATCAAGTTCGTTAACGGCTTGAAATCGGGATCAGTGGGAGGGGGGGGGGTTAAAGGGGGGATTTTCAAAAATTCGAAATATCTCCATTATTATGCATCGGATCGAAACATTCTATAGAACCAATCTTATTGAAAAATTAAATGTTACTAATAACATATATTGTCATAATATCATTTATTCCTCTGTCCCTTGAATATTAACCGAGGATATTTTGCATTTTCTGTTTTCCAGCTCTGAGATAGAGATTCGGGCTAAACTTCGGGGTTCTAGTCGTGAGGTTTCCGTCAAGAGCTAGTTCGGGCCGTTCCGTAACTGTTTGGACTCTCTATCTGGAAATTTCTTTATTGTATATTTAAACTCCCACCCCCCTCACTTGGGAAACCTGGCTTAGTTTAACGCCGCCCCTGCGTGACGGACTTCTTTCTTTTACTCCTCATACTGGAAACCTCAACATCCTTCTATAATATTATATCAAATGACTATTATTAATTAAGGCCACTTTTTGGTACTACGGCTGACTGGGACGGGTTATCTACAGGTTAACAACCTTTTCTAGGCAGGACGGGACTTAGGATTATAATTAATGAGTTCGTCACTAAATAAATTCATGTTACTCACGAAGAGTAGTAGACACACGACCTCTTTTTTTATGAATGAGTTGAGATCAACACGTCCAACTTCAAATGGCCTAACCTGAAGCCCGCCAAAACATTATGTTACTATTATTATATATATAATATATATATATATATATATATATATATATATATATATATATATATAAAATACTCGTAGTTGATCAGAAGGCAGTAAAGTAGAAAGGGTCATAAAATTGTAAAGAACGGAATTATATTATAAGTATTATTTGTAGGCTGGCTTTGAGTCTGAGAGGGTGACGGAATAAAGGCTTTGTGTCTATTTAATAAATAAGAGAAAAGTCACATATTGACATAAAGTACAAGGGTGAGGGATACCTTTGAAAGTGAGCAAACGAGAGGAAAGGGAGAAGCGTGGATTTAAACTTATAATTGTTGTGTAGAGGGTTCAAAGCCTGAGGAGGAAATGGGGAGAGAAAGACTCCCAGAGTGAGAAATAAAGGTAAGGGCTCAAAGGGAATATGCTGCTCAAAGGTTACGGGAGAGGTGAGAGCTGATGGTCCGAGGGAGGTCGTTAGGTCCTGCCCCGGGGAAAAGGAGGAGGATCAGCCCTTTGAGCAACGCCCTTACTCGGGAAGGGCAAAGGCTGAGGGAACGAGAGAGAGATGCTGGGAGAGATGGCGAGAAAGAGAGATGGCGAGAGAGAGAGAGATGGAGCAGATAGATCAAAGAGACCGACGGAGGGGTTTGGACCGCAGACAACAGTCGGCCAACACAATGAGCTTAAGCCCCGAGGGCTCAATATCAGTCAAACAAGCGGCAATTCTCGGGCCTTCATCATCCATCTTACAGCCGCGTCAGAAATCATTACATCTATACCAGGCAACGTTTCAAGCATCCTACCATCTTCAAGGCACGATAGATTCCTTATAAAAACGTTTCTTCTTAGAGTCGCGAAAGAAATCAATACATCTATACTAGGGATATCTCGTGAAACGTATCAACTTCAGTAAAGACAGAATTCACTCATCAACAAAAAGGATTCCTTCAAAGATTTAATTTTATTTTTTTAGTAGATTATTTTATTTTATTAAGAATATTAAAGTCTGCATTTAAATTCATTTTGTAATGTGATATGTACAATACATTCGGCTTCCATCCTTCACCACAATGAGAGGAGCAGCACCTCCCTGCCTGGCAAGGAAGTCAAGAGCTAAGGAGGAAATGGCACCTTGGAAGAAGAAAATAGCCACTGGCTATCATTGCACTTTACACTGCTATAGGAGATCTCTGGGCCAATTGCCTCTTGAGGATGGACATATGGGCTGAGTAAGCACTGGACTTCTGGATTAGGATGATTGGATAGACTCCTGTGGAATTTGCTGAATCTTGAAGGAATTAGGTCCTTTACATTTGAGATATTAAGATCTTTATGGAGAGTGTGGATGGTGATATAATATTCCTTCAAAGAAAGTATCACCTTTGAGAAACAGAAATAGTCGCACCAAGGCGATGGATTCTTGTTAAAAACGAACTATCTTTGACCCACGAAAAAAACCTTTACGCCTAGGAATGTTTCATTAGATGTTCCATTATTGAGCCATGACTTAAATCTCTTGACAACTAGGAATTAATTCAAAGAACGTATCGTCTTCGACCAACGAAAGAAATCAGTAACAAATACCATCCTGAAGTTTACATCTATTCTAAGAATGTCCAATGACTTCTTCGAGTAGTGACAGAAATAATTACCCGAATACAAGGGATTACTTCAAATAAAGTAGCGTCTTTGACAAACAGAAATTAAAACAACAAGACGATGGAGTCTTTCTAGAAACGTAGCATCTTGGAGTTCCGAAAGAAATTAATTCATCTCCACTAGGAATGTCACCTGAAACGTACCATCATTGAGTCACGGCATAAATGGATAAGACAAAACACAATAATTCCTTCTAAGAACGACCACCATATCATCTTCGACTAAACGGACATAAATCATAAAAAAAAATGCTCACCAATACAACGTTTAACTTCTAAAAACGTACCATCTTGGAGTCCCGAAAGTAAGAAATTAAATACATCTATACAACGGAAATGCATCTTGAAACGTACCAACTTTGAGTCACGGCAATAAATCTTAAGGCCCAGCACAAGGATTCCGTTCCTAATAAACCTGTATCATCTTCGGGGGGGGGGTGGTGGAAAACAAACGACATAAATCAATGCACCAATACAATGTGTAACTACTAAAAGCGTACCATCTTGGAGTCCCGAAAGAAATCAATACATCTATACAACGGAGGGCATCTTGAAACGTACCAACTTTGAGTCACGACATAAATATTAAGGCCAGCACAAGGGGATTCCTTCTAAGAACGTATGATCTTCGACAAACGACAGAAATCAATACACCAATACAATGTGTAACTTCTAAAAGCGTACCATCTTGGAGTCCCGAAAGAAATTAATACATCTATACAACGGAGGGCATCTTGAAACGTCCAACTTTGAGTCACGGCATAAATCTTAAGGCCAGCACAAGGATTCCTTCTAATAACGTATCATCTTCGACAAACGACAGAAATCAATGCTCCAATACGACGGATTCCTTTTAACGTACCATCTTGGAGTCACGAAAGAAGCCATAACGTCTATACTACTGAATGTCTCCGGAAACGCATCATCTTCAAAATTCGACAGAAATCATTACACCACGGATTCCTTCTAGGAACACATTACCTTGGAGTCCCGAAAGAAACCATTACATCTATTCTAGAAATATCCCATGTTATAATATAGAAGTAATGGTCACTTTGTGAATCCAAAATGGTACATTTGTAGAAGGAATCCATTGTATCGGTGCATTTATATCTGTCGTTTGTCAGGAATGATACTTTCTTAGAAAGAATTTCATGTAGTGGTCTAATGTTTTAGGTCCTGACTCAAAGATGTCGCGTTTCATGATACATTCGTATATTGGTGAATTTTTTTTTCTTGTGGATTGGTTTGATGGGTATTGAAGTACCTAATCAAGATGGGTACTTTGGTCTAATGTTATCATCTTCGAGGTACGAGAGATATCATTAAACTAATAAAAGATATTCATTATAGAACTCTACCATCTTGGAGTCACGATAGAAACCATTACATACTATACCAGGCAACGGTTTCAAGCACCCTAGCATCTTCAAGGGCCACAGCAAGATTCCTTCTTAAAAACGTTTCTTTCTTAGAGTCGCGAAAGGAAAATCAATACATCTATAACTAGGAATATCTCGTGAAACGTATCAACTTCAGTAACGACAGAATTCACTCATTAATAATAAGGAAATAAAAATAATTTTTTTTATTTTTTTTAGTAGATTATCTTATTTTATTAAGAATATTAAAGTCTGCATTTAAATTCATTTTGTAATGTGATATGTACAATGTCAAGAGTTAAGGAGGAATGGCAGTTGATAAGAAAATAGCCACTGCTATCACTTCACTTTACACTTCTATAGAGAGAATCTCCTGGGCTCATTGTATTTTTGTCGACGGAATATGGATTGAGTGGGTATGGAAAGGGCTAGGACTTCTGGATTAGGATGATTGGATAGCCTCATTTGAAATTTTCTGAATCTGTCACATGAAACGAACCATCTCCAATGGCATTAATTAATGGCAGAAATCATTATACTTATACAAGGGATTTCATCTAAAGAATTACCATCTTGAAGTAACTAATCACATCATCACATCTACGTTATGACTCTTTCATAAAATGTGTCATCTTCCAGTAATGACAGAAATAATTAACCAAATAGAAGGGATTCCTTCTAGAAAAGGTACCATTTTGGAGTCACGAATGACATCTTTACATTTATAGTATGAATGGAATGTATCATCTTTGAAATTTGACAGAAACCATCATCACAATACAAGTAATTCATTCTAGAAAGGTAGCATTTTGGAGTCACGAATGACACCTTTACAAGTATACTATGAATGGATCGTATCATCTTCAAAATTCTACAGAAATCGTTACACCATGACGAACTAACTAAAAGAAATTTCAATATAAAATTTCATAAAGAAAAAAGAACTACTAAAAGAGATATTCTGTTGGAGAAGGGTTTACTCGTGTTATAACATTTTTGACAATAAGTAGAAAAAACTACGTTAGTTTTTACTCCCATTTCGTTCTCCCTCCCCCCCCCCCCTCCAAGCTTTTTACAATAAAGCTCTGGAACAAACTCTAGAAACTTTGTTCCGAGACAGTGAATAGTTGCTTTATAAAATTTCATAAATAATAATACTACATCCAAGTCACAATAAATGTAGTTTTTCTTTTCTTATTTTATTTCCAGAGCTGTTTCCATTCTACCTCTATGTTTTATACATATATCTCGAGTTGCTTCGTCAGCTGTAAATAATTTCTTTGTGAGCTGTCCGGAACGAGAAAAATATCGTACAAGAGATGACTCACAAATTCCAAAATAATATAATTAAATTAATGACAGATAGTTTGGAGGGAATACTTAACACACAATAAAATATAAGAATACCATTAAATCAAATATCAATTCAAATCTCTGTCGTATAACACTTTTATTTATAAACTGAACTAATGAAATATCAACTTATTGTTAACAAGAGACGAGTAGAAGTGAGGGTTTACTAAAGACTGAAATTTCAAAAATGTAAATATCTTTATTTTTAGGGTACCACTATTATTTAGTTCCATCAGGTAGATAAATTATTAAAATAATATAATGAATCAATAATCTAAGGAAAACAATGATGATAACGCACATGCGAGAGCGGAAGTTGACGGGAGACAAAACAGTTAATTGAGTTTACTTATTTACTGTGAAATGCTGGCATTGCGGGAAATGTTTCCACTGAGATTTACTATTACGAATGTAATCTTACGTATAAATCTATGCCTTAACTATATGTCCTCGGATTGGCTTTTGACTGGAAATATGTTCTTTATAGATGGTATTTAATTGTAATAAATGCTGTTCATGATTATGGTTTGAATTATTCCAAAACGGCGAGTAAAAAAGTCGAGAGGGATAGATTAGGAACACATTTTCATTTATTTTTCAAAACTAAAATTTTTATTCTATTATTCCCGAAAAGTTACACTTTAGGATTGGCTATTTCTGAAAACAATACGTCATGGAGTGAAATGCAATTGTACACATTGAAGTCTTGCTATAAAAACAGTCAGTCAACAATGATTTCCCGGGCATCGCCGGTACCATAGCTAGTAAAATTTGATTACAAGATGGCATAAACTATTACAAAGAAACTCTGCTCGCTTTCTGCACCACAAAAGAAGTAACGATAATATTATTCAAACTCTAATGTTTTTCTGATTTTCTATACTAATTCGGCGAGGAATTTTTTTTTTCCCACTTTCCAGAACATTCTAACAACAATGGCATCACAATTGGAAATCTTGTGTGGAAATATAAATTTAATGCGAACACTGCAATGGGGATTGATTGTGCAAATAGCTAAAAGTAGTATATATAACTGTATTCTTTCTTATTCCAATTGTGTTATATAGCATTAAAAGTATGAGCTTCATTGGAGGTTGAAATGAGTGAAAATAACTCCGCTGGCCCTCCCCAGTGGCATCAGTAAGCCCCCGCTATGTAGCTGCTGGGTAGGGGAACCGTAGGAAAACAGTAGGTCCTTAGTCGGCTTTGCTGTTCCGGGCAGGGGATCACTCCTGCCTTGGGGTAAGTTCTAGCGGCTTACTCAATGTGAACTACGGGCTGGGTAGTGTCCGGAGTGGAGGCTTGCCTTCACTGCCGGTCATAGACGTAGTGGTCGTGGGTTCAAAGCACGAGGACATACAGGCCAGGTAAACTGGTACATGTGTGGGAGCTGTTCTCTCGTGTGGGAGCTGGGTAGTAGGAGACTGTCCATGCCATAGGATCGCTAAACCATCGTAGCGAATCCTCAGCCTCCAGAGATGTGTTGGATAGGTGTAGGCTGGATTAAGGCCTCACGGCTAGGTGCTTCCTGCATTGTTGCCACACTTCGAAATGGGTACTCAATGTCCGTTTGTTACTCAATCACTCAAATACAGCTCTGAGGATTTCTATGAAGTTTTATATTTGTGAATCAATTATCCCAAGGCTGTTTGATAATCCGAATTTTCAACTAAGAGAGAGGGGGAAGCTACAGAAGTGTTTTTCCTAAAACACAGGGGCTCGGGTTAGCCATGTGAATCAAGGCGTTGGCCTAAATCTCACTCGGTAAACCTAGAGGAGTGAGTTCGATTCTCACTGGGGCATTAAGGAATTTATTAAGTGACGAATTCTTTGAATAAAATCCTTAGTTTCGCCCTGGCTAGAAAAGGGTAGTGACCTGTAGATGACCCATCCTTATTAGACTTAGTGGCCCAGTGCGGACGCTAAATTTTCCTCTAGAGACAAAATTAATAACGGGCGAACGTAAACACACACTCAAAAAAATGGAGTATTTCAGATTATATTTCATTAAATAGACAAACTGCCCTTAATAATTTAAAATGTGGATTAAAAATAGTAATAAAATTGGGACTCACAAAATAACCATAAATAAATTTAAACATTTGGAGGTAGGTGTGGCTTTACCAACTTACTTTAATATTTTTTTTAGGACAACGTTTTAAAGTTTGAATTTAAAATAGTAATAAAATTGGGACTCACTGAAAATAAATAAATAAATTAAACAATTTCGAGAATGGAAGTTGTTGAATGATGAGATACCGAGGCAGACATGTGGAGAATACGAGCAATGTGACTTGGATGGAGTTTTATTATTTATGACATTCTACCAAGTGTTCACCACAAACTTTCCAAAGTATGTCCCTTAGCTTTATTGTCCATACTATGGCCGAGGACGACGTAATCGCTGTAAAAACTTATTGAGATATTTCCACTTCTTGTCGGCACGCTTTATAGCCCCGGTAAAATCTTCTCCAATAGAATTCCTCCCTGTGTAAAATACGTTGTAAATTTTATATTGAAATTCCTCTCAACTCGTCCATCTGGTTTATAGAAGGGAAGCCTCATTCCCTTCTTGTCTGAATTACCAGTGACTCAATTTCAGTGGGTTAAGACAGTGTGAAGTTGAGTTCTGTAAAAATATATTGGCATGTCATCTAATACAAGCTCTCTGGAAGTTCTCGCCTCCAAAGGAAATCATTTAAAACGGGAAACCACTGTAAATAGCTAAGCTATTAGATGTCATCAGGAAAAGTCACGAAGTCGAAACTAATTCTGCCAGAACTAGATTGGCACGAAATAGATACTGTTAAGTTATAAAGACTTGAATGAAACTTAACCAATTACTGAAAAATATTCATTTTTATATAAAAAAATGAAAACTTCTGTTGACCGTATGTACTAGATGGAGGGATTAACCTGTTCTCGCTTTACTCCTACGCGCAAGGGCGGCGGAAAATGGGACCTGGATAACGTCGCCCGGGACATACTGTTGTTAATTGTGAGATATTACTCACCGAGTTTAGGTCCTGACTGTGGCTAACAATAGTGCGGTCACTGTAGTTGTTGTTACTCGCAATCAAAAAAGTTCACGAAAACTGCATTATAGTACTATATAAGATTTTCTTCTTTTCCAAACCGGATATCTGTTCCCACGGTCTCCTCCTCGGCGGTATCTACTGTAGTATACTCCATCGTTGACACCTGGCCGTTAAAACCAAAACTGTGTATCCGGTACGTCGATGACGTATTTTGCATTTGGTGCCCTGAACAAGTTCTTCGACCACCTCAACTTCACGCACCCAGTAAATCAGGTTCACCTGCGAAGAAGAAGTGAATGGTTGTCTACCGTTTCTTGACCTTCTTATACTGGACATCTGGTGACTGAAGTCTAGCATACAAAGTCTACAAGAAGCCCAGGGCGAAAGGTAGAGATATCTTCAAGCAAACTCATAGCCCAGAAGTCTGAAAGCAACACTCATAAGCAGGGCGTTCAAGTTGTGCAGCAGCGGAGAGCTACTGGACAAATAAGTGAGGCACCTGAAAAAGGAACTGGGAGCTAATGGCTATAGGCCGAGGGAGGATTGACCGGGCTCTTAGGACAGCGTTGTAAAAGAAGACAGAAGAACAAGAAGAGAAAGGATGAAAATCTCCCTCAGCAGCCACAAGATAGCAGCACCGTCGGCGACGTTAAAATCCCGCTGCCTTACGTGAAAGGCATTTCGGAGAAGCTCGGGAGGGCCTTGAGGAAGAAGAGTATATTAAAAATTTTTAATCCAGTGGAGAAGATTGGCGAGAAATGGAGACGCCCAAAGGACGCCATCTGTTTGGAGAACTGCGGAGTGTACTGTGACTGCGGGAAGCGCTATATAGGACAAACAAGCAAAAAGGTGACAACGCGCTTCTCAACATATTGCCAACTTAAAGCACAGCAGGCCTAAAATCTCAGTGGCGGCCAGGAAGGTCTGCGGTAAGCAAATTAAATTTGATGAGACAAGGATTTCAGCGAGGGAGGCCCAACCTAAGAAAAGGCTAATACGAGAGGCTCTGGAAACTTCGGCAGAGCTTAACAACTTACATGGCGAAGAGTGTTAGCCCATTCCTTAGGCCTGGAAAATGGAAGAAACATTCTTAATGGCATTAGGGCATGGAGATCTAAAATAGAAAGATTTGGAATGGGGATTTACTAAATGCAGAGAACTTAAAACTGTTCGAAGGGAGCAGATGGTTCTTCCAAACAAGAGAGTACTCCACAAAGACGTTTCGAGTAAATATTCCCATCTTCAGTAAACCCTGAGGGAAAATCGCATTTTGAAGACTAACTCCTCTGACATGAAGCAGAAAGCAGCTCAAATCCATATAAACTTCAGAACCAGAACTGCCACATGTAATAAACACATCTCTGAAATAAGTGTCGAAGAATCGGAAAAGAATTCCCATTGTTATCACCAGACACATACCTGTTATCATCAGACACATACTCCGCTGGGAAACATTCTCCGTAACGCAGATTAAATGCACTTGAGCACATTTTATTTAAGGTCATAACTAGTCGCGCTACCTTTACGCAAGGGTAGCGAGTTTTAAGAGGAGCAGAGAAGCGGTTACACCGGGCTGTTGGATTTTATTTTACAGCTCATGATATGTGGTCGTTACCATTTCCCCTTCGCAGGCACAAAGCACTTCCAGCTCACAACGTTTCCTTTCTAACAACAACAGCGCCATCTCGCGGCGGGAAGTAATAGTGTACAGCATTGCCTAACTCTCATAAACGGTTTAATGGCTGTATTCCAAGGCGTAATTCCAAAGGGACAAAAATCTTTTGTACATTTGCTATTGGCTGTGAAAGGAATTGTACCTTCCCTGGGGTGTGAGGGCCAAATGAAAGGAAAACAAATATGTCCCACACGCCGAACTAAGTGATTCAATGGCACGCTAAAGATGTCATCACAGAATGCACAATTTGAAATTTAAGTGATACAGCTTGAGATGATTATTACAGTGCTTTAAATAAAAATGGCACAATAGTACAAAGAGTAAACTGCTGAAAACAAATAAAAAAATAATACCTCGGTTACAATTCACGTTGGTGGAAACATTTTAAAAGCAAATTTGTAGTAAATTTGGCTAAATAACTTTTTCCACCCAATACGAAATATATTATATTATTATTTATTAACGTCCACTTTTTGCAACTGAGGCTAATTGGGACGGGTTATCTACAGGTTACCACAATTTTCTAGCCAGGGTGGGATTTTATGACGTTATTTAATGAATTTCGTCCCTAAATAATTTCCATCAATAATCAGCGTTGATAAAGGTCAACGCTTTAACTCGCGTGGCTAACCTGAGCCCCAAAAAATAGAGCAGACATAAATGAGTTTTAGCAGATTTCCCGTAAGAAAAATCAACTATTGAGGTCTGACGTGATTTTCCAAAAATTTCCTTAAAGACTCATCAATTCTACCAAGTGTGTGTGTGTGTGTGTGTGTGTTTATATATATATATATATATATATATATATATATGCACTGTTAATGCCCTAGTGGCAGAAATTATTGTTTGATCATTACCAAACTAGAAATCTAAACGTTTAAACTAAAATTTAAACGTGTATAAAACTAAATATCAAGTTCGTTGACGGCTGAAATATTTTTCCTCTATCATAAATATTAAACAAGATATTTTGATTTTTCTTTGTTTTCGGCCTTCAGTAAACCCCCACTCCTACACATGTCATATAAACAAAAACCTGTTATATCATAAAGCACTTTAGTTGAAGCTTAAATACCAATCATTATTCTCATTAATTTTTTTTTTTTTTTTAAGATAAATACAAATACGTTGTGCGATGATTTAATCGATAGCGAAATTTCATCTTTACTCGAAAATATTTAGTTGATCTATACCATAATCGATATTTATCCGTTTAATTCGACACTTAAGTTCATAAGTATTAAAAGTCGTATCAAAACTTGTTACAGAACCAATCTTGTTTGAACTATTGATTCTCTATAATTTTCCTTTTGTTCATTTTTTAGCAGATTTCCCTTAAGGGAAATCAGCTATATAGCACAAATTATATATTTAGAAATATATATATATATATATATATATATATATATATATATATATATATATATATTTGTCTATATAACCGCTCTAGTGGTTGCAATTTTCGTTTGATCGTTACCAAACTCGATATTTAAACGTTTTATGCAAAAATAAAGATTAAGTTCGTTAATGGCTGAAATCGGACCAGTGGGAGGGGGGGGTTTAGAGGGGAGGATTTTCGAAAATCCGAAATATCTCCATTACTATACGTCGGATCGAAAAATTATATAAAATTAATCTTATTGCAAATTAAATTTACTATAAATAATGTTATATACATTTGTTCTGTATCTTGAATATTAACCGAGATATTTGCATTTTTCTGTTTTCAGCTTCTGAGATGAGATTGGCTAACTTCGGGTCTAGTCGTGAGTTTCCGTCAAGAGCTAGTACGGGCCGTTCCTGTAACTGTTTGACTCTCTATTCTGAAATTTCTCTATTGTAAAACTTCACGTTGGGAAATCTGCTTAGTTTACGCAGCCCCTGCGTGACGGACTTTTTTGTAGCTCAAATATTAAGGGAGTTATTTGCACTTTCTTGTTTTCAGCTGGCAGTAACCCCCCCCCCCCCCCAGACACACATATACTCATCTAATTTTTAGTTAGATATAGAATATATATGGGGAGAACAGATCAACAGAGTGACATGCCAGTTTTTGGGAAATATGCTTAGTTAACGCAGCCTCTGCGTGACAGACCTTTTTCGTAGCAGAAAATACCATAGACCTGGTGAATATTCTAGGGATCTCACTTAACTGCCACCCACATTATTCGTGGCGCTGAAATGAAAAAAAAAAATATTCAAAAGAAAGTATTGTGCTAGGTTGAAGAGATATAAGATAGGACACGCTGCGATAAATTTTATTACGGCTTGTGAAATGTAAAAACTTCTCCGTATATTTTACTTTTTGAGTTGACGACACAGATATGTAAATACTTGAGGCAAGCTGAAAAAATTTCATATTCCAACACCGGGTCGAAAATTAAGGAAACAATAGTGGAGTTACAGTTAGGTGGGTGTTCTGCGTGGAAGTTGGAGCTGGTCTAGGCTTGGCTAGGCGAATCGTCCCACTGGGAAATCTAAAACTTTAGCCTTTATCAGCTGGGAACAAAATAAACCTTTGCCTATCTAAACCTCTCTGCATGGCTAATCTAATTCTCGCCATCTTGTTTGTATAGCTCCAATCGATATGTGCAGCATTCAAATTCATAAGTTCACGATATTTAAAAATTTGACTTTTATTGTTTACTAGCTGACCCGACAGGTGTTGTCCTCCCTTAACTACGAATATTGAATACGAATTGGTTTGACTATTAAAAAAAAAAATTACTTCACACAGGGGATGCAGATTTTCCAAGTTTCCTTAGAGACGGCGGAAAACTAGAAAATACGAATACCTGGCTTAATGCTTGTGTTCAGTCGTCTTTCCCGCGCTTAGTTCACTAACCGGCAGTACATCAGGAGGTCGCCGTAGGCGGTGGCCAAGAGCGAAAACTGCAGCGCTCGCTTTATGGCTGGCAGCTATTGTTGATTCTATTGCTCGAGTGTAAAGCACGTGCTTGGAGTGTGCTCCGCAAAAAGGTGAACATTGTTCGGCTCCCGCAGCTCTTGTATTCAGAAAGGATCCCCGCATCGAAGATAGAGATCTCCGCGGTCAGTTTGCACTGGCTAGAAGGAATCTACTGTGGAACACAAAAAACGCTGGAAAGAAAACCCGCAACATGGAAAGTATATTTTTCTCGAAGGCACCATAGTAAAGAAAGACTATAATGCTAGCATTATCGACGTGAATAATCTAATGAGTACTCATAATACAGGACATTTCAATCATTTTCTAGTGCATATATAGTATTGGCTTGCCGCTAAAGTTTACAATCCAAACAAAGTGTAACCATTGTGTTCTGTCTATGTTTTACAGTCATATTTCATAAAGTTAAAGTTTCTTTGTTTTTCATCACATCTTTATCAATTAGTGTTAATGTTTCTTTCATTAGATTTAAGGTTAGTTCCTAGGTTTATATTTTATCAGGTTTAAATTGCATCAAATTAGTCTCATTCTGTTATAACCTCTCAGGTTCATAACTATAAAGTTTATTTATATGTAATTACTTATTCAATATATTTTGATTCTTTGGAGAAGTAGCTTGTATTATTTCACCCTCATCTTTCCTAGAGAATAGTAAATGCTTCGATATAATCAAGGAGAGGAAATTATCTCTTTTATTAATTTTATTTCAGTCTAATGCTTTCTTATATATATATACACACACATACACACATTTAATTTTGAATGGACTTCATTTTCGTTACCTCCTAGGTAGGATCGATGAACATTTGAGGAAATGTTTCGAAAATCGTGTCATGAATACGACCACATTTTTGGATTTCCATTATGGGGAATTTTCTAAAAAGATAATTATTCAAAAGCATAGTGTTTATTATTCTAATGCTTCATGATACACAACATACTTAGTTTTATATTTTGGCACCTATGAATAGTTTTTTTGGTATTCGGACACAGAAACAGGGCACATAGAGACTATATTTATTTGATACCAAGAAAAATAGTAAATTCGTCAATATTCGTCCAATAGGCTCAAAACTATAAATATGACTGATTTGAAAGTAATAAATGAAGTTAGTGCTTCTGCTATCCAGGATTTTTATTTTAACTTGTATGCCCCCTATTGGACTGATTTTTGGAGTGATAATCGCTTATGTACAACTCGATCACAATCGAGGGCCTCTTTGAAAAAATCGAGTTTTAAGTGAACATCCACAGCCATCCTTGGGGGAAAGATTTCAGTGCCATCTATACGAAATATTAACAAAGAGGTAGAGGAGTAGTGAATGCAATTTTGTTAAGTACGAACTTAATAATCCCCGAGAAGAGAAGGGGACATAATTTTACAAGACGGAAATTTCAGCCATAAGACGAACTTGAACAAATAACCCAATATTTCTACAGGGAGGGAGGAGGGAGAGATAAGTCAAAGGGAAGAGAAAAGAAAATATTTCTGGGGAACATCTGGCTTCAGGAGGGTGAGAAGGGGTGGTGGGGTAGATAGAGGGGTGGGTTGGGAGTGGGGGTGCAAGGTGGGGTGGGATTGAGGGTGAAAGGTGGGGAGGGTGCAAGGTGTGGAGGGTGCAAGGTGGGGAGGAGTGGGGGAAGTTGGAAGGGAGGAGCAAAATGGCTCGTCATTAGATTTATCTCGGGGAAGAATCGAGGTGAGGGGGGGGGGGCGGAGATTTAATTTTGTTGCCAGCACTTGGGGGGGCCACCTCACACCTCTAATACCAAAGGTACCTCTCCTCTCAGATTCACCCTCTAAAAGTCATTCACGCCTCTTTAGCAAGTATAAACTATATAACCCCATTAATTACAGTTCTAACTAACTGCATTTGTCGTGGTGTGGTCTAGTGAGTAAAGCTCAATATTGCTTAAATTGAGGTGGTAAATCTGAACCCGATGATATTTGGGACACTAAATTTGATTCAGACTAGTGGTTACCGGCCTCCGAGGTTAGACTATCCGTTCCCTTGTAGTGCAATCAGTTCTAGACATTTTTCATTAAAGAAGTAATACTTTGGGTGAACAGTAAGGACCAAACTCCAACCTGGTACCCTGATCCACTGCTTATATTAGGAGTAGGCAGTCTACCAACATTCCTTCGAAGTCTTATAGTTCAGAACCAGAAATCTTCTAGTAAGAAGGTCCTGTTGCACAGGGATCCATAAACGGTAATGTCTTCGTAACCAGGAAGCCAAGAACAGAAATTCCTTGCAATGCACGAAGCCAGAAAACTGCAATGTTTTCCCACCGCGGTAGACCAAAGTGTTGAAATAAAAACGGGAAACCTTTCCCAGTCAGAGGAATAATGTCTTCTCTTTTTAGAAAGTAAGAATAGAAATCTCCTTCTAAAGATGAAATGTAGGTTTAGGAATAGGTTTTCTTTACAGTGTAGCCAAGCTAAACAAGAATTGAATTACCTGCTAATAGAGCCAAGATTGGGTAGTCCTGATATGCAAGAAACCAAGAATCGCAAGACATTCCGACATAGGGAGCTAAAGCAAAAATGTCTTGCTACGGACGTTACATAAAATGTACGGTAATACCTTCCTATATGTGTAGATCGCAGCAGGATTTGCTGGGTTTTGCGGGAATCCATGGATTTGAAGACATTCCATTGAAATAGAATAACAAGAACGGACATTCAAATCCATATAAACGAGGGTATGATTTGCTATGTTTTCCCGGAATTCAAGAACTGGAAGACATTTCTACAAAAGGAGCTAAAAGCTGAAATTCATGCTAGGGAAGCCGTATAACAAAAACATAGCCAAGAGCAGAATTGTCTTCTTTTGTAGTTAGCCAAAACTAAAATCCGTTTCTGAGCAAGCAGCCAAAACCAGAAATGTCTGGATATACTGAGTCCAACCTTTATCGGTAGTATCTTGAAACAATGAAAATAACCAGAATCATGATTAACTGGTAGCCTAGAAATGAAATTCCATCCAATGCTTTAGCCAAAACAGAAAATGTCTTAATATACAGGTAGCTTTGCTTTGAAGGTAGCTAAGAACGGAAGTAACTTTCTATCAAGGTTGTCAAGAATAGAAATGCATTTCTTTGCAGGTAGCTAGGTAATACAATACCTTGCTATGCTTTAGCCAAACCCAGGAACGTCTTAATATACAGGTAGCCAACAACGGAAGTATCTTCCTCGCTACGTATCCAAGAGCGGACTTGTATTCTTTTGTAGGTAGCAAAAACTAAACTCCCTTTCTAAGCAAGCAGCCCAAACCCAGAATCGTCTTGCTATGCAAAAATTATCGAAAGTATCTTCTATCCAAACAGAAAAAATCTTTTGCCTTACACATAGCTAAGTACTAACGTATCATTCAATCGTAGTTGTGAAAAGACTAAATGATTTACTTTGGAATTATCTAAGAACGAAAGTAACCTTCTAACGACATCATCAAGAGACGAAATGCTCTGTTTTGTAGTTTGCTGTGAAGGAAAGTATCCTTCTAACGAGATCATCAAGAGACGAAATGCTCTGTTTTGTAGTTTGCTGTGAAGGAAAGTATCCTTCTAACGAGATCATCAAGAGACGAAATGCTCTGTTTTGTAGTTTGCTGTGAAGGAAAGTATCCTTCTGATAAGATTGTCATGAGAAGATATGTTTTGTCTTGCATATAGCTAAGAAGGAATCTTCCTTCTTCCTTGTCTTTCTATGGAGGTGGGCATTATATACAACGAGCATAACTTTCGGTAATTCGGTATTCAAGAACAGAAATCTCTCCTTACTCTTACCCTTCCTTCCCATCAATTCGGATTTCGCTCTCGCCATTCAACAGTACAGCAATGTCTTCGCGTTGTAGATCACATATCTGCATCTATCGAACGAAAAGAGTATTGCACGTCAGCCTTTCTTGATGTAGCGCAAGCCTTTGGCAAGGTTGGGCATGACGGATTACTCTACAAGCTCGAACTACTCCTTCCCAGCACCTTCTATCATATCCTTAAATCCTATCTTTCCAACAGATTTTTTCGAGTCCGTCAAGGAAATGAATATTCAGACTACTATCCTGTGGAGGCAGGAGTTCCCCAGGGCAGTGGCCTAGGACCATTACTGTATCTCATATACACATCAGACATCCCTACATCACCATCAACACTCCTTGCTACCTATGCAGATGACACAAGAATCCCAACATCTGATCCCGATCCTATTACTGCTTCGAACAATCTCCAATTCCACCTTACCAAGATCAAAAAATGGTGTAATGCATGGCGCATACTCAACGAAAGGAAATAGCGCCATATCACCTTTTCCCTCCGGCGAAGTTCCTGTCCTCCAGTTCACTTCTATTCCTATACCACCAGCAGATTGTGTACGCTACCTTGGACTACATTTGGACACCAGACTTACTTGGAAATCCCACACAATAATTAAAAGACAGGAACTAAACAGACGATTCGGACAACTTTACGGACTGCTAAATAGAAAATCTCACTTGTCTACCGAAAACAAACTAACAATATACAAGCTACTACTAAAACCGATATGGACATACGGAATTGAAGTGTGGGGTACAGCATAACCTTCGAACAACAGACGCATCCAGACCTTCCAATCCAAAGTCCTGCGTACCATAGTAGATGCTCCATATTATGTTACAAACCACACCCTCCATAAAGATCTTATTATCCAATTTTTAAAGGACCTAATTCCCTTAAGATTCAGAAAATTCCACAGCAGGCTATCCAATCATCCTAATCCAGAAGTCCTAGCCCTTTCCAGTACCACTCATCCATATTCCCCTCCACGGCGCCTCAAGAGACAATGGCCCAGAGATCTCCTAAAAGTGTAATGTGAAGTGATAGCAGTGGCTAATTCTTCCTCAAGTGCCATTCCTCCTTAGCTCTTGACTTCTTTGCCAGGCAGGGAGAGGATGTTCCTCTCATAGTGCTGAAGGCGTGTGGCTACTGCCAAGAGTGATGGAGGAACTATTGTATTGTACATATCACACAATGCCAAATGAATTTAAATGCAGGATGTAATATTCTCAATAAAATAAAATCTAATGTAAAAAAAATCTCTCCTGGGAATGTCTTCTTTCCCGAAAATGTCAAAAGAATGATTATATATATTCGTGAATATGTTTTAAAGAAGGCCATGAAAAATAGACAATCTTCTTCATCAATTGCATACATGAAACACATGTAGAGCTCCCATAAGAGAGTGTTGTTCCCCAAGAAGGATCTTAGCGATCGTACGAAACCATTTGCATAAATCGGTATTCCAGATCGGAGGCAACAGATTGCTCTCAGCCTCTGGTTATCCTGCATTTCCAGAGACAAGGCTGGTAATCTTCCCTTATCTCCTTCCAGGCCGTTAGCATGGTTCCGCCGGTAGGTGGCGCGCTTTTATAAATGATGCTCCTTCTTCTCAAGGGGTCACGATAACTACCACTTCCGGGGTTATCTTCTCCGCCACGATCCGATCAGAATAAGGAGACTAGAGGCGTACTTCGTCCTGTGAGGCATCATGTGTATTAGCAGACACTTTGCCAATTTACATCTAAGCTGAGGAAATGAAAACGGAAACATATGTTATTGAAATTGAATGGAACCCCACAAGGCTTTACATTACAATATATTACGACATACGAAATAGCAAAAGACGTTAGAAATACTTACTGGTTACACTCAAACATGCCAAACTACATTACACCAATACACAACCCATACATAACGTGGAGATATCACCTATACACTGACAGAATTAATAACAAGGGATCTGATGTTAAAAATTTAACTTTTGCTTTCCAAACTAGGAACAAAATAAAATTTCTACGAATTTCATACACTGTTCATTTCCGTCCGAGTGCATAATCTTCATCTATTATGTTCCTCCAACCTATGCAGATTTATTGTGCATGCAGTTTTGGACTAGCATTTTCCTCATCTCTTGGACAGAATCGATGTACATTTGGAGTAATTTCTCGAAAAAGTCCAGTAAAAACAAAATCGAGTACAACCTCGATAGCGAATTTCCCTTAAGGGATATATTCTAATACAGTAAGCCCTGTGCACTAAAGTTGAGCGACATTAATATACCATAACCATATAATATTATACCAGAAACAAACTTCCCATACTCCAGGGAGAGAAATTCCTCTCAGGACCATATATTCTGCTTTAAGTAAGAGAGAATAAACTTCTTATCTCAAGCACAGCTGATTGGAGACCCAAACTATTTAAATATTGATAATAATTCCTAAATTATCATAACATAGTGATAATAATTTTGTTGGGGAAGGACGGAGAGTGTTCTCATAACATTTAGAAATTATACTTCACGAGGAAACTTTTATTCGCCAAACCGTTCCCAATTTTTCTATTTTCCTTTAATATCATATCATTAATAGAAAACAATCTTTTATTTTTTCACTGCCCATTTTCATTGTTTCTCAGTAGATACATTATTTGGTAAAACAATGCTAAAAAAAAAAATGCTAAATATCAGAACAACTTTTTTCTTAAACGTTAGATGAAAAATCTTTCCTGCATAGATGCGTTTACTGAGTAGAGTTCCCACGTGCATCATGTACTTCGATTTATCTCAAAAATTTTCAATGAAAGCAATATTTGATATTTAGGCTTCAAATAAAGTGTTTCATAATAAAACAGCTTAGTGTTACTATGACATAAGTGGGAGTGGGAATTTTCCGAAGACCAAAAACTAAAAAGTACAAATATCTAGGCAGTGAAAATACAGATCATTTGCAATATCCTAAGTCCCACCTTGGATAGAAAAGGGTGGTAACCTGTAGATAACCCGTTCCAAGTAGCCTTGGTTGCAAAAAGTGGACCATATATAATAATAATAATTTGCAAAAATATGTGTTCTATTTACTTTTTCGATCCGATGCATAATAACGAAGATATTAAGAATTTTCCAAATTCCTGATAATAACGTTGTTTTTTCTAATTTGAAATTCAATACTCTAAAACACCCCTCCCTGCTGTCTGTTTTCAGCCATTAACGAACCTGATATTTATTTTTATATAAAACATTTAAATATCCCGTTTGATAATGATCAAACAAAAATTACGACTGTTAGAGTATTAAAATAAAAATATAATTTTGTCTGTAATCGTTGAATAAATGTAACATTACTAAACTGAAAATGAGAGAATGAAAGTGAAACCATTTTGCAATAGAGAGTGAAGAAAAGTAATTACCTTCTTAATTCGTAATAAGTATAAATTAAAAAATAATTTGAAGTTGGAAATTAAATGCTTTTAAATATTTCTTAACATTGTAAGAATTTTATTTTAACAAAATAAATTGAAAATGTGAATGAATTATTGGTGGAAATAATCAATATATTTTAAAATTTAAAATTATAATAACAATTACTTTTCCTTGTTTATAACCTGCACTTGTTTATAACTGCACTACTTCACAATCATCACTAGTTGTTTTATAACTATGCATATAACCTTCCACAACCATGCTTATAACCTACCAACAACATACCATAATCTTACAACAACATCCTAATTTTGTCATTAATTCTGGTTAGATCACACGATTAGAAAAAAATTAATATTACACTCGTGACGAAAGTAGAATTTACAACTCTCGTGAAAATTACCAGACTCGCTTCGCTCGTGTGGGTTAACGTTTCACTCGAGTTGTAAATAAGATCTACTTTCGTCACTTGTATAATAAATAACTATTATTTATTTATTATATTATAATATAATATAATTCTATAAGGTCCGTCAGGCAGGGGATTCGTAGACTAAGATGATTTTCCACGTGCGTCATGCATTTATCTCTAAACGTGAAAGTTCAATGAGAATAATATTTGGTATTTAGGCTTCAAAAAAAGTGCCTCGTAATATAACTGCTTATTGTTAATATGACATGAGTAGGAGTGGGAGTTTACTGAAGGCCGAAAACTGAAATATATGCAAATACCTCCGTTAATATTAAAGATAGAGAATAAATGTGCATTACAAATATTTACAACACATTTTTATTTGCTATAAGAATGGTTCTATAAAAATTTTCGATTTGATGCATAATAACGGGTTATTAAGAAATTTCGAAATTCGCCTCTTGCCACTCCGTCGGATTTTAGCTTTTCAGAAACTTGTCCTTTAGTTGTACATAAAACGATTAAATATTCCAGCTTGTTAACGATCAATCAAAAATGTGCTACCGCTAGAGCGTACACACACACACACACACACATATATATATATATAATATATATATATATATATATATATATATATATACAGTTTTGAACTGACATCATTTTTTTAGTGTCGTCTCTTGGGTTGACCGATGGACATGAGTATGACTTCAAACAACTGATTTCCCTTCAGGGAAATCTGCTAAACCCGAGTCGCCCCTTCTTGATAAACTAGATGGAAGGTCAACTTGTAAATTGATGTGTTTTAGGGAGAGAGAGTAAGAAGTAGAGTGGAGGGGCTTTGGAGAAAGCAGATGTAAGCCTGTGTGTTTACCGGGGGCGGGGTTCGAAGGACTTACTAACTCGATAATCTAATGGACTGTATGAGAGAGATAAGGATGTCCTCTCTCTCTCACTCTCTCTCTCTCTCTCTCTCTCTCTCTCTCTATCTCTCTCTCTCTCTCTCACTCTCTTCGATCGCGACATCTCTCATACACTGTGTCCTCTATCTGACAGCCTTTAAAAAAAAGTCCGTCACGCAGGGGCTGCGTAAACTAAGCAGATTTCCCACGTGAAGTTTTACAATAGAGAAATCTGCGTAATAACAACTGAAGTAGTAAGAAACCTCTAAACCTATTCACGAGGGACTAATAGTTACAAATACAAATGCAAATATCTCGGTTAATATTCAAGATAGGGAATAAATGTATATGTCAATATTCATAGTAAATTTAATTTTCAATAAGATTGATTCTGTACAGTTTTTCGATCCGACGTATAGTAACGGAGATATTTCGAATTTTCGAAAATTCTCCCCTCTAAACCCACCCTCCCACTGGTCCGATTTCAGCCGTTAACGAACTTGATCTTTCTTTTTTACATAAAACGACCAATTTTCAAGTTTGGTAACGATCAAACAAAAATTGCGCCCGCTAGAGCGGTAACAGTCTAATATATATATATACAGTTTTGAACGGACCTCATTTTCGTCATCTACTAGGTAGGATCGATGGACATTTGAAGAAAAATTTCGAAAATTCCGTCATGAGTACAACCTCAATAGCTGATTTCCCTTAAGGGAAATCTGCTAAAACTAAGACCAAGGTCTTGCCAAGAATATACACTATTGAAGTTAAAAAAAAATTGCCAAGGCATCACAATAAAAAAAATTCCGTCACGCAGGGGTTACGTTAACAAAAATTTCCCAAGTGCTGGTATGTAACACTTGTAATGTCATATCTCCACGTATTCTTTATTTATAAATACCAAATATTGTTTTCAAGAGACTTTTATTATACGAGATAAATGCAAATATGTTCTGTTGAACCCCCCAACGTCTAAAGTTTTTGGATGATTAAAATTTTTGTGATTGAGTAAAACATTATTCTGATTCATTATACTTTACAGTACTAGATATAGTAAATAGTTTTCAATAAAATTAATATGTTGTATTCAGATATATTTCAGTAATTGTTTTTCTTTCCGTTGAAGAATATTTCTATCTGTTCAGCCCTGAGAGGTTGGCAGACATGTTTTTTGTTTTTTTTTAATTCACGCTTCTGTTAGGAGGTTATTAAAATTGACTGTAAGATTTTTCATTTCCGTTTGCATTTATTCAATTCATATTCACAGTGTTGTTAAGTGTTAAATAAAATTATGTTGATTTATGTATTTTTGAACTTCACGTGGGAGATCTACTTAGTTTACGCTGTCTCTGCGTGACGTACTTTTTAAATATAACATCTTTATATTATATAATAGGTTCGTCCTGATTTACATAATTGGTAAAAAAATATTTCTGCACGTATTTTTAAAATCAGTTGAACATTTTCCTATACTAAACTAGTTCAATTGATTATAATCATAGCGAAAAGCTAAAATGTTTTTAGCCAATAAAGTAAAAAAAAACGAATCTATTGGGTTGTAACATATGAAATGACCGTTTGTAGAATCAGGAAAAAAATGAAAAATTGAGATCGAATCTGAAATATTATTCATTCAAAGTATTTACCATCATTTTCAATACACTTCTGCCAACGACTTACCAAGTTTTCTATCCCACTTTTGAAAAAGTTTGTGTCACGTGTTGAAAGAAATTAAGAAAATGCATTTTTAATGTCTAAATCATCTGTAAAAAATTTTCCTCGCAAAAAGTTGTCCAAACTCCGAAAAAAGTGGTAGTCTGTAGGAGATAGATCAGGGGAATATGGGGGGTGTGGTAGGACTTCATAGCCCAACTCCTTTAATTTGTTCACTGTCTGTATTGAAAGATGTGGTCGGGCGTTGTCATGAAGCAGAAACACAAGTCTCTTGGCGTTTTAACTGCTGACGTTCGTTGAGCTCGTACGGGACCCAGGAATCGAGCTTTTTCACCTTTCCAATCGTTTTTAAATGCCTGGAGACCGTCATATGACTTGTGCCTAGCTCTGACGCAAGTTCTCTGACTGTTTTATGAGGGTCTTCTTCAACAGATTTTTTAAGATCTTCGTCCTCCACTGATGAGTGAGGTCGTCCACGGGCTGATTTTCTAAAGTCGTATCTCCTGAAGAAAATTTTGAAAACCAACGACGAATAGTTCTTTCATTAGCACTTCCTTCGCCAAACGCATGATTAATATTCCTTGCTGACTGGGCCGCGGAATGACCAAGTTTATACTCGTAAAAGAAAATTATTCGGAAATCGCGTGTTTCCATGTTCCGATTGATTTTAAACTAAAATATGTAAGCCTACTTGGGACAAAAACAAACATAGCTTGCGACTAGAGGATTAACAAATGTTTATTATAGATGGTAAATATTTTGCTTGGAATCAACACACAACGTTTTAATCCTTTATAAAGATTAGGGTTTAAAAAATCGGACACTTCATGTGTTACAACCCAATATTAAAGAATATATTAGGATATATTGTTATATAAAGAAATTATTTTTCAAAAATGTGTGTGTGTGAATATACAAGCAACTATGCACGAATGATGTTATTAAATCTAGGGCCTTGAAAATAATCACAGTTAAGTTCAGAAGTAGCTTTCTAATCTAAACAGAAGTTCGCTTAAGATCCCCGTGGTTAATGCGTCAAGTGCATTCTATTCCAAAGTGCATAGCAAGACTGCAGAAGGGAACTAAGGGTGGAAGGGCCGTCGCTAACTTCCTAAGAACACCGACACAAGTTACACTAACTTCTCGAATTGATGCACTTCGTGCTTGGCGAATTCTCTTCCACTTAAATTGGGAATACAAACTAGACATTCAATTTCTCCTTTGATGAATATGCAATTACTGTTGCGACTAAGTCTCGAGGCCTACTTTAGATAATTCTGCGGTGTTTGAGTAAGAGCTTGACACATCCACACTTCTATATGGAATGAAAAATGGTTTAGAATATTACCTTGTTAATTGTGAAAATGATGGAGACGAGGAAAGAGCATTTATATAAAGGAATCCCAGTTTATAAACATTTCTAAATTATTTTAATCAAGAAAGAGTTTAATTTTAGGAGATATTTTAATTATTTTTAGCAAATGTAACATACGGAAAAAAAATTGTAAAGGTCAACCACATGGAGTTGTAAAGCAAATATTCATAAATCCTGCCAACTGACCAAAATGAGGTTTCTTTACCAGCGGCTAAAAAGGAAGGAGTGGGGGTTTAGAGAAATTAAAGAGCAATTTTTTATCTCAAAGAAGCACATTTCATAGTGTTTATCATGTTAAATATTACAACTATATTTCATTTAGTTATATGACTTTTCTTTTCTTATATTTTGACATTTATCACCTGATACCTGGCATGCATGTTACTTTACGAACTGCATGTATCAGCTGACATCTGCCCACCACGTTACTTTTCTTTAGTACCTGCACCAACTGACATGTGCCTGCCATGTTATTTTTGCTTACTAAATGCACCAACTGACATGTGCCTGCCATGTTACTTTTGCTTACTAAATGCATAAGCTGACATGTGCCCGCCATACTATTTTTCTTTAGTACCTGCACCAACTGACATGTGCCTGCCATGTTATTTTTGCTTACTAAATGCATAAGCTGACATCTGCCCAACATACTATTTTTCTTTAGTACCTGCACCAACTGACATGTGCCTGCCATGTTATTTTTGCTTACTAAATGCATAAGCTGACATGTGCCCGCCATACTATTTTTCTTTAGTACCTGCACCAACTGACATGTGCCTGCCATGTTATTTTTGCTTACTAAATGCATAAGCTGACATGTGCCCGCCATACTATTTTTCTTTAGTACCTGCACCAACTGACATGTGCCTGCCATGTTACTTTTGCTTACTAAATGCATAAGCTGACATGTGCCCGCCATACTATTTTTCTTTAGTACCTGCACCAACTGACATGTACCAGCCATGCTATTTTTGCTTACTAAATGCATAAGCTGGCATGTGCCCGCGATACTATTTTTCTTTAGTACCTGTACCAACTGACATGTACCAGCCATGTTACTTTTGCTTACTAAATACATAGGCTGACATGTGCCCGCCATACTATTTTTCTTTAGTACCTGCACCAACTGACATGTACCAGCCATGTTATTTTTGCTTACTAAATGCATAAGCTGACATGTGCCCGCCATACTATTTTTCTTTAGTACCTGCACCAACTGACATGTGCCTGCCATGTTACTTTTCTTTAGTACCTGCACCAGCTAACATGTACCCGCCATACTATTTTTCTTTAGTACCTGCACCAACTGACATGTACCAGCCATGTTACTTTTCTTTAGTACCTGCACCAGCTAACATGTACCCGCCATGCTATTTTTCTTTAGTACCTGCACCAATTGACATGTACCCGCCATGTTACTTTTCTTTAGTACCTGCACCAGCTCACATGTACCCGCCATGCTATTTTTCTTTAGTATCTGCACCAATTGACATTTACCCGCCATATTACTTTTCATTAGTACCTGCACCAGCTAACATGTACCCGCCATGCTATTTTTCTTTAGTATCTGCACCAATTGACATGTACCCGCCATGTTACTTTTCATTAGTACCTGCACCAGCTGACAAATACCCGCCAAATTATTTTTACTGAATAACCGTATCAGCAGACATGTGCCCGCCATGTTATTTTTGCCTCACTAAATGCCCCAGCTGTTATGAAGCTCATTATTTGAATTATAAATACGAAATATTGTTCTTATTGAATTTTATTTATTGAGTAATTGCAAAAAAGTGGCACATATGGAACATCTGCTTAGTTACGCCGCCCCTGCGTGACGGGCTTTATTTTTACTTAATACCAACCTCAACTGACATGTGCTTCTCTCAACTGAATATCATATTTCATTAGCCAGGTGAAGCGTTTTAATTTTATCTGACCGTTTAGCCTAACATGTGGCATTTGCTTGAGACATGTTGGAAAATAATGGAATTATAATCATTTCTCTATATTTGGTGGCATTATGGCTTTTAATAAATGAAGTAAGTATTGATTTTCTTTATTGAAACTAAACTTCTTATTTTAACATTTAACCGGAAAAGAAGGTTAAGACTATTAGTGGATAGAAAAGGTTCATTTTGAATTATAGGATAAATAAACAGTTCAAAACATCTCCGTTATTATGAGTCACGTCGAAAAATGATTTATACCCGATCTTGATTGGAATATAATTTTGTGTTCTTTTTTTCTACAAAATATTGGCAGTTAATAATTTTGAGTCATATTTTAACACCCAACTTCTACTGACACAATTTTCACTTAGAGCCTCTCAGCTTTATTGTAGTTTGCTTGTTGTCTCTTCGCAAACCATAATCCCTTATCAGACATGTTATATTTTATATACGATGAAGTATCATGGATAAAGATTTAAGGACAAGAATTTGGGGGAAAAACCAAGAAAAAACGATAATTACACAGGACAATGAAGGGCTTTTTGAAAACTCTTTTACTGGATTAAGGACAGGATAGTTTTACAGTAAATATTTAATAACGAATTTATTTTATAAATGAAGATATTATTTTGGCAGCTTATGTTCCCGGGTACCAGAATATTTTCTCTCGTACAGACCAAATTTTATTGTTATTTATTAACGTTTACTTATTACTACTAAGGCCAATTGGATTATCTAAAGGTTACTACCCTTTTTAGTCAGATTTGGACTGAGAGACCTTATTTTTTAGGTTTACTTCTAAATAAACTCCTATTTCCCATGAGGGAATCGAACCCATGGCTATATGTTTACCAAGTTTATAAAGACCTCAGCTCACATGGCGACTTTGAGCCACAGAGTAAACTAAATTATTCATATTGTATTTAGTGTTTGCGATATAGTTGTATTTTACTCATATTTTGACGAGATAGCCCTAGCTAATAAAACTCAGCTAAGCCTGACCACACATTTCGGTGGTTAATTGATTGCTTGCGTAGTTGTGAAACACAAACAACATTCACAAACACGGGAAAGTTTCAAGCACAGCTCTCTTGCGGTTCCTTTCTAAATTAAATGTTTGCACGGAACAGAATGTGTTTTAATTTTGAATTAATAAACCCACGCATCAAAGCGCGGAGAAACTTTTTTAATCACACGAATTGAACTAGCAGAAATAACTCCCGGTGGGAAAGAAGAGAGAGAGAGATATGTCAGCCACGGACTGAGGTGGTTCACCACTATTAGAATGTTCCAGACATGACAGAAATAGAACGTAGAGAATTAACGTTCTGTACTCTGTGCCTCCATTAGTGGCAAACATGTGTAAATAAGACTAGATTTTTTTTTATTTATTTATTTTGGAGCGTTCGCAGCGAGGCGATATTGCTCATCAAAAAAAAAGAAAAAAAGAAAAACAAAAATAACAATGTATATAAACAAAATGGAAAACTGAAAATTGTTACAAGAAAAATATTAAACAACAAAACTAAGAACGCAAACCAACAACAGAAATTTACTAAATAACTAAACAAGACTAGAAATTCAAGTTGGGCTATATTAGTGACATAGAACTTTAATTTCAATAAGCATGAATATGCTTGGGAGTTTACCGAAATATGGAAACATAAAAAGTAGTACATGCAGGGACTGCGTAAACTAAGCAGACTTCCCACAAGCTGTTATAACAGACTTGCGATATCATCTCATATTCTCTATTTCTACGTAAAATGGCAGACATATTTTGAATTTTTATAATCCACCTTTCTAAACCCTCTCTATTCCAGGTCCGATTTCAACAATTAAAAAAGTCCGTCGCGCAGGGGCTGCGTAAACTAAGCAGATTTCCCTCGTGATAAATATACATATTGGTAACACAATATACATACTGGTAACATAACAACACCGTGAATAAATACAAACGAAAATTAGAAATGTTTCATCCAATTTCAATAAACTGCCGTCAGGAAGCGTTAGGTTAGAAATATTAACAAACTGGTCGGCCCGCCTCACACCGGAAAGAAAAACAATTACTGAAATATATCAGAATATAACACATTAATTTTATTGAGAACTATTTACTATATCTAGTACTGTAATTAATAATGAGTCAGAATAATTGTTATCTCAATCAATAAAATTGTAATAGTCCAAAACTTTAAGATGAGGGGGGGGGGAGTCACCAGGACATATTTGCATGTATCTCGTATAATAAAGGTCTCTTGAATACAATTTTTAGTATTTAAACTTCCAATAATGTGATTTATTATGTAGCAGAGTATTGTTTACGTAACATGAGTAGAAGTGGCGGTTTGCTGAAAACTGAAAAATGCAAATATCTCGGTTAATATTCAAGATAGAGAATAAACGTATATAACAATATTTATAGTAACTGTAATTTGCAATAAGATTGGTTATATACAATTTTTCGATCCGACGTATAGTAACGGATATATTTCGAATTTTCGAAAATCCTTCCCTTTAAACCCCCCCCCCTCCCACTGGTCTGATTTCAGCCGTTAACGAACTTGATCTTTCTTTTTACATAAAACGACTAAATATCGAGTATGGTAACGATCAAACAAAAATTACGACCGCTAGAGCGGTAACAGAACAAATATATATATATATTTATATATATATATATTTATTATATATATATTATATATATAGATATATATATATATATACAGTTTTGAACGGACCTCATTTTCGGCATCTAGTAGGTAGGATAGAAAATTCCGTCATGAGTACAACCTCAATAGCTGATTTCTCTTAAGGGAAATCTGCTAAAAAAAATAGTTAGATATTTAATGTTGAAGGAAACAGTTAAATATCGAGTATGGAGTAGAAAACCCTAAATCCTAAATGATGACTCCATCTTAAGTACCTCATCTAATAAATACCTTTTGAAAACTATATTTGGTATTTAAGCTTCAAATAAAACGGTACATTATAAAACAGAGTATAATTTATATGACAGAGGAGGAGAGGGGGTTTACTGAAGGCTGAAATCTAAAAATTTCAAATTTCTCGGTTAATTCTGAAGATAGAGAATAAATGTACATTAAAACTTTTAATGTAGATAGATGAAAAAAAAAATGGCTACGCTTCCACTGCCAGACCATCAACTCACAACAGTCAATTTAATTTACAATAAGACTGATTTTACACAGTTTTTCAATCAAATCACATTTGAGGGAATTTTTCCAAAATCGATAAATAAAAATAACTCAGCGCATATTCTTGTTAGCGAAAAATGTGTAAAAACATAATAAATAAATAATAGTAGGATACACATGATGAATTCTCCTCAAGGGATATTGATTGCTAAAAATTCTGGCGGTAGATTTTAAACAGACTAATATATACTGCTCAAAAATGAATAGGGGCATTGGCTGTTTTGTGGTATGTATGGGGCTTAGCATTTTTGTTTGTTTTTTTAAATTAAAAATATCATAAATATTTATTAGAAATTATTGTTTTTTCTCCCATAAAAAAGTAATTTAATTAAGGGCGATTTAATTAAAATTAATAGGATAAGAAAAAATAACCAATATCCCTATTCATTTTTGAGCAGGGTGTTTGGAAAGTGGTTAGACGAACTACTACAGCTGTTTTTACTCTTCAAAAGGAATTAAATTGTCCATAAGATGTAAGTATGTTCCTAATCCTAATAGAATTCGAGAAAAATCGATTTTTGTGATTTTTAAATGTACCTATGTATTCTTACATAAATTCACCTGCAGCAGATAAATTAGTGCTATTGGATATTTCTGGCTATGTCATTTTGGTGGGCATCAAATTCTCTTTAATAATCGTCTATTTGTTGTTTCAGTTTTAGAAATAGTATTATAGAATTTTTAAAATGTATTATTTAAACCAAGTCATGCAGAATTATTGCACAACTATCACTCGTATAGCTAGACGCGAACGTTGTGGGGTATCAAACTCTTTAATTCTGGTATATATAATAGTTTATTTTATCTCTAATATGTTTGCGTTATTGAAATAACTATGTACTATCATAACTATTAAACTTAACTTGGTAATATCATTACGACAAAATACATCATGCGTTTAAACTCCATAAGATCAATTGATCAATGAGTTATTCAGACTGAAGGGAGGGTTACGATATCTTCCCTTCTCCTCGCTTTTTGAATATAAATTGTTAAAACATTCGCAGCGTTTAATGTTTTGAATAAATTATTTATGTGAAAGAATGTTTATAACCCTCCAGCGGGAGTGGAAGTTGCATTATTATTATTTATTTTTAACGCCCTCTTTATGCAACTATGGCTAATTGGGACGGGTTATCTATTGGTTACAACTCTTTTTTAGCTAGGGTGGGACTAAGGATTTTATTTAATGAGTTCGTCACTAAATAAATTCAAGCGGGAATCGAACTCGCCACTCTAGGTTTACCATGTGAGATTAAAGCCAACACTTTAACTCACATGGTTAACCCGATCCCCCATGGAAGTTGTAGGGAGGATAAAACAGTTAATTTTCTTAACGTATTTCCTGTGAAATCTTGGTATTATTAGAATTAACATGTATTCGTATTTACTATAACGTATATAATGTTGCGTTCATTGGTTTAGACAGGAAATATGTACATTATAGATGATATTAAATACAATATATGTTATCCATGAGTTTGATTTGAATTATTCACGGTGTGTCAAACAGTGGGGAGGGATTGATTAGGAACTAATTTTTAATTACTCTTCTAAACTAAAATTTCTGAACGTCCCCTAGAGTTGCCTAGCCATAATTGAAAAACGATACGCCCAGACGGGAAGTATGTATAAGCATTGAAGCCTTGCAATAAAAATACCATCATTATTCAGTCAATGAGTACGTACAGTATGCCCAGTACGTTAGGTAGTAGGTTTATAAAATTGAAAAGTTATTTTTGTTTGGAGGTTTAGATCTTATTTATCATGTGGCCTACGCTGATGGGCTATTGTCAAAAGTGGAGTTCGTTGAAAATGGTTTTAGTGAAACCTTTAATGTTTCCCGTTGAGAAGGCTGGAGTATATATGTGGTAAATGGAAGGATGTGGGCAATACAGGACGTGGCCATTCCAGCCCAAGTTACGACAGTAAAAGAACTCAATCAAGACGTGCCGTGAATTGTGGGCGGTGTAGATCAAAGCCTGGAACGGCTTAGTTCCGGAGCGAGAAATGGCTTCCAGGCCTGCCTCATGTTCGGGGCCATACTAAACAGCTGGAGGAGAATAAGCAGATGGCTGACCTACGCTCAGCCTTGCTAGAACTACACTAGCCGAATTAGTCCTGCCCTCTAACCTCAATTACACCCTCTGCCATAAATACCCTACGCACTTCCTCTCTACCCTACTTTCATCTACTCTCACTACCTCGTATACCTTTCAATTAGCATGAGTAACCTGACTTTTACTTCTATACCACTCTCTCTCTCTCTCTCTCTCTCTCTCTCTCTCTCTCCATCTTCTCTCTCTTCTCTCCCATTCTTCTCATCCCATCTCTCTCTCCCCCCACCCCCCCCCCCCCCCACCCCCCCCCCCCCCCACCCCCCCCCCCCCCCACCCCCCCCCCCCCCCACCCCCCCCCCCCCCCACCCCCCCCCCCCCCCACCCCCCCCCCCCCCCACCCCCCCCCCCCCCCACCCCCCCCCCCCCCCACCCCCCCCCCCCCCCACCCCCCCCCCCCCCCACCCCCCCCCCCCCCCACCCCCCCCCCCCCCCACCCCCCCCCCCCCCCACCCCCCCCCCCCCCCACCCCCCCCCCCCCCCACCCCCCCCCCCCCCCACCCCCCCCCCCCCCCACCCCCCCCCCCCCCCACCCCCCCCCCCCCCCACCCCCCCCCCCCCCCACCCCCCCCCCCCCCCACCCCCCCCCCCCCCCACCCCCCCCCCCCCCCACCCCCCCCCCCCCCCACCCCCCCCCCCCCCCACCCCCCCCCCCCCCCACCCCCCCCCCCCCCCACCCCCCCCCCCCCCCACCCCCCCCCCCCCCCACCCCCCCCCCCCAGAGAGAGAGAGGGGTGAGAAAAAAGAAGAGAGGGGGGAGAGAGAAAGAGAGAGGAGTGGAGAGAGTGAGGGGAGAGGGGGAGGGATGGGAGAGAGAGAGAGAGGGAGTGTGTAGTAAAGGGAGAGAGAGAGCGAGAGAGAAAAGAGAGGAGAGGGAGAGAGAAAGAGAGGAAAAGAAAGAGAGAGAGAGAGAGGAAGTATGTGAGAGAGAAAGTGGGGGGGAGAGAGGAGGAGATGAGAGAGAGAGAAAGGAAAGAGGGAAGAGGGGAAAGAGGAGAACGAAAAGAAGACAGGAGGAGAGAGAGGAGAGGAGAGGGAGAGGAAAGGGAAAGGGGAGGAAAGAGGGAGGAAAAGAAGAGAAGGAGAGAGAGAAGAGAGAGGGAGAAGAGAAAAAGAGGGAGAGAAGAGGAGAAGAGAGAAAGAGAAAGAGAAAGAAGGGGAGAGAGAAAGAGGAACAAAGAGGAGAAGAGAGAGAGGAGAGAGAGAGAGGAGAGAAGGAGAGAGGAGAGAGAGGGGAAGAAAAGAGAGAAGAAAGAGAGAGAGAGAGAGGTAGTAGGAGAGGAGAGAGTGAGAGAGGAAGAGAGAGAGAGAGAATGAGAGAGAGGGGAGAGGAAAGAGAGAAACGAAAGAGGGACAGAGAGAGAGAGGACAGAGGAGAGAGGAGAGGGAGGGGAGAGAAAAAAGAGAGAAAGAAGAGAGAGAGAGAGAGGTAGTATGTGGAGAGGAGGAGTGAGAGAGAGAGAAGGAGGAGGGAGGGAGGGAAAAGAGAGAAGAGAAAAGGAGGAGAGAGGGAGAGAGAAAGAGGGGGGGAGAAAGAAAGAGGAGAGAGAGAGAGGAGAGAGGAGGAAGAGGAGAGGAGAGAGAGAGAAAGAGAAAGAGGGGAAGGGGGAGAGAGAAAGAGAGAAAGAAAGGAGGGAGAGGTAATAAAACTCTTATAGTATCTTTTTGAGAAAATAGGTCCAAAAAATTTAAATTTTTTATTTGACCAAGGGTTCTATATATTTTTGGCACATTATTTGATTTTTCTTCCATGCAAGTATGGTCATTGTAATCCTAGTTGCACACCCTTGTTTCTAGATCTAAGAATTCTTCCCAATTTTTAATTTCGCAAGCTTCCGCTCAATTTTTTTTAAGCTGTGGGCGAATAGCCATTTTGATTGCCTTTCATTTTGGCTATTTATCAAAACTATGATTGGAACCAGGAGTGGAGTCGGTTAGGTGTCATTAAGTCTAAAAGAAGAAGCATTAAGTCTTTACGGGAGAGGGAGAGAGAGAGAGGAAAGAAGAGAGAGAGACGTGTGAGAGAGAGAGAGAAAGGAGAAAGAGGGGAGGGGAGAGAGAGAGGAGGAGGAGGAGAGAGAGGAGATGAGAGAGAGAGAGGAGTGTAGAGAGAGAGAGTGGTGAGATGGAGGGAGAGAGAGAGAGAGGGAGAGAGAGAGGACTATCGAGAGTGAGATGAGACGATGAGTGAGAGAGGAAAGAGAGAGAGGAGATGGAGTAAGAAGGAAGGAGGAGAGTGTGAGAGATGAGAGAGAGAGTGAGAAAGGTGAGAGAGAGAGAGAGAGAGAGAGGGGGAGGATGAGAGAGGGGGAGAGAGAGTGAGAGGGTGTATGTGGGGAGAGAGAGAGAGAGAGAGGAGTTAGAGTTTGAGGGAGGGGAAAAAGAGAGAGAGAGGTGAGACGAGTAGGAGATGAGGAGCGAGAGAAGAGAGAGAGTGAGAGGGAGAGAGAAAGAGTGAGAGAGGGGGGAGAGAGAGCGAGAGTGGCGGAGAGAGAGAGAGGAGATAGAGAGAGAGAGGTACTGACGAGAGGCCGAGAGAGATCGCTCCGAGAGAGAGAGAGAGAGAGAGAGGAGAAAGAGAGAAAGAGAGAGAGAGGAGAGAGAGAGCATGTGAGAGAGAGAGAAGAGAGGGGGGAGAGAAGAGAGAGAGAGTGAGGGGGAGAGAGAGAGAGAGAGAGAGAGGGAGAAAGAGAGTGAGAGGGAAGAGAACGAGAGAGGAGAGAGAGAGAGAGAAGAGAGAGAGAAGAGAGGGAGGGGGGGGAGATGGGAGAGAGAGAGTGAGAGAGGGGTGGGGGGAGAGAGAGGAGAGAGAGAGAGGAGAGGGGAGAGAGGAGGAGAGAGTTAGAGAGAGATGGAGAGAGAGAGAGAGAGAGAGAGGATAGGGGGTGGAGAGAAGAGAGAGAGATTGTAGAGAAGAGAGAGGAGAAGAGAGAGAGAGAGGGGGAAAAGAGAGAGAGAGAGAAGAGAGGACGAGAGAGAGAGAGAGAGTGTGAGAGAAGAGAGGGAGGAGAGAGGAGGAGAGGTGAGAGGAATAGAGAGAGTGAGAGAGAGGGAGAGAGAAAGAGATGAGAGGGGGAGAGGGAGAGAGAGATAGTAAGAGAGAGGAGTGAGAGGAGGGGGAGAGGAGGAGAGAGAAGAGAGTGAAGAGAGAGAGAGAGAGAGAGAGATGGAGAGGAGAGAGAGAGAGAGAGGAGAGGGGGAGCGAGGAGAGGGGAGAGAGAAGGAGAGGGGGGAGAGAGCGAGAGAGAGAGACGAGAGAGAGGGAAGAGAGAGAGAGGAGAGAGGAGAGAGGAGAGGATGGAGAGAGAAGAGAGAGAGAGAGAGAGAGGGGACGAGAGGAGAGAGAGAGTGAGGGAGGGATGAAGAGGAGAGAGAGAGGAGAGAGGAGAGAGAGGAGAGGAGGAGAGATGATGAGAGGAGGGAGTGAGAGAAGAGAAGGAGAGAGAAAGAGAGAGAGAGAGGGGAGGAGGTTTTTGGGAGAGAGGAGAGAGAAGAGAGAGATGAAGAGAGAGATGAGAGGAAAGGACGAAGGAAGAGGGAGAGAAGAGAGAGAGAGGAGAGGAGGTAGACAGAGAGGGAAGAGGAGACGGAGAGAGAGAGAGAGATGAGGAGAAGAGAGAGAGAGAGAGAGAGAGGGGGATGAGAGAGAGAGGAGAGAGAGGAAAGGAGGGGAGAGGAGAGGGAACGAGAGAGAGAGGACAGAGGGAGAGATAGAGAGAGAGGTGATGATAGATGAGGAGTATATAGAGAGAAGTGAGGAGAGTAGAGAGAGTGGAGAGAGAGTGGAGGAGAGAGTGGAGAGAGAGAGAGGAGGGGGGAGAGAGAGAAGAGAGGAGAGAGAGAGGGAGGGAGAGAGAGAGAGAGAGAGAGAGAGGACGAGAGAGAGAGGATAGGAGAGAAAGAGAGAACGAGAAGAGACGAGAGGGAGAGAGAGAGAGAGAGAGAAAGAGAGTAGAGAGGAGAGGAGAGAGAGAGAGAGAGGGAAGGGAATGAGAGAGGAGAGAGAAGGAGAGGAGATAGAGGAGATCCTGTATTGTCATTGGATCAGCGGTTGTCCTCTGTGACAGACAATTATATGTGTTTATGGGAGCTCAGCTTAGCCGTGTAAGATACGGCGGTCTTAATCTCACTCGATGCACCTAAAGCAGTGAGTTCGATTCCCACCTGTACAATACCCTGCTAGAAAAGAGGGGTAACCTGTAGATAACCCGTCCTAATTAGCCTTAGTAGCACAAAGTGGAAGTAAACAAGTAACATTATAAAAACAAACGTGTTTATAACTATAATAAAACAAGTTCTAATTGTATATACAAAGAGATTTGCTTAATACTAATTATATAAAAATTAAAGCTAAAAATTGCTTTACATTTGGGTAAAACGGTTTTCATTTTTAAAATAACATTCTTTCATAACTTGATTATAATTATTCTTTTATGAAAATCGTAAATTCGAAATATCTCCCTGACTCTGAACCCGATTGATGAATATTATTTAATGGATTTCATTGTAAAATTTCGTAGTGAATACAACTTCAATAATAACGTATTTTCATTTAGAGAAATCTCCTAATACTTAGAGAACACGTGATATATACAGTTTTATCCAATATTTATATTATATTCGCCAAAAAGAAATGATTACTTTTTAAAATTAAATCATCGATGACCAACCGGATAAGGTGGATCAATAATATAAACAGAGCGTAGCATATCTATGATTTCCAATTTATACTTATGATAGTTAATTTTGTTAAATAACGACTTACATTATTGAGAGTAAATGGTTGTTCGTCACAAAATCTAAGGCCGAGCTCAGCTCACTCACCTGTAACAAATATAAAATATGTTATAATATAAGCATAACTGTGTTTTAGTTAAGAATGAATACTTCAATTTGATTTGTATTGAATTCTTCCGGTATGGTATTCTTTACCTGAGCTCAAAACTCATTACTACGTGGGTGAATCAAATATAAACGAGACTTTTCGCCTTTCGGGCACAGTAGTGGTGGGAGAACGTTCCCGCCTTTTTTGTTGTTGGGTAGGTTAGTCAGGAGTAGGGGAAGCACGTGATCTCGCCACCTCGATCGTCTCGGTGTCCACCGTGAAGATGTTGGAGGAAGAGGTACCCCGTCGACTGCGCAACGTGTCGTACTTAAGTATCTCGCCGCAGAAGGTGTAAAACCGGCCGAAATCTTGAGGAGATTGACTGCACAGTTCGGGGAAAAGACACTTTCGCGAGCCAGAGTGTTTGCATGCCATAAACAGTTTGTGGGGGGTCGTGATCGTGTTGAAAATCCGACTTGCATATCGCCGCAAAAGACGAGACCTACCGATCAGAGAAGTGGTTCTTCTCCATGATTATGCTCGCACCCATACAGCAGCCATGACTAGGGAAAAATTGGAGCAACTGGGGTGGGAGACACTGGAACACCCTCCTTACAGTCCAGACCTGTCACCCTGTGACTTTCATGTGTTTGGCCCTCTCAAGGAAGCTTTAGGAGGCCAAAGATTCGACAGTGATGGTGAGGCTGAAGCCTATTGCGCAATTGGCTGCAGACACGACCTGCATCTTTCTACATGGAAGGAATTGGAAAGCTACCAATCCGTTGGGAAAAATGTGTTTCCAAGTCAGGGGATTATGTAGAAAAATAAGCTATATTATTTTTTGCGTTTAAAATTAAAATAAATTTAAAAAAAAAAGTCTCGTTTATATTTGATTCACCTAATAAAAATAAACTCATTTTTAATATTAATTCATTTTGGAGGTAAAGAAAAATTTATGGAAACGCCAATTCTGGGAATATTACTTGCATTTTTAAAAAATATTGCTTAAATACCAATTTTACATATGTGTAATAAAAGAAAAATACTGACACATATATAAAATACAAATAATTACCAAACAAATATAGAATTATAATAAAATAGAAGAACAAGAGTCTGGGTAGGTGGGTAAGTGGAGATTTTGAAAACATTTTTCATTCAAATTCAAAGGCTCCTAATTGTCCGCAAAAATGAAAAATAAAATAATTGAATAGAATGGCATTTCAACTAGGTTATAAAGGGATTTTGAATATCACCAAGAATAAAGGAAAAATTTAACATTCTACATTTCACTCGTTCTTTAAACACTAATTCTTCTGGTTTGATGTTAGTCATTAACGAACATGAGCTTTAGAATGTGAAATGTTTGACAAAAATCAGGGTATGGGAACAATGGAATAGTATTATATAGTAGAGGAGCGTTGAGAGAAAACTTAATTATTGTTGACAGTGCTGGACATTTTGAAAAGTTTTTAAATAATGAATAATAAATGTGCTAAAGTTGCTAGAACAGTTGAAAATGGAGTAATATCCTTTAAAGAGAAATTCGCATTGCATTGGAACCTCCAAAACATATCTATTGAACTCGAAACTGAAGAGCGCATCTTTTAATTTTGAGCAAATCAAGGAAATCAGCTATTGAGATTGTACTCATGACGCGATTTTCGAAATTTTTCTTCAAATGTCCATCGATCCTACCCAGGAGATGACTTAAATGAGGTCCGTTCAAAACTGTAATATATATATATTGACAGAGAATGAGAGAGAGAGAGAGAGATGGAGTGAGAGGATTCGAGAGAGATGAGAGATGAGGAGATCTGAGAGAGAGAGAGAGAGTAGAAGAGAAAGGAGAGGAGAGATGCATATTTATATGAATCTATAGATTTGTCTGTATACCGCTATAGCGGTCGCATATAGTGTTTATCGTTACCAAACTCGATATTTTAGTCGTTATTATGCGTGTACCTGGGAAAAGAAGAACTCAAATACGTTCTTAAGAGGGTTAGAAGGGCATTGAGAGGGGAGGATTTTTTTGCCGAAAATTAAACAAACAATTTAGTGAATCATCCTCAGTACCATTTGCGGATCGAAAAATTGTATAGAACCAATCTATTTTACAATTAATTTTACTCATAAAAGTATTGTTATTACACATTTATCTTATCTTGAATTTTAACGGGAGATATTTGCATTTTTCAGTTTTCAGCCATCAGCAAAGATCTAGATCCACTTCTGGAGAACTCAGACGTGTTACTAAACCAATACTATGCTACATATAAATCACATTATTGGAAGTTTAGATTCAAAATCATTGTCATTGAACGAAGACCTTCTATTTACAGAAGCAAGTTACATTAAAAATAGTTTGGTGGACCCCCCCCCCCGTCTTAAGGTTTGGGCTACTAATTTGAGGTTTTGAATGAGATAACAATTATTTGGACTCATTATTAATTACTGTACTTAGATATAGTTAAATTAGTTCTCATAAAATTAATGATGAAGTTATATGTCTGATATTTTTCTGTAATTCAAGTTTTTTCTTTCAGCCGGTGTGAGGCAGGCAGACCAGTCCTTGAGATGTACATTCCTACATCCAGGACGCTTCCTGTCGCGGTTATTGACTATTGGTTATGAAACATTCTTAGAACCGGTTGTTATTATGATTCTACAATATATAGGGGTGTTTGTAAGTTGCAGTACTTGTAGATGCTTATCTATTTTGTGTTGTTGACATAAACATTCACGAGGGAAATCTGCATAGTTTACGCAGCCCTTTGCAATGTGATCGGACTTAATTAGTTTTAGGAATAAAAATTTGTTGGTGTATTACCAGGGTATGACCATGAAGCGCTTTGTTCATACTTTTAAAAATTTTTTAGGCAATGGTTTTTATTGTAGAAGTTTTGCCTCTTCACTCAAGCTGCAATATTATTCACTTCCACCTGGCGGAAAACTAACTAAGAGAATTCTTAATAATTTCGAGTTTTATGAAACTCGGAAAGCTTTATCATCAAATATTTACGCGAAGAAGTTCAATATTAACCGAGGGACACTTTTCGACTTTTCGCCAAGACCGGGAAATTTCAAGAGAATAAGTTATAATCCCCAGAAGATATTTCCCAAGTGGAAACGGTTTCCGAGTAAATATAAAGTCGAATGAGTGGAAATGTTATTTATTTTTGCTGTGTCTCTGTGTACTCGAGGCAAAACCCGATCCGAAACACACGACCAACTCTCTCCCGACGTCAGCAAATACAGCAGCCGACGTCACGACGGAGGAAAGAAAATACACTGGAATTAGAAGCAAACACAGAGGAGGAAGAATAAACATCAGAGGATAAACACTTCGTCTATTAAAGGTTCAGTAATCAGTTTTGTAAAATTATTCCTTGTCGAGAGTTAGGGTGTGAAACAATGTCGACCTTGTCCGGGGAAGTTCCCAGGTTTTTGCAGGATTTGGCATAAGGAGTCACAACACTTACCGGAGGCGGTAGCTAAAAGGTCACACAAAAGTCACAAGCCTGAACAATGTCACAGCCTTTCATTATCACCATGTACATGTTGATTGGTGGATTATGGGATGTCACATCAACTCATATTCCTGTCTTCATAAGTTCTCTTTCCACAATTTCCCTTGAATTCATCTTCTATCCCTTAATTCTCTTTGTGGACCCAAAAAAAGTTCTCCAGCAGGAGCTGGGTAAACTAAGCAGATTTCTCACCTACATGAATAAAACACGGACGTTTTCCGCTTCGCAACTAACTAATACCAAATAAAAGTCCGTCACGCAGGGGCTGCGTAAACTAAGCAGATTTCCCACATGAAGTTATACAATAGAGAAATATCAATAGGAGAGCCGAACAGTTACGGCAATGGGCCAAAAAACTAGCTTGTCGCAGGAAATTCAAAAATCCTTTATCAGCCCAAAATTTCATAAAAAATGCAATTATCTTGTTAATATTCAAGATAGGGAATAAATGTATATGACAATATTTATAGTAAATGTAATTTACAATTTAAGATTGATTCTGTACAAATTTTCGATCCGACGTTTAGTAACGGAGATTTTCGGAATTTTCGAAAATCCTCCCCGCTAAACCCCCCCCTCCCACTGGTCCGATTTCAACCGTTAAAACGAACTTGATCTTTATTTTTCACATAAAACATCTAATTATCGAGTTTTGGTAACGATCAAACAAAAATGTGCGACCGCTAGGAGCGGTAACATGAGAAATATTATATTTATATATATATATTATATATATATATATATATATATATTTGTCTGTTACCGCTCTAGCGGTCGCAATTTTCGTTTGATCGTTACCAAACTATATATAAATATATACCAAACTATAAATATATATATATACAGTTTTGAACGGACCTCATTTTCGTCATCTCCTGGGTAGGATCGGATGGACAATTTGAAGAAAAAATTTCGAAAATCGCCCACTGGTCCGATTTCAGCCATTAACGAAATTGATCTTCATTTTCACATAAAACGAATAAATTCCGAGTTTGGTAAAGATCAAACAAAAATTGCGACCGCTAGAGCGTTAACAGACAAATATATATATATATAATTTTGAACGGACCTCATTTTCGTCATCTCCTGGGTAGGATCGATGGGCATTTGAAGAAATTTTTCGAAAATCGCATCATGAGTACAACCTCAATAGCTGATTTCCCTTAAGGGAAATCTGCTAAAAATTGAAATGTTTTTGCAGATTTCCCTGTTGGCGCTCTAGTAGTCTTAGTTTTTGGTAGATCGTAACGAAACTCGACATTTAACCGTTTGCCACGGACAATCGCTTGACTATATTCTTACGTTTATTACAAAATCAGTAATAAATGTTTATTAGAGTTCTTTTGGATTGCAAAATTAAACATACACAGGCTTAAGAGTTTTTATCACTTCACAATTTATTTAACAATGTACAAAACACTTGGTTAATTATTCTTAATTACTACTCACAGTATGCACTGATAGCTTCACTGTTCTTGTTATTACACAGTCCAATAACTCCCTCCCGATCACTGAGTTCACAAAAACACGGTACTGTATTAATCTTCTCTAAGATAACGGGACTGCACTGTCCTTTAATTAACCACGTCACACAAATGTACTTCACATAAAACACCTTACCGCACTGCAACTAAGACTGTTCACTAAAGCTGCACTGAGCGCACTGTTCATCACTTTCATCAAAGGAGACGTGCCCAGACACGTCCAGAACAGGACTGGTTTTGCCAAGAACGGGCGAGACCATATGTCGCACCTTTGATCCCCTCCGTACTTCCAAATACATGACTATCTCAGTTCAATCATTCATGTACGTAGTTTTCGTAACAATATATTTGTTCTTTAACTTTATGAATCCTCCTACTAATGCTATTCTCATTTCGTGCACCTAAGTCACTAAACATGATGTTTCTAGCATACATTTCATGTCACCTATACATTGACGGTTTATTATAGGAAATATAGATAGTTTCAGGTCCGTAGCTCGTCCAACCAGTGAGAAATTTGCTTGACGACCTTTTTAACCCTAGAATACTAACCTACGTAAATGTTACTCATAGAGTATAGGGAAACATATCCCGCCATTTTGGAATTGTCGCTGGCGCTTCCTGGAGCCAGGCGTACTTCCTCCATTTAGTAATGTTTGAGACGCGGTCAATGTCACATTTGTTTATCAGCCCAGTTCGGAGCGGTACATGATAAAAGTAAAGACGGTGAGTAAAATTTACGCATAGTTATTAATAAGAGAATATTATGTGCGTAATATTTACTCCCAGTTAGCAATAGAGTATTAATATTACTGGAGTATTTTTACTCATAGTTATTAATAAGAGAATATTATGTGCGTAATATTTACTCCCAGTTAGCAATAGAGTATTAATATTACTGGAGTATTTTTACTCATAGTTATTAATAAGGGAATATTATGTGCGTAATATTTACTCCCAGTTAGCAATAGAGTATTAATATTACTGGAGTATTTTTACTCATAGTTATTAATAAGAGAATATTATGTGCGTAATATTTACTGACAGTTAGCAATAGAGAGATATTAATATTAAGGGAGTAAGTTTTTACTCATAGTTATTAATAAGAGAATATTATGTAAGTTAATATTTACTCCCATTTCGTAACTAGAGTATTAATATAACCGTGTATCTTTTTACTCATAGTTATGAATTTAGAGAATATTATGTAAGTAGCAGTAATATTTACTCCCAGTTAGCATTAGAGTATTAATATTACAGGAGTATTTTACTCATAGTTATTAATAAGGAGAATATTATGTAAAGTACTATTTTACTCCCAGTCTAGTAATAGAGTATTAATATTACAGGAGTATTTTTTACTCATAGTTATTTAATAAGAGAATATTATAGTCGCGTATATATTTACTCCAGTTTAGCAAAAGAGTAAATTTAAATTATTTTACAGGAGTATTTTTTTTACTCATAGTTATTAATAAGAGAATATTATGTGCGTAATATTTACTCCCTGTTGCAATATAGAAGATATTAATATTACAGGAGTATTTTTTACTCATAGTTATTAATAGAGAATATTATGTGCAAGTAATATTTACTCCCAGTTTAGCAATAGAGTATTAATATTACAGGAGTATTTTATACTCCTAGTTATTAATAAGAGAAATATTATGTAAGTAATATTTACTTCATAGTTATCAATAAATATTTAGTGGTTTTTATTAAAATGGAATACAGTAATAGTTGTGAAATAATTCGGCCATTATTCTGAGAAGGAGGAGCATAGAATTACCAGTATTGAAGAATTCTGGAGAGTTTTTAATGAAGATGCCATTGATGAAGAAGAGGAAGATATACTGGAGATTAATTCAGATGACAGTGACGCAGACCCTGATTATATTCCTGGAGATGAGGATACATGTCAGGAGAAGGATATTGAAGAGCAGGTAGTACTTTCTATAATAGATTGTGAGAATGAAGAGGTTTTAAGGCCATTGAAGGAAATCGAAGTCGGAGAAAGTGGGGAAACACCTACGCACTCACAAAATGAAGCCCAATTACAAACTACCAAAGGTCCAAAGAAATATTGTTCATTTTGTTCATACAAGAAGAGGAGGTATACAACTACATATTGCGTAAAATGTTTTAAATACATATGTAGTGAGCACCAAGTAAAATTCTGTTCGGAATGTGGATCAATTTAAAATTTTTTTACTCATTATTTTTATATTGTATTATTTAATTTTTCAATTTATTTGCACCTATATTTTTTTTTTCTTTTTTTTTTTTCTTTTCCTGTTTTCCACGCAGAGTATCCCTCTAACGTGGGAATTTATTTAAATGTTGTGTGCTCCATCCTTTGGATACTACACACATTTCAGCACATTATACTATTTCTTATATAATAATTGTAAACATTATACAACAATAAATTAATTAAATAAAAACAAAAATAAAGTAAAAAAATAAAATAAAACATATGTAATATTACATATGTGTACAACAATAGGTGTATATCTACAAAATGGTGTCCAAATCTTGAATAAATGCATTAAATCCCTTATTGAATTTGAGTAAAAGTTTCGGTTTGTCCGTCGGCCAAGTTCAGTTTTGTAAAGTAATATGCTTGATGAGTTTTGTTCTTGGCCAAGTAATGTACTGTTCAGTCTCATTGTCACATTTACATCTATTTGTGTTTGTTAGTTTGAATTTGTACAAGTAGCTTTTTGTAGGTCCATGTTCTGATATAAATTGTATTTTTTGATTGTATAGTGTTATTTTTTGTCTCTGGTATAAGTTGGTATGTACTTATGTAATTGTCTTCCTTTAGTAGTGTTTGTCCATCTTTCGTCCCATTTTTTATAAGATTCGTTTATCAAAATGGTTTTAATGGTCTGTTTAGTCAGTTTAGAGTATGAAATAGGTATCGTTTCGTCTCTTGAAGCTGAATTTGCAAGTTGGTCTGCTGTGTCATTTCCTAAATTTCCGGAGTGTCCCTTTATCCATGTTATTGCCACTATTACATTTTTCTGTCTCTTGAACTAATGTAATTCTCTTTATCAATATTTAACAATTTTAAAATAAACGTGGGGTTATAAAAACATGGTTTGTGAATCTATTTCCAGACTATTCCGCCTAGGAGTAAAATTTACTCATAGTTAGTAATACACAACTACGAATTAAGGTTAGTATTCTAGGGTTAAAATTCTAAATTATTGTTTTTAGTCCATCGAGCCGAAGAAACTTCTATGTTACAACTTTAAGCGAGGAAGAGGTTTTCAGAAAGCAACAACAAGTCTGTCAAGGAGGGGCTATTTAATCTAACAAGAAAGCATGAATAACATATAATAATAACCATAATAGATGAATAACATGATTCATTCAGAATTTCAGTTACGAAAAAATGCATATTTGGGATCATTTTATCTTCAAGAAAAAACACACCTTCAATTTTGGAAAAATTCAAATAATTGATAAAGAAATAAATATACTAAATGAAAAATAAAAGAGAATTTTCATATAATAAATAATATAAAAAAAGGCAGTAAACAAAAAAACCCAGAAATTAAATACCTCAATTATATAATCTATAATATTTTGTCTTAAATTAATTGATTTTAAATTATGACTAGAAATAATCGAGTTCAAGGTTGACTGTTGCAACATTTAATCGAAATAGATCAAATTTAATAATGAACATAATTTTAAAATGAGGCAATTGGCCAGAACCATCTCATATTATATTTAATAAATATAATAAAGAACTTATAAAGTTTATCAAAAATATAGATATGGATGTTGCAAAAATACATTAGAATGTAAAGTTGATTGTGAGGAATGGGGAGTTTATTAAATGAATGATTTACCTTACATGGACTCCGCAAATTAAATATTCCGTTTGAGTTTGACTTTAATTGAGGGTTATTTTTTTTTATTTCATTTCCTATTAATTTTATTTGTAATTATCTTACTTATATGTCAATTATTTATATTTTATTATTATTTAAATTTTTTTTTTTTATATTATATTTGATTAGATGGTTTGATTTTGCGCATAATATTTTTGTAAAATAAAAAAGTTATTTTAAACATAAATTATACATGTAATAATTGCCAATGTGACAATGTGGAAAGCGTGTGTTCGAATAAATAGACTCCTCAAAGGGTTACGTATGAGGAGAAAAGCAAAAGAGAAGTAAAGTGAAAGAAAGAAAAGCGTTTTGATGGTGCATGACATAATCATGCTCAGATAACCTAGTTCGCGGAACCTCTCAGTTCATCCAAACTACTCCTCCATAGTGTGGACAGTTTTCAAACGAAACGTAAGAGGAAACGAGCTACTTCAGAAAGATGTATAGTAGCAAGCTTTTAATTAGATTGTTAAATAAATTTATTTATATATGTAGGGCACCTTAATAATACAATATATAGCGAAGAATTATTAAGATTTTTGTTAAACTAATGTTATTATTTTTAGCAGATTTCCCTTGAGGGAAATCAGCTATTGAGGTCGTACTCATGACGCGAGTTTCGAAAAATTTCTTCAAATGTCCATCGATCCTACCCAGGAGATGAAGAAAATGAGGTCGGTTCAAGATTATATATATATATATATATATATATATATATATATATATATATATATATATTTATATATATTTGTCTGTTATCTCTAGCGGTCGCAATTTTTGTTTGTTTGATCAATTCCAAACTCGATATTTAAAGGTTTTATGCAAAAATAAAGATCAAGTTCGTTAATGGCTGAAATCGGATCAGTTAGGGGGGGGGGTTTTTAGGGGTGAGGATTTTCGAAAATTCGAAATATCTCCGTTACTATACGTCGGGATCAATAAAAGTATATAGAATCAATCTTATTACAAATTTACTTTACTATAAATAATGTTATATACATTTATTCTGTATCTTGAATATTAACCGAGATATTTGCATTTTTCTGTTTTCAGCTTCTGAGATGAGATCGGCTAACTTCGGGTCTAGTCGTGAGTTTCCGTCAAGAGCTAGTTCGGGCCTTTCCCGTAATTGTTTGACTCTCTATTCTGAAATTTCTCTATTCTCAAACTTCACGTGGGAAATCTGCTTAGTTTACGCAGCCCCTGCGTGACGGACTTTTTTTGGATAAGCGATAGCTCCTGAAGAGGTGGACTGTAAACCACGAAACATGTAGGGCAGTGGAGAGTTTAAAATTAAAACTAGTAAATAACTCAGTAAATATTTGTCGAACCTAAATATTTTGTAAAACGAAACTTTTTCATAAGATAATGTCCAAAATTTGTTGTTTCACGCAGTTTTCTCTAACTCAAAAATACCAAACAAAAAAGAAAGAAAAAATGGTGTTTCTTGAAAGACTTGAGGTTCCTAATTAGACTGCTGATGATTTCGAGGTAATGAAACCCGGGTCCATCGGGTGGAATAATGGAGGAAAGGAGAAGAAACTCCAAGCTGCTAAGTTGTTAAATGAAGGAACTTGAGGGAAAATGAGGCAAGTTTAAAAAGAAAACTCTCAAGGATAGAAATGGGATTAAAATTAGGGAAGAGATTTGTAACTGTGTGGAAGAACCTCGCTTCGGTTACTCTATTATCCTCTTCAATAGCTAATTAGGTTGAGCAAAACTATTGAGATCTACCAGATGAAGGAGCAAAATCAACAAAAAGAGACAACTTTATCTATTGCACTTAATATGGCGGTTGAACTCCATCAATTGGCGATAACGTAACCATTGAGCACTTAGTCAGGATTAGAGTCTACTTTGAACTTAACCAAAGAACACTATCACTTATGGTGGGTTAGAGTCAACTTTGAAAGGATTAGAGTCAACTTTGAACTTAACCATAGAACACTATCACTTATGGTGGATTAGAGTCAACTTTTAATAAAACGTCGAAACTCTGACAATTGCACTTAATACGGAAACTTAACTCTATCAATTGGAGTTTACATAACCATTGAGCGCTTATTCAGGAATAGAGCCAACTTTCAATATAAACTATTGAATTGTATCAGTTATATGAATCAACGTTGAAGAAAAAAGTTGAACTTTATAAGTTGCACGAGTTAACGAAATCATTAAGCACTTATTCAAGAGTAGAGCCAACTTTGAATATGAACTACTGATTGTATCTGATATATGAGTCAACGTTGAAGAAAAAAGTTGAACTTTATCAGTTGCACTTAATATTACTAAAGAGAAAGAAACAACTTTATCAAAGATTGAGACAACTTTATCAGTTGCATTTTTAATAATTATTATTAAAGATAAAGAGACAACTTTATCAAAGATTGAGGCAACTTTATCAGTTGCATTTTTAATAATTATTATTAAAGATAAAGAGACAACTTTATCAAAGATTGAGGCAACTTTATCAGTTGCATTTTTAATAATTATTATTAAAGATAAAGAGACAACTTTATCAATTGCACTTAATCTGTTGCAGTTTTAATAATTATTATTAACGATGAAGAGCACCTTTAGTCAAGGATTAGAGTCAACTTTGAACTTAAACCAAAGAACACTATACATTTATGGTAATTAGAGTCAATTTGAAAGATAAAGAGGACAACTTTCTCGATTGCAATTTTATGGCACTTAATACGGAAACTTAACTCTATTAATTGGAATTAACGAAACCATTGAGCACTTGTATCACTTATGAAGGATTAGAATCAACTGTGAATATAAACCATCAAATTGTATCACTTATGAAGGATTAGAATCAACTATTGAATATAAAACGTGGAAATGTATCACTTATGAAGATTATACTCTATCAATTTGGAAATTAAACGAAACCATTGAGCACTTGTATCACTTATGAAGGATTAGAATCAATTTTGAATATAAAACCATCTGAATTGTGTATCACTTATGAAGGATTAAAGTCAATTTTGAATATAAACCATCGAATTGCATTCACATTATAACAGCGGAAGGATTAGACTCAACATGTGATATATAAACCATCGAATTGAATCCCTTATGAAGGGATTAGAATCAAACTGTAATATAAACCATCGAATTATATAACTTATGAAGGATAACAGTCAACTATGAATATAAACCATTGATTTGTATCACTTATGAAGGATTAAAGTCAACTTTCGAATATAAACCATTCGAATTGTCATCACATATGAAGGATTAGACTCAACTGTGAATATAGAATTATAAACCATCGAATTGTATCACTTATGAAGGATTAGAATCAATTGTGAATATAAACCATCGAATTGAATCACTTATGAAGGATTACAATCAACTATGAATATAAACCATCGAATTGAATCACTTATGAAGGATTAAAGTCAATTTCGGAATATAAACCATCGAATTGCATATCATATGAAGGATTTAGACTCAAACTGTGGAATTATAATCCATCGAATTGGCATCACATATGAAGGATTAGGACTCAACTGTGAATATAAACCATCGAATTGCATCACGTATGAAGGATTAGACTCAACTGTGAATATAAACCATCGGAATGGGATCCACATATGAAGGGATTAGACTCAACTATGAATATAAACCATCGAATTGCATCACTTATGAAGGATAACAGTCAACTATGAATATAAACCATCGAATTGTATCACTTATGAAGGATTAGAATCAACTGTGAATATAAACCATCGAATTGTATCACTTATGAAGGATTAGAATCAACTGTGAATATAAACCATCGAATTGTATCACTTATGAAGGATTAGAATCAACTGTGAATATAAACCATCGAATTGTATCACTTATGAAGGTTTTAGACTCAACTGTTGAATATAAACCATTCGAATTGCATCAACATGTGAAGATTAGAATTCAACTGTGAATATAAACCCATTGGAATTGCACATCACTTATGAAGGATTAGACTCAACTGTGAATATAAGCCATTCGAATTGCATCACGTATGAAGGATTAGACTAACTGTGTATATAAACCATTCGAATTGCATCACATATGAAGGATTAGACTCAACTGTGAATATAAACCATGGAATTGCATCACTTATGAAGGATTAACTTCAACTGTGAATATAATCCATGGGAATTGCATCACTTAGAAGGATTAGGGACCCAATCGTGAATTTAATCCATCCGAATTGCATCACTTATGAAGGATTAAACTCAACTGTGAATATAATCCATAGAATTGCCATCACTTATGAAGGATTATTGACTCAACTGTGAATATAAACCATCGAATTGCATCACATATGGAAGGATTTGTATCAACTGTGAATAATAAACCATCGAATTGCATCACTTATGAAGGATTAATGCCAATTTTGAATATAAACCATGGATTTGCATCACTTATGAAGGATTAAAGACAATTTTGAATATAAACCATCGATATGTATCACTTATGATGGGATTAAAGTCAATTTCGAATACAAACCATCGAATTGTATCCACTTATGAAGTATTGAATCAACTGTGGAATATAAACTATCGAATTGCTATCACTTATGAAGGATTAGACTCAAACTGTGAATATAATCCATCGAATTGCGTCTCATATGAAGGATTAGGTCTCAACTGTGAATTATAAACCATGGAATTGCATCACTTATGAAGGATTAATGCCAATTTTGAATATAAACCTTGGAATTGGATCACTTTTGAAGGATTAAGAATCAATTTTGGAATATAAACCATCGAATTGTATCACTTATGATAGGATTAAAGTCAATTTCGAATACAAATCATCGAATTGTATCACTTATGAAGTATTAGAATCAACTGTGAATATAAACCATCGAATTGCATCACTTATGAATGGATTAAAGCCAATTGTGAATATAAACCATCGAATTGCTTACATATGAAGGATTAGACTCAATGTGAATATAAATCCATCGAGCACTTGTATCACTTATGAAGGATTAAACCTAATGTGAATATAACCATCGAATTGTATCACTTATGAAGGATTAAAGCCAATTTTGAATATAAACCATCGAATTGTATCACTTATGAAGGATTAAAGCCAATTTTGAATATAAACCATCGAATTGTATCACTTATGAAGGATTAAAGCCAATTTTGAATATAAACCATCGAATTGTATCACTTATGAAGGATTAGAATCAACTGTGAATATAAATCATTGAATTGTATCACTTATGAAGGATTACAGGCAACTTTGAATATAAACCATTGAATTGTACCACTTATGAAGGATTAAAGCCAATTTTGAATATAAACCATTCAATTGTATCACTTATGAAGGATAACAGTCAACTTGGTGAATATAAAACCATCGAATAGTATCACTTATGAATGGATTACAAGTCAACTGTGAATATATTAACCATCGAATTGTATCACTTATGGAATGGATTAAAAGCCAATTTTGAATATAAACCATTGAATTGCATCACTTACGAAGGATTAAAGCCAATTTTGAATATAAACCATCGAATTGTATCACTTATGAAGGATTAAAGCCAATTTTGAATATAAACCATCGAATTGTACCACTTATGAAGGATTAGACTCAATTTTGAATATAAACCATCGAATTGTATCACTTATGAAGGATTAAAGCCAATTTTGAATATAAACCATCGAATTGTATCACTTATGAAGGATTAAAGCCAATTTTGAATATAAACCATCGAATTGTATCACTTATGAAGGATTAAAGCCAATTTTGAATATAAACCATCGAATTGTATCACTTTTGAAGTATTAGAATAAAATGTGAATATACACCATCGAATTGCATCACTTATGAAGGATAACCAGTCAACTTTGAATATAAAACCATCGAATTGTATCACTTATGAAAAGATTAACAGTCAAACTTTGAATATAAACCATCGAATTGTATCACTTATGAAGGATTAAAGCCAATTTTGAATATAAACCATCGAATTGTACCACTTATGAAGGATTAAAGCCAATTTTGAATATAAACCATCGAATTGTATCACTTATGAAGGGTTACAGTCAACTATGAATACATGCCATTGAAATGTATCAGTTTTGTGAGACACTTGTCATCTTTTGAACTCCTGCTTAGTTAACGCAGACACTGCGGGTCAAATCGTCTGCTTATCAATCCAGTCACATCAAAAAGTTATTCTCCAGAAATAAACATGGCTCAATTTTTAAAGAAAATGATCGTTGCCATTTAAAAAAAAATAATTGGGAGCTATCGAAAGTCAGTTTAATATCTTTGAATATTTGAATGGTTGCCTTGTTAGGTTTTATGTTGGGAAGTAATATCTTTGTTTTTATGCTCCCTTTTACGACTTCCGGAAATAAAGAAAGTAACTTCAGAACTTTATATCCTCGTTATTCCTATTCAATTTCATACAATTAAAATCTTATTTATTAGCCTTTATAATGGCATTTTGAAGAATTGAAACGTTTATGTGGGCACTCAATATCAGAACTTCCGTTGTATTGAACATGAAAATTTAACGAATCTATAAAAAATGGTTGGTATTTATTCGAGGAGAGCCAGTATCCTAGTCATGTCAAGGAAAATGTAAATCTTTTGAAGGAGTACGTACGTGAGTGACCATTCAGAGTCATTGTGATTCCGAGTTGACATGGAAACCAAAATAGTAAAACGTATATAACACCGTTTCTATGTATCGAAAAATTACGTTGTTTGCTGTTATTATGTATTCCAGTGCAGTACAGCAAAAGTCTACACATCAACAAGATAGAATAAGATAAATAGCGAAATGATTTGTTTTCCATTTATTTTTTTTTGCAAATAAATTATGTTCATTAATCCAAGAGCAAATGTAGGGGGTGGGTGAGGGGGGGGGGGGGCGGAGAGGGGGTGTGGTGGTGGATGGGTCAAATTCAGAGGAAAAAATGTATTTTGTTGCCTATCTTCACAAAGGTGAAAAGTGTCTATAACACAAAATTTTCTGGAATATGCTGGAATGGTAGATGAAAAACAAATATGCTGATGGTAGAGGGAACCAATTGTTCAGGTCAATAAGAGGCCAAGTCCTCTACAGTTTTTAAAACTGTGGTTTTAAAACTGTAGAGGACTTGGCCTTCTTATTAATCCTGAAAACAATATTTGGTATTTAGCATTCGAATAAAGTAGTTCATGATATAACAGCTTATTATTAATATGCCATGAGTAGGAGTGGGGGTTTACTGAAAACCGAAAACTATAAAATCTAAATATCTCGTTTAATATTCATGATACTGAAAATATATATAGAACAACATTTATGGATCGTTCAATTTTCTATGAGATTGGTTCTATTAATTTATTTATTTGATGAGCTCCGCAACTAGGCGATGTCACTCAGTATTATTTATTTTCAAATTCTCTTAAGTTGAAAAAAATGATAAAAAAAAAAATAAATGAAAAATGGTTTGCTCAAAATTATTAAGTACAATATAACATGTATAGCATATAAAGTATAAGCTATATATAAAACTAAGGAATAAAATAAAGCTAAGGAACCGTTAAATAAAACTATGTAAAAACTATAATTTTTGACGACAATATTGTCCTGAGCTTGAGAATGATGAAAGTCTAAGGTTCAAGTTTATAAAAATGTATTATACAGCCTTGTTTCTCAAAAAACATAAAAGTACCAAAATAGTGACGTAATTTAAATCAAAAAAACATTTAGAGTGAGTAGTGGAGTATGTGAGTGGTTATTCAAGTTTGTTGAAAAATGTTTAAATGTCTTCAAGTGATTTAAGAGTTTTGTTTATATGTTTATCTATTAACAAATTGCGTTCGTAATCTGAGCATCACATATGATAACCCTACGAAAGATATTTCGAATTTCAAAATTTTCAAAAATCCAGTCTCTGAAATCCGATTTATTCACCCCTTCCAACTGGTGACCCGATTGTCAGCCATTAATCGAACTTGATTATTTCGTTTTACCATAAATCGGATTCTTTTTTTTTACAATGCGACAGAGTTTTGGTAAACGTATCAAACAAAAATTGCGAGAGACCGCTGATAAAATGGGACCTCGATTTTTCGCGTCTACACCGACACTTGTGCGGTCCACATGTACTAGGTAGGGATCGATGGAACATTGGAAGGGGTGAATTTTTCAAAAAACCGCGTCCATGATTACGACTGTCAATAGCAGATATATCCCCTTAAGGGAGAATCCCCTTGTTCAAAAAGACATAGATTGTAGAAGGAAGTGGCAGAAGGCAAGAGGAATCTAGACTCAACTTCACTCTAGCAGTTGTCGGAGACACAAGATGGAGTCGAGGACTGACCCCAATGTTTGCATGAGTTATTATATTGTGAATGAATCTCCACTCCTGCTTCTCCATTGTTGCTTTCTCTTCGCTTTGCTGGCTCTGAAAGAACCGACCCCTTTCTCCTGTCTCGCCCCTTAATCTATCTACCGCCAGATACCGCTTTCCTAAACATATTTTTATTCTTTCCTTATCACAATATGCTCCTCAAAACAAAACTTTTACTCACCCCTCTCCAAATCTTATAACCTTAACGCTCAACTATCTGTAATTTAAAACCGTCCTAAAGAAACTCGTTTCTAGAAAACCAAACCATAACTCAGCTATAAACGCTTTATGTAATTATATTTCTTGATAACAACCACAAATTCAAACGTCATTCTTGTTAAAAGACTGTAGAACTAACTCCATAAACCACGGCCAATAAGAATCAAAATGGTTTCCTCTAATCAGCTGATCCATGTCTTCCTCTACCACCGCGATTCCCCCGCGGGCAGTCGTATATCAGCTTTACCAGGTAACCAAACCCTGGGTAGTTTTGTGGGTCGGCGTGGTATACCAAATGGACCCCTATTAATTAACACGTTGTTTCTTTCTTGATACTTTTGTAGATACTGTATACGTTTGTGTTCAGTGTTACAAACTTATTATACGGACTCGAGCAATGACCTACTACACGAAAACAAATTACTTGGACACAACTTATAACCACCCTTCGTTTGTCTAATACACTACAACTCTAGACGGCTTGAAGATGGTGCCATCGCATCTATAGCACAAAAACAGACACAGACTAAAACTTAAACAACCTAATACGGAGAACAGACGTATAAAACCTACTGATCAACAGTACAACTCTAGACGGCTTGAAGATGGTGCCATCGCATCTAGAGCACAATGTCAGCTGTACTCGATCATCAGCCAGTGACGACGGTTTTCAATGACAGATATGACAACATTGTTATATAGATTTATTCTGTATCTTGAATATTAACCGACTGTTTGCAATTATTTAGTTGTTCTTAGTACAAAAGAATTGAAAAAAATTTTCCTTAGTAATAAACTAAATCTTAAATTGTAAGTAATCAGAGATACGAAGTGATTGAAAAATGTCTTTTACTAGACATACATGAATAAGATATAATTAACTCACTGGATATAAAAGAAAATAGGATTTCATCACGCATAATGGGAACATTGATTTTGATTCTTCTATACAATGTTTTAGAATGGAGTCCAATGAAACCAAGGCCCCTTTACTAGAGAAATCAGTTATTAATCCTCTTCTCCTAATCATTATGATGATTATTTAAATCAAAATGGATTCATCACAATTCTAGATTTTTTAAAGTACTACCTCTATAAAACTAGATGTATTGAGTAAGAGAGAGGCCCAACTCCTTCCATGAATGTAGGAACTGGTAGCAAGAAGGAATATGTATGTACTTAGTTTATGTTTTTATTCATTATTTCTTTTACTATAATAGCTGCCTAAGTATAACGTTAATAAGTATGATGTATGATACACTAAGTCCTATACATGTGAAACAGAAAAATTAGTTGTCTCTGCAATTGTATAATTTCAATTTTCATTCTCAATTGATATCGTGCCATGTTAACCATCCTCACTCCCTAATAAACCAATAAATATACATTAAAAAAACTAAATGATTCTTTTATATGTATATTTTTTTTTAAATTTTATTTTTTAGAATTTTGCAATAAAAGTCCTTTTAAAACTAATTAATTAATCAAAATTAAATTTTGGACATCTAAAATTAACTAGTATTTTTCATACCTTGAATCAATCAGCCTTCAGCAAACCCCAACTCTTACTCATGCCACATAAACAATACTCTCTTAAATAATTAACCACTTTATTCGAAAAATAAATACTAAATATTGTTTTCAAAGGACCTTTATTATACGAGATAAATACATGCAAAATACGTTCTGTTGATCCCCTCCCAATCTTTAGTTTTGGATATAGTTAATTGTTTTTAATAAAATTGATGTGTTATATTCAGATATATTTCAGTAGTTGTTTTTCTTTCCGGAGAAGAATATTTCTCTATCTGTTCAACTCTGATAGGTTGGCTGAACGATTTCTCATTACCGTTTGCATTTATTCACTTAATATTCACGATAGTGTTAAGTGTGGGTAATAACGTATATTTCATCTATTATAAAACTTCACGTGAGAAATATGCTTAGATACGTAGCCCCTGCGCGACGGACTTTATTTAAGTAGGAAATATCATTGTTCCACTTTTAAAAACTCAACAAGTCAATAAGCGTCCACAAGTTCGTGCAAGATAATGAGTTCGATCGAACGTATCTTTCAGGAGGTTTTGACTTATCGCAAATGCACTTGATATTTACCAGATTTTGTCTATCTTTTTCGTTAAATTTTGATGAGAAAATTATGTCAAGTTTACTCACTTAACCAAAAAAAATTTTAAATTGGTATGTATTTTGTATCAATAGAAGAGTTATTATTTATTTATGGACATTACATCAAAGGTGTTTTGCCCTTTCAAAAGTCAAAAATTTTACAAAATTAAATAACAAAGGTAAAATATAAGACAACAATTAACAATAACAAATACCAAAACACATGTACATATACATATATATATCTATATATATATATATATATATATATATATATATATATATATATTTGTCTGTTACCGCTCTAGCGGTCGCAATTTTTGTTTGATCGTTACCAAACTCGATATTTAGTCGTTTTGTGTAAAAAGAAAGATCAAGTTCGTTAACGGCTGAAATCGGACCAGTGGGAGGGGGGGGGGGTTTAGAACGGAGGATTTTCGAAAATTCGAAATATCTCCGTTACGGTACGTCGGATCGAAAAATAGTACAGAATCAATCTTATTGCAAATTAAATTTACTATACATATTGTTCTATACATTTATTCTCTATCTTGAATATTAACCGATATATTTGCATTTTTATTAAAACTAGGCGGCTAACTGGGCTTCCCCACCAAAAGCTAGTTTGGTCATTTCCTTAACTCTCGGCTCTCGTGAAATTTCTCTATTGTAAAACTTCATGTGGGAAATCTGCTTAGTTTACGCAGCCCCTGCGTGACGGGCTTTTTTATTTTATGTCCACTTATAAAGATAAGTGAACATGAAAAAAAAAATATTGGTGAGGGAAATGAATGTCTGAAAATGGTACTTTTGCTAATGAGTGTCGTAATTTCCTCCTTCAGGGTAAACATATACTACATGTGTACAAACGCATCTAACACAATTAATGCATATAATTTGAGTTCCTGTTGCACACCACAGACTTAATTTGTATGTTACATTTTGTCGTATAATTGGATTTTGTGTAGGTATGAGAATATGTTTTATTGTATGGGCTGCCTTCCGTCAAAAGTTCTTGTAAGTCGTAGGGGAAGTCCTGGTGTTGTTTTCGGCATTCTGTCAGTGAAAACTAGAGATAGGAGTAATTTGGCCTTCGGGTCTGAGGTATCACTTCATTTTGGAAAAGGGGTCCCTTACCCAAAATAGTTTGAGAATCCCTGTTCTAACACACAAGTAATTAGGTGTTAATAAGATTTTTAATTAATATCGATTTTCCTGTAATTTTCCTGGACATCGATTATGACGCTAGAAGTGGGCATGAATCAGCTGATTGGAAGCGGCCATCTTGATTCCGGATATTAACCTAAATATTGACTTTCAGCCCGCACGTATGAGTTATATTAGAGTAAAGTCATCCCTCAACAAACACACGAGAGTAAATACATTCCAAAATAAATATGCTAAACATTTACAGAATGGACCACAAAACATAATTCTCCAACGAAAACTGTTTCTTATTTAAAGTCCCCTGGGCGAGTCTAATGAATTCTTATTTGTCCTGCGCTAACTCCCTTTGTCCCTTACCTAGCTCCAGGATCTAGGCCAATCCCTTCACTTCCTTTCTGCCCAAGGAATATAAAATGTCACTTTGCCCCACAACCCGACAGAAGAACTAGAACTTACTTCCTCGTTGCTTTCCTAATCTTGTGGTGCAACGTTTTACACATTTCAATCTAATACACTGAAACCAACACACACACATATATGTATTTGTTTTTTCTCCTCATAGTACCCATATTTTTTTCCCGATTTGTGTTACAACAGCTGATCAATAAGTTGTTTCATCAGTAATATATATTTGAAAGGTGTTTTAAAGACATCAAATATTAAGAATTGCGTTTGGGATAGTAGTAGAGTAAAAGAACAGCTTCCGATGGTTGCAACAACAAACCCTGGCCTTTAGATCATGATGATAATTTACGGATTCCCACCCTTTCCTTACCAGGATGTATCTTATGGGTTTCAAATAGTGTCTATGCAAATTGAGCTCATTGCTCTAAGATTATGGAGTATGGTATATGAAGTAGAGGGTTGTTTCCTCCTGTGTATAAAATGATACATTCGGGCCCTAGTGGGCGGATAGCTGAACTTCCCATACTGCCAACATATGTTGAGGGAGTTCGGCATATTGTTACCCCAGTGTATGGCAGGGATCATCTCTCATTTTGTGGGAATCCGCTTCCCTTGATGCTACAAGCTGAACTTATCATTCCTTTACAGCATTCCGTTGGGAGATATCAGTTTGACTTTGTTTCTCGGTTCCCAAGCTCCCTGTACATCTTATACAGATGTTGGCTGAGACCTTCTCTCCACCTCTGTGGGATTCCGTACCCCTCACGATACAAGCTGGACTTGTCTATTATCGATGATTGGTGAAAATATCAAAATTCCCTTTTGAATTTGTTAACTTAACCTTCTTCCTTTCTCTCACCCTTCTTTTCCAGTTTACTTGGTGCAACTGGTGCAGAGATAAGACAATTTTTTTATGATATTTTTCTTTCGTAAATATGTTTGCTTTGTCCATTTTTTGTTTTTTAGCTCAAAAGAGCTCTTGCTCTTGGTTTTATGTATTTTATATTATCATTTACCATTTTCATTTTTATCCCCCAACGTGGACTTATTTAATTACTACGAATGTTGTATTATTAGTTATAATTTTTAACAATTAGTGTATTCTATAAAACGTCTATGAATGATGTACAAATCCCGTATTGTTTCTAACACTAAGAGCGCCTCCTCTGGGACTCATATTCAGAGATAACAAGTACTTCCTGAAATGGTTCCTGGTATTTAGGCTTCCTTTCTTCCGCCATTTACCACTCACTCTCCTTCTCTTGTAACTTGAAACATTTACATTAAACTTTGTTCATTTAGCTACTTACCGTCTTCTCGAACTCCCGCAATTTTCTTCAGCCTGATTTTCCTTGGGGGTTTTTATCCCCCCCCCTCTCACCGGCAATACTCCTTCTGTCTCGATTATGGGGTTTATTTCCGCCCCCCCCCCGCCACTTCGTAGGCTTTTCCGTATCTTAATTACAGCCTCCCTTGTTTCCTTTTGTTCAAATATTAAAGTACTTGTGAAATGTATTTCTTCTTGAATCGCGACTTAGCCTGCAAGCTTTATATAAGTTGGTTCACTTGTATTTGCTACTCCTCGTGTAGGCAAAATGTTATGACATTGGCTAGGGGTTACCCTATTTTGTCGGCAGAGTAAGACTAGTGAGTTTGGAGTTTGTTTCGTAAAAGCATCTCTGAATAAATTCCTGTTGCCCATGTTCCAAACAAACCCACGACTCCAGGTTCAGGAGAATTCGTCTTAAAATACATGGCTTATCTCGAAAATTCCAAATAACTCCGTTATTATATGTCGGATCGAGAAAGTGAATAGGACCAGTCTCATTGCAAATTTAATGTTCAATGATAGTTGTTATATATTTTGTTCCATTAACTTGATTATTAGCCGAGATATTTGTATTTTTTAGTTTTCATCCTTCAATAAACTCCCAACCCTACTCTTGTTTTATTAACAATAAGCTTTTCTATAATAAACCACTTCATTCTAAGGTTGAATACCAAATATGGTTTTCAATGAACGTTCACATGCAATTACGCAATGTGATGATGTTAAGATCTTTCGTACTTTACTCTAATAGTTATTTACTTCACTAGTCTAGAAAGCCGAGCTCGATAATTAGACCGAGTACTGTAGAGTCACTTTCCGGACGTGTGCAGTACATAATTTTACTTTACACTGAAACAAACTTAAATAAAATACATATTTCTATTAATGTTATTTGGAATAATCATTTATTAAAAAAATTAGGTTATTCACGATGGAAAACATATGGTTTAGAACTAAGTTCAATTCATAAAAAGTCTACATATTTATATTTATATTTATCGTACAATTGCTATTATTACTAATATTAAATGCTTTTGGTGGTAATTTAAGGTCCCCACGTTTTGCAGCATGTATCTTTTTCATTATCCAGATACATCCAGTGTAGTGAGAGTCCTTGAAATAGAATCATCAACTGTGCAAAATGTATCGTCGTTACTCAAATAAATTGTTGGTACTATTTCTCATTTCTGTGGTTGATGTATGTGGAATACTATTTTGATAATCACAAAAAATTTTGCTAGCAACCTCTAACTTCCTTTTTTTTGAGTCTTCAATATATCCTTCGGCAACTGTTGAGGATTTCCATCCACCGTGTCTTTTCAAAGTTAGAATATCAGCACCTGATTCAACTAAAATAGATGCAGATGACCTTCGAAGACTATGTCCTGTGTGATGCTCGGGATTGTTCGATTTTAGCAGATTTCCCTTAAGGGAAATCAGCTATTGAGGTCGTACTCATGACGCGAGTTTTGAAAAATTTCCTCAAATGTCCATCGATCCTACCCAGGAGATGACGAAAATGAGGTCCGTTCAAAATTATCTCTCTCTCTCTCTCTCTCTCTCTCTCTCTCTCTCTCTATATATATATATATATATATATATATATATATATATATATATATATATATATTTTTCTGTTAACGCTCTAGCGCTCGCTATTTTTGTTTGATAGTTACCAAACTTCATATTTAAGCGTTTTACGTAAAAAGAGAGATCAAGTTCGTTAATGGCTGAAATCGGACAAGTAGGAGGGGAAGGTTTAGAGGGGGGGGGAATCCGAAAATTCAAAATATCTCCGTTATTATGCGTCGGATCGAAACATTGTATAGAATTAATCTTATTGTAAATTAAATTTCCTATAAATATTGTTCTATACATTTATTCTGTATCTTGAATATTAACCGAGATATTTGCATTTGTATTGTGTGTGTGGTCTACGGAACCCCGCCATGTTCCGGACTCTCCGCCGAGAGCTCTGGTGGCCGTTTCCAGAACTATTCGTCCCTCGTGAATAGGTTTAGAGATCCCTGCCTACTACAGCTGTTATTGGGCAGATTTCTCTGTATTTTCTATATACATCACATAAAATGTTTGCCAACCTTCTTTGTTACAATCGGAGATAGTGTGGGTATCCTTACATTCTGATTTATACACCTTTCCCATTACGAAGACAAATAAATAATCTATCAGTCATCATATTTTTTGGGGGGGGGGGGGGGGGGGGGGGGGGGGGGGGACGAAGATCTCCTGCATTTTCTATATACATCACAAGCATTAAATGTACATTGATTCTTTGTGATTATAAAGCTTCTACCTTCATTAGTTTTTCCTGACTGAAATGAAAACGAGAATACAATCTCCGTTATCATTAACATCAGATACTCTCATTCTTACTAGTTTCATCAACTCTACAGGAACCAAAAATACCAAATGTTAGTACCACTTTAGTTATTAACCAACTTTCATCTGATGCAATCTACTCATAAAAATTTGTTACTTCTTCGGCAGTCAATAATTTTGGCTTGTTGGGGCTATAACCAGAAAATTTTCTTTTAATAAAAGATATACATTTTTGATAAGACTTTATGTTTCACATTATCTGTTATTTCTAAACAACTTTTCAACATCGAGAATTTTGGACCGACAACCTGGCTGGATATATGTTTTGGATAATTCGAAAATATAAGCTAACATTCCTTCCTCAGTTATGAGTTGAACAATTTTTTGGTCTTTCATCATTTCCTTAAATTTAAAATATTCACCTTCATATCTCCCGCGAGATTTTTGGAGGAAGAAGTTGGTCTACAGCTTCATTTGCTTCATCAATAATATCTTTGGGGAAATACACCAAACATCACTCATTTCGGTCATAAAATAACCAATTTAAAACAAACAAAAAATCAAACCCTCAAATATTTTCATTAACATAGTTTCATTACCATATGTTTTTCTTTAACGTGTCTAGACACTGTAAAGATTCTTTACAGTGACTAGTACAGTAATGGATCGCTTTCGAGCCTAGTAACCATATGAGAAAGTACCACTTTCACACGCAGTATGAAGTAAAAGTCCGTCACGCAGGGGCTGCGTAAACTAAACAGATTTCCCTCGTGAAGCTTTACAATAGAGAAATTTCAGAATAGCGAGGTCAAACAGGTACGGGAACGGCCCGAACTAGCTCTTGACGGAAACTCCACGACTAGAACCCGAAGTTGGTCGATCTCATCTCAGAAGTTTGAAAAACAGAAAAATGCAAACAATTTCGGTTAATATTCAAGATACATAAATACATGTATAGTAACATTAATTAATAGTAAATTTAATTTGCAATAAGATTGAATCTATAACAATTTTTCGATCCGACGTATCGTAACGGAAATATTTTCAAATTTTAGAAAATCCTCCCCTCTAAACCCCCCCCTCCCAATGGTCCGATTTCCAGCCATTAACGAACTTGATCTTTATTTTTGGCATAAAACGCTTAAATATTCGAGTTTGGTAACGATCAACGAAAATTGCCGCTAGAGCGTAACAGACATATATATATATATATATCTAAATATAATATAATATATATATAATATATATATATTATATAATTTTGAACGGACCTCATTTTCGTCCATCTCCTGGGTAGGATCGATGGAGATTTGAAGAAAATTTTCGAAACTCGCGTCATGAGTACGACCTCAATAGCTGATTTTCCTCAAGGGAAATCTACTACAATGCTTATTTGTTATACTCGATATTTAACCGTTTCAGCCAAGGCTAAAGATCATATTTGTTATTGACTGAAATCGGACTTGGAATGGTGGGGGTTTAGAGTAAGGAATTCAAAAATTAGAAATATCACCGTTATTATGACCGTAATCGTAAAATGTTATAGAACCAATGTTGTTGAACTATTGATATTCTATAATTGTTATTCTATGCATTTTTTCATAACTCAAGTATTAGGTGAGTTATTCATACTTATGTAATGAAATTGATCATTGCATTACATTAAACATTATAAATGGCCATATATTTTTATATTCTGAGTATTACAGCACAGATCACATTAAGATTATTATGTATGAATGCTTAAATGTATTGTTTTTACCTTTAAATAAGAATTATATCCAATATAGGGGAGTGAAGTCACCATGTGCTCTATCATTTTCATAGATTAACGCCGATGGATTTTGATAATAACATTCACAGCTCTTAACGTCGGTACACTAAGTAATAATACGGATGAATTTCGATATTTAATTCACGTTAAATGCAACTTTTTGAGCGAATTTCGTATCGGCAGTTCAAAGTTCACTTCCTGATTAGCCCTATATAAGGACCCCGATACAGAGGATTTAAAGTCTTCATATTCGGCATCCCCTCTGGAAGGGAGATCTTGATCTCGGAGAGTTTTATCCTTCAGCTTGTTCCTGCCTGCCTGAGCTACTCTATCTCTCACGGCTAAGTCAGCACTTTCTATTACACAGCTTAAGTCCTTTTATTGTAATATAGACTAAGTATTAATAAGTGTCCCCGGATTATATTTAATAAAGGTGCCTTTTCATTCTTATCATTAATATTTATAATTGGATAATATTTTTTATTATAAAAAAATTTATATAGATTTTGGAATATTGGACTTGAGTCCATTGTTGGTGGCCCTTCCTAAATTCCTTGTTAGTGGATTTGGGTTGTGGGATTTTTTATATATTTCAGTCTTCCACTGGCTTATCACCGTAGGAAAAAAAGGCCAGATCGCAACAAGTGGTAGCAGAGCGTGGTTCTCAACTTTTTTTTGAGAAGCCACAATAATTTTTGGTCTCACTACTATCTGTAGCTGAACCTTTTCTATCGGCATATTTATTTTTATTATACGCTACGTAATTTATCGAGCGTCTGCCGATTAGCGTATACATCGCTAAATTTATATTTTATATTAAATTTTTTATAAATTAATTTTTTACCCAGTTTAGAGTAATTGGGGTTTAGGAAGGTTAAATAATTTAAATTTTTGTTGTCCTGTTGTTGTGTCCACCGTCTCCTTTCCTTTTTTCACCATGGATGCCGATCAACAGAATATGACTGCACAGGATCAACACCACCAAATCAACGACTCTACTTTAAGTGCTGAAGGTATAGAAAAATTAGTCGAATTGCAACTTGAAAAAAAGTTATTAGAATTCAAATCAGAATTTCATTCTTATTTTACCAAGCTTACGGAGTGCTTAGGGGGCATGCTGGAGTGTGCGGGGACCTTTTCCAAAATATTTGAGGCACCAACAAATATTCCCCATGATAATGCCCTTCCTAGTATTTCTAGACAGCCAACCCAATTTGAAGAGAAGGCATCTACTCCAGCTAGAGGTTACATTTTCCCATATTAGTTTCGTTAAAAAACCCCCATTTTCTTAGAATTTTTGGAGGCACTTTACGAGATTAATAAATTAAAGCCCACCTGGTTTGATAAAATTTTTGAAAGACTGACATTTTCCCAGCCTCAGGCAGTTTTAAAGCATTTATTAACTTCGCCCAATTTAACGTTTGAAAAAGTGAGGGACACACTTTTGTCAAACACGACGCCTCGTACTAGACTACAGTACAAAATTGATTATATCTATAGGCAACAAAAGGCTGGGGAACCATTCCGAGAATATGCGGACCATGTAATTAAATATTCAGAAATTTTGAAATTTGAAAATGAAAGTGAAATAATTGAAATAATATTAGAAAATGCTAATGACCGAACACGATCATTTTTTACATTTAATACTATTCCTTCCACATTCAGGGAATTAAATTTATTAATTGATAGAGTAGAGAAATTAGAATTAAATGCTAAACAGTATGCATCAAGTAATAACTTTGTGGAAAATAGGTCTGCGTTAACCCTCCCACCCGCCCTTAATAAGTCAATTGAGGACATAAAGTCACTAATGGATTTTCTAAATTCAAGGGGGAGGGAAGAGTCGCACAGACCATATAGCGACTCAAATGGTGCCCGGAACAGGAACTATAATAGATATAGTCAGAATAATAATAATAATAAAAACCAGGATCGGGGCAGAGATAGACCAAATTATCATAGGGAGCAGCCAAAGTCTCCTACATCTCCACCTAAAAAGACCCAGGTTAGGTGGAACACAAAGTTTAAACCCCAAGAAAGATTAAATTATATGGCACCACCACAGGTGATTTATTTACCGGCTCCTCCAGTCCAGCAAAAATATCAAGGATTTAAAAGGAAAAAATTTAAATCCAAGGAGGAGCCCAAACGGGCTGTCAAGCCCGAAGGGGCATCTAAAAACTAAAATTTAGATAGTTTAGATGGCAGGGGAAATTTTTCATCATATCAGATTCCATATAGAGATACTTCTCCAATTCCCCTGACCAATTAGATATCTTCCTAGGAATGAGGTTAAACTTCCGGTCTTCAGGCTATCTGACTGATAGTCCTAAGCCTAGCCCCAAATAGCCCAATTATTGACTTTATTATGTGAATTAGCCCATTATTGCCTGAGAAGATATAATGAAAATATTTATTTAATAATGAATTTGAGTATGTATATACAAATTTGAGACTCAACAAGTGGAGTCAGTAAAAATATTATTGAATAATATAAGACATTAGATAAGTATTGATAAAATATTTTATGGGCTAGAAATTATTAATAAATATTATGTGGGCAAATCTGAATTAAAATATTATATAAATCTAGCCACTAGTTCCTCCAAGCATGCCTCCATTAAATTTTCTTCAGCAACTCTAATCTTAGGGAGAGAACAAAATACACCTCTGCACTTCAGTGGGACCTTCAGTTGGACAGGCCACCATCTACGCAGGAAGAAAGTGGAAGGACACCTGGAACTATCAACATCTTACATTTGGTCTCAAAGGATCGCTACAAGTGGCAGATGCTCCTAAGCATGAGGGTAAACTGCAGAAATTCTTCCTCAGCAGGAAGAGAAGGTGCACAGGACCCAGAGAACGCTAATTTTTTTTTCAGAAATTAATAATTTGTTTTTTTTTAGGAATTATGGAAAAAATAATATTATTTCCTTTATGTTTCTCTCAAGTGTTAAGTTTTTGTTGCATGCATGATGAGATATTTATGTTTAATACCATGTATGTTCCTTAACACAGGGTCAACCAACAATCACTTGTTGATAGGTTCTCAAATTCTCTTATACCAATTAAGGCCTTTTTTTTTAATTATTGTAAGCAATTTTTGTAAATTGTTTGAAATTAATTTTGTATTAAATATTGTAAAGCTTACAAAATTGTCCTCATTGATAGAATTTTTTTTTATTGTATAAATTTATTGTAATCTATCATGTTGTTGTGTCAACTATAGAATTGGCATAATCTCTACTGTCTGTAAGCCAAAATAATGCCTTAAGCATTATTTTAATTTTTTTTATAACTTAGTTTCAAATTTTGTAAAGTAAATTTTTGAGGCTTGACAAGACCGTGAGAGGATAGTTGTTCCAAATCTATGGAGGGCTGACTTGTAATTATGGAACGGACACTGATCCATTTGAAAGATTTCAGAGACTTTGAATGCAGAGAGCACTCTGCATATTAGCTGATAGGACAGTATACAGCTGGAATAGATGTCCTCAACTCCCCTTCCAGAGATGCAACTTCTCAAGGAGATGAAGACATCATCCTTTCTACTTCATCATCAACGTCCCAGACGACGAAGAAGAGGGAGAAGACATCAAAACTGTATTTATGTAGTATACTAATTTATTTTTAATTTTCCCCCTTATATTGTATTTTGTTAGGGAAAAATTTGTCCTGTCTTTTTAAAGTATGGGGATCCAATTTAGTGACAAGAAGTATAGGGGTTATTTTTTTTGGTTTGTGCATTCACAAGAGATTTTCATTAATTTTTTTTATTAGGGCTTAGTTCCCAATTGTAGTTTTTTGCTTTAAGATCAGTTGTGAAGGCTTTAATTCCCCCCCCCCCTGTATTAGTTCTTCTTTGTCACAAGGCACCTGTCCTGTTTTTTATTATTGTAAAGCAATTGGTATATATTTTTGTAATATGTAAATATTCATATTCTTATAATGGATCCCATACAATTTTATAAATAGGCTTTCTTTAGGTTAAGTCTCTGATGTAATCAAGATTAATGCATATATATGCATATTGGTGAGCTGACGCATATGAAAATATGTAGATCATAAACTTTATAAATTAGGATTAGGGTGTCCTTTGTCAACACTATATTATATCTTGCACATCACATTTAACACTGATAATTCCTAAAAATGCCAATATGGGCAAAACTTTTATTGAACATGAGCTCTAAGTCTCCACATATGTGTTCTATGATAATTCAATCATGTCCTTGGTGAAAAGGGACCCTGACTATGATTAGTTCATTTTTCTGATTTATTATTTTTGGACATATATAGTGCCCTTTTGTAGTGGGCAGTTCCTTGTTGGGTCCTCAGTCGTTGGAGGCGTTATTTTAGGGATTCCTTGTTTTTTTTTTTGTTTTTTTTGGTTTTGGACCAATATTGTGATTGCGTTGGAAGAGCAATCACTGTATGCCGTTCGGGATGCCCTACCTCCAACTAGTATATATTGGCTTACACGATTTCTTTATTTCACTCCAGACAAGGACTTAACACTTATTAGTATAGGGAAATATGCATTATCAATAATAAACTTGATATTCTATAGCGTTCACCATTGGGTATACATTCCATTGCTTCCTGTTTTATATTTATGATTTATTTTGATTATTTATTATTGAGTTTGACTTGTCTTGATGTTTGATCAATAGATTTATGGTACCGGGGGAGGGAGGTGATGTACATGAACTTGGACATTGCATTAATTAAGCACCATTATAAATGGCCATTATATTTTTATATTCTGAGTATTCCCAGCACAGAGCACATTATGATTATTATGTTATGAATGCTTTAATGTATTGTTTTTACACTTTAAATAAGAATTATATCCCAGTTTGAGTGAAGTCACATGATTGTGCTCTAGCATTTTCATAGTTAACGCCGATGGATCTTTGATAATAACATTCACAGCTATTAAGGTCTGGTACACTAAGGTAATAATACGGATGAATTTCGATAATTAATTCACGTTAAATGCACTTTTTGAGCGTATTTCGTACGGCAGTTCAAAGTTCACTTCCGGATTCAGCCCTATATAAGGACCCGAATACAAGTGGATTAAGGGCAGTAATATTCGGCATCCTCTGGAAGGGAGATCTTGCTTCTCGGAGAGTCAATCCTTCAGCTTGTTCCTGCCTGCCTAAGCTACTCTATCTCTCACGGCTAAGTCAGCACTTCTATTAAACAGCTAAGTCCTTTTATTGTAATATAGACTAAGTATTATTAAGTGTCCCCCATTATATTTATAAAGGTGCCTTTTCATTCTAATCATTAATATTTATAATTGGAGAATATTTTTATCATAAATAAATTTATATATATTTGAATTTGGACTTGAGTCGATTGTTGGTGGCCCTTCCTAAATTCTTGTTAGTGATTTGGTTGTGGGATTTTTTATATATTTCAGCTTCCACTGCTTATCACGCAGCCAGATCGCAACACTTACTTTTTCTCAGCCTTCAGTAAACCACCGACCTACGCACGTGGGAAATCTGCTTATATGTTCTTCATAGTTTCATGGCACCAAAACAATAGTTCATGGGTCACCAATAAAAAACATTTTTTCCCATAAACTTTATTCATACAGTCCTAAACGTTTCGTGCACCATACCAGGGGCATCAGGGGGTATGCCTTTTCAAAAAGTAATAACATAAATTTAACAAAACCCTATTATAATTCATTGCTAGACACTGTATACATAAGTGCTTACATTCATGATATATTTATTAAATCTAATTAATGATTGCTACTTACATTTCTGAAGTGCTCGTTTCTCTCTTACGTTCGTTACAGTAGATGATACAGAGGTTTCCGAAATCAGCTGAGATGGTATTTAAACCACGAAACATGTAGTGCAGTATGAATAAAGATTACGACAAAAAAATGTTTTTTATTGGTGACCCATGCCATGAATCTATAAAGAACATATAAAAAAGTCCGTCACGCAGGAGCTGCGTAAACTATGCACATTTTCCATGTGAAGTTTTACAATAGAGAAATCTGGATACTAGTAACACAATACCACCGTGATTAAATACAAACGGTAATGAGAAATCTTTCAGTTAATTAAAATAAATTCCTAAATTAAACTGAATCGGCTTCTGAATTGTAAGAATAATTTATATTTTAATAACTCAAATTTTAGTAGTCCGAGAACTAAAGAAGGGGGGGGGGAGAAGGATGAACAGAGCGTATTTGCATAAATCTCACCAAGTAACGAAGGTAAGGAAGGTTAGAAACGAAAGGTAAAGTTAGAAGAAGCTTCCACCTGAGCCGAGCAATGACGGAAATGTCCGACCTAATCCGAACTATACCCGACCACAGACTTCATAAAAATGCAAATATCTCGGTTTAAATTCAAGATAGAGAATAAATGTATATAACAATATTTATAGTAAATTTAATTCGCAATAAGATTGGTTCTATACAATTGTTCGATTCGAACATAATAACGGATATATTTCGAATTTTCGAAAATCCCCCTCCCTCTGGTCCGACTTCAGCCATTAACAAACTTCATCTGTTTTTTTTTTACATAAATATCGAGTTTCATAACGATCAAGCAAAAATTGCGAATGCTAGAGCGTTTTGACAGAATTAGTCCCGCTACTCCCCGTTCACGCAGTGGGGACTGCCGGTTAAACTAAGCAGATTCCCACGAGAAGATTTACAATAGAGAAAATCCGCCTAATAACAGCTGTAGTAGGAAGGATCTCTAAACCTTTTCACGAGTGACGAATAGTTCTTGAGAAACGGCTCTCCAGAGACTCTCGGAGGAGAGCCCGGGGAAAACAAATAAAAAAATGGCGGGTTCCGTCGACCACACAAACAATACAAATGACAAATATTCGGTTTATATTACAAGTAATAATGAATACTTGTATATTTTTTTTTTTAGTAAATTTAATTTGCAATAAGATTGATGCTGTACAATTTTTCGATCCGACGTATAGTAACGGAGATATTTCGAATTTTCGAATAACCTCCACTCTAAACCCACCCTCCCACTGGTCCTCGATTTCAGCCCGTGAACGAACTATGATTCATTCTTTTTAAATATTAAAACGACTAAATATCCGAGTTTGGTAACGATTTCAAAACCAACAAAATTGCGAACCGCTATAGTGCGGTAACAGCAATTATATTTTAATATTTTTATATATATATATATATATTATTATATTTATATATATAGTATATATATACAGTTTTGAACGAGGCCTCATTTTCGTCATCTCCTGGGTAGGATCGATGGACATTTGAAGAAAAATTACGAAAATCGCATCATGAGTACAACCTCAATAGCTGATTTCCCTTAAGGGAAATCTGCTAAAACATATATATATATATAAAATTTTGACCTCATTTTCGTCAACTCCTGCGTAGGATCGATGGACATTTGAAGACATTTTTCGAAAATCGCGTTACGAGAACGACCTCAATAACTGATTTCTCTTAAGGGAAATCTGCTAAAAATATTGGCCCTAGAATAAGAAGAATAATGAAATCTGCTTAGTTTTCGCAGTCCCTACGTGACAGAAGTTTTATTGATCCTGATCTACAATTGCTGCTCTATACATTTCTTTTTAAGGCGAAAATTGAGCGATTCATTTATATTTTCCTGTTTTCAGGCTTCCGTTAACCTCCGCTTCTACTTATTGGAATTTGACTTCGAAATAGGGACTTCCACTGAATGTATTGACCGTTCATTTTCAAAGTCAATATATAAACGCCACATTATTAGAAGCATATTCCTACGCGAACAGATAACCTAACAGGGTTAGAACAGTAATCTAACAGGGCTGCCTCAGCTGTTCTGGAGGAAAAAAGGAGGCAAATTGCAGCCCCGGAGATTTTTATTGTTGGTGCGTAACCATTTTTCGATGGAGGACCCTATAATGTAAGAGAGGGGAATTGAAACAGCGTTATTCGAGCCCTAGATTTGGCCCTGGAGTTGGGGGGGGGATGTGGATATGATACCCGGGGGGGCTGTACAAAAATATCATTCGCCCCCCCCCCTCGCTGGATTTATAGCGCGGATTTGCCCATTCCCCTGTCACTCACATTTCATACATTTTGACAATTCCTCCTCTCTCACTCTCTCAACAAATTTTCCACCAATGAAAGAATTTGTTTTAAAAAAATCCCAACCAGCAGGTATTGCGTTAACTATCAGTTCTTCTATGTACGTTATTTTAGAGTGCTTTGGGCGGAAGGCAGCCCGTACATTAACAAATTATTCTCATACTTACACAAAAATTCAAGTATACGACAAGAGAGAATCACTTTATTCTATAAAATTGTTCAGTTTGTGGGGATGCTCAATCATACTGAGATGCTAAAGCAAACAGCAACTGAGATCAATCCCTAGGACAATACCAATAATAACTAAGACAATACATATTGTATATAGTCAGATAAATAACTAAAATATTTTAACAATATAAATTAAATCTGTAGCGAACAATAAGATTTCAAATGTATGCATTAATTGTTTTATATGCATTTGTATACAAGTGTATGTGCCTGTGTATGTTAATTTATACAACTGCTACCCTGAAGGAGGACATTACTGCAATCATTAGCAAAAGTACTATTTTCATCCAATAGTTCCGTATTAATCATTCACCTACTATGCTCATCACCATTTTTTATTTTTTTTTAATATTCTGACCATAATTAATTTAATTTAGTACTGTTTATTTATTGAATATTTATTTTTTTTTAGTTATGTTATTTCTTGTTAATTGTTGTTATTTCTTATTTATTTTAATTTCGTCTTTTTAAAGAGCAAATCACCTTTGATGTAATGTCGATTAATATATAAATCTAAAATCTGATTATTTCATCTCTCACTTACAGTTCTCTATACCTACTTCAATAAATCGTAAAGGGGGGGGGGGGTTAGAATTTTGAGGAGTTCCTCTTCAAGCGGAAACTTCCTCCACGCAGGGGCTGCGTTAACTAAGCAGACTTCCCACGTGCTGGTATGAAACACTATTCATCTCGTCTGACCAAATGCTCTCTATTATATTTAAACATAAAACTCCCATGAGTAGAATTGGGGATTTCCTGAAGGCTGAAAACAAGAAAGCACAAAACTTGCTTAATATTTGAGTCACGAAAAAAACGTTTGAAATATGATCAACGTAATGGCGGAGGTATTTCGAATTTTCGCAATCCACTCCCCCCTTCTTCGGTTTCAGCCGATAATGTAGTTGATCTGTAGTTTTACATAAAACTATTGCAATACATAAAAATATATCGAGTTTAGTTACGATAATCAAAAAGTCCGTCACGCAGGGGCTGCGTAAACTAAGCAGATCTCCCACGTAAAGTTATACGATAGAGAAATCTCCATACGAGAGCTGAACAGTTACGGAATTGGCCGAACTAGCATTTGGCGGGAACTCAATCGTCCGTTATACGCCCACATTTCATAAAAATGCAAATATCTCGGTTAATATTCAAGATAGAGAATAAATATGTAGAACTATATTTATAGTAAATTTAATTTTCAATAAAATTGGTTCTATACAATTTTTTGATCTGACCTATGGTAACGGAGATATTTCGAATTTTCGAAAATCCCTTTCTAAACACCCCCTCCCACTGGTCCGATTTTTAACGAACTTGATCTGTCTTTTTGCATAAAATGCTTAAATATCGAGTTTGGTAACGATCAAACAAATATTGCGACCGCTAGAGTTTTAACAGATAATATATAATTATATATATGCAGTTTTGAACGGACCTCATTTTCGTCATCATGGACATTTGAGGAAAAATTCCGTCATGAGTACAACCTCAATAGCATATTTCCCTTAAGGGAAATATGCTAAAAATGCAAATATCTCTGCAAATAAATTCAGTATATAAATACATTCAGATCCTTGTAAGTGCAATATTCTTCGTTTAATACTATTTTTAACAGATTTCCCTTAAGGGAAATCAGCTATTGAGGTCGTACTCATGACGCGATTTTCGAAATATTTCTTCAAATGTCCATCGATCCTACCTAGGAGATGACGAAAATGAGGTCCGTTCAAAACTATATATATATATATATATATATATATATATATATATCTATATATATATATATATATATATATATATATATAGACATATATATATATTTGTCTGTTAACACTCTAGCGGTCGCAATTTTTGTTTAATCGTCACCAAACTCGGTATTTAATCGTTTCATGTAAAAAGGAAGATCAAGTTCGTTAATGGCTGAAATCGGACCAGTGGGAGGGGGGGTTTAGAGGGGGGGATTTTCAAAAAATCGAAATATCTCCGTTATTATGCATCGGATCGTAAAATTGTATAGAACCAATCTTATTGCAAATTAAATTTACTATAAATAATGTTATATACATTTATTCTGTATCTTGAATATTAACCGAGATATTTGCATTTGTATTCTGCGTATTGTCGCAAGTAGGCTATGTTCGGACTTTCCGCCGAGAGCTCTGGTGGCCATTTCCATAACTATTCGTCCCTCGTGAATAGGTTTAGAGGTTAGGTTAACTGTTTTTTGGGGCTAGAAACTACTGGGTTATTACGCCCTAAATAATGTTTTAGGTTTAGAGGTTTCTTACTACTACAGTTGTTATTAGGCAGATTTCTCTATTGTAAAACTTCACGTGGGAAATCTGCTTAGTTTACGCAGCCCCTGCGTGACGGACTTTTAAAAATTGATGGAGAAATTTAAAACAAAAAATAATTTTCAAAACGGTAATTAAAAGAGCTGTAAGATAGAGGTGAAGGTGGAGCGGAGGAATTGCAAAGATTGAGAACTCCGCTAAGAGTAATTATACAAACTTTACCAATTTGACTAATCACTTAATCAGTTTAAACGTTGCTTTGGATTGACAAGGCCTTTATTAAAACTTTGCGACGGTTCGTTAGCTGTACAATTTAGGCCGCCGCCTCTTGATGTGCGCTGAGAAGTGTGAAAATAAGGAATATGGCAAAATTTGGCTGCGTTCTAGGGGAGAAGATGTCGAAGGTAGTCAAAAGATTAATGCTTTGTATTACTATGCTAGAGCTGTCTAATTCGAACCCCTGTTAATACTGTATATTGTAATAGTTGTAGAGGTTACCATATTTTAAGGTATGGTATCTTACGGGAATGGGGTACAAGTTATTTGTTAGTTTATTTAAAGCAATCGCTAAGAGGAGATATTGCTCAAATAACAAAAATAAAGGACATCAAAAACTATAACAAAATACTTCAAGGGAGTTCTAGTTAGCCAAATGAGTTGCAAGTTCCATTCCCGTCTGGGCAAATATAAGGTTATTTAGTGACGAACTCACATAAATAAAATCCTTAATACCACCCTTATGTAATTTATTAATTGGACATACATTAAAGAAAAAAAAGTCCGTCACGCAGGGGCTGCGTAAACTACGCAGATTTCCCACGTAAAGTTATACAATAGAGAAATCTCCATCTCTAGTTACGGAAACGGCCGAACTAGCTTTCGGTGGGAACGTATAGAAGCGACCATAGCTCGTCCGTTACACTTAATAAAAATGCAAATATCTCGGTTAATATTCAAGATAGAGAATCAAACGTATAGAGCAATATTTATAGTAAATTTAATTTGCAATAAGATTAGTCCTATACACTGTGTTTAACCCCCTCCCACTGGTCCGATTTCAGCCGTTAACGAACTTGATCTTTCTTTTCTGAACTATATATATATATATATATATATATATATATATATATATATATATATGTATATAAACAGTTTTGAACGGACCTCATTTTCGTCATCTCCTGGATAGGATCGATGGACATTTGAAGACAAATTTCGAAAATCCCGTCATAAGTACGACCTCAGTAGCTGATTTCCCTCAAGAGAAATCTGCTAATAACTCTAATTTGTCAATCATGCTGTGTTTAGCTTACAGTCCAACACATACTTACTGAATGCCATCAACGTATTAACTTACTGATATAGGGTAGCTCAAACATCCGCACGAAAAATTTTGTCATGTATTTGCATTTCTCCCAAAATGTAAAAGTTCAATGGGAACAATATTTAGTACTTATCCTTCAAATAAAGTGCTTCATAACATAAAAGCTTATTGTTGATATGACATGAGTAGGAGGGGGGGTTTACTGATGGCCGAAAACTAAAAACTGCAAATATCTCGGATAATAGTCAAGATATTGAAAAGACGTACGAAACAACATTTACAGAATTTGGCATTTGCAATAAGATTGGTTCTATACAATTTTTTTTGGTTTAGGGGAGTTGTTTATTGTTGAAGTGTGTGTATAACGGGCGAAATGAGACCAGTTATTGTCTGTTCTGTTCGAGCGATTCCGCTGAAAGTTTGTCCAGCCGTTTCCGTAACTGTTCGGCTCTCGTCAAATTGGTGTTACCAGAATGCAGATTTCTCTATTGTAAAATTTCACGTGGGAAATCTGTTTAATTTACGCAGATCCTGTGTGTCGGAATTTTTGTGATAGTTGGTAATTTCGTTTTTGTTTTTTTTTTGTTTTTTTTTCTGCTAGAGTTATTATTGTTTTATGTTATTGATGTCGATCATATTTGTTTTCGTTATTTGACCAATATCACCGCATAGCGAATGCTCCAAATAAATAAATACTACTACCCTTGCTAAAAAAGGTTCGTAACCACTAGATGAATCGTCCCATTCAGCCGTAATACCAAAAAGTGGTCATTAATAAATAATAATAAACACACTTACCACAAAAATAAATAAAATGCACATGAACAAATTAGAAATAACCTAAGGGGGGGGGGGAGTAGAGCTAAGAAAAAAAATGTACTTATGAATAACTGGAGTAAAATCCATATCGGGGGAAAATCCAACCGATATGGAGTTTGTGATTGTGACTAAGGGGAATTTAAAATTTTTCGAATGATTCTGGCCGTATCAAGAAGTACTCCTTGCTGTGCTTCTTTTATAATTGCTGTTGGCAGATTCAAGTTCTTGGTGCCTGCTATCGTTGTTTTTGGCACTAGTCCATTTGAACTTACTATAATAGACGTAACTGTGTCAGATTTCAGTTTGTATACCTCTTTGAGCAAATTCTTGATATTTTCTTAATTTTTCGGCATGGGATTTTCGAATATTCTCATCATTGGGCACTGCAATGTCAATAATATCAGCAGTCTTATTATTATTTATTAACGTCCACTTTTTGCAACTTAGGGTAATTGGGACGGGCTATTTACAGGTTACCACCCTTTTCTGGCCACGGTGGGACTTAAGATGTTATTTAATGAATTCCGTCACTAAATAATTTTCTTTGCCCAGGCGAGAATCGAACTCGCCACTCTAGGCTTGCCATGTGAGATTAAGGTCAACGCTTTAACTCGCATGGCTAACCTGAGCCCTATATAAAGTTAATAAATATTGGTAAAATGAACAAGTAGTTGATAAAGTGCAATCATTTAAAAAAAAAAGAAGTAAGTAATAGACTTGAATGTTTCCGGTTGTAATGATTATATTTTCTTGGCTTTGCTTTTAGCAGATTTCCCTTAAGGGAAATCAGCTATTGAGGTCGTACTCATGACGCGAGTTTCGAAAAATTTCTTCAAATGTCCATCGATCCTACCCAGGATATGACGAAAATGAGGTCCGTTCAAAATTATATATATATATTTGTCTGTTAACGCTCTAGCGGTCGCAATTTTTGTTTGATCGTTACCAAACTCGGAATTTAATCATTTTATGTAAAAAGGAAGATCACGATCATTCAGGGCTCAACCCGGCCCAGTGGGAGGGGGGTTTAGAGGGGGGATTTTCGAAAATTCGAAATATCTCCGTTACCATACGTCGGATCAAAAAAATGTATAGAACCAATCTTATTGCAAATTAAATTTACTATAAATATTGTTTTATACATTTATTCTGTATCTTTAATATTAACCGAGATATTTGCATTTGTATTGTGTGTGAGGTCGGCAGGAGTCGGCTATGTTCTTGACATTCCGCCGTCAGCTCTCGAGAATAGGTTTAGAGATTCCTCAGTACTGCCGTTATTATTAAGCAGATTTCTCTATTGTAAAACTTCACGTGGGAAATCTCCTTAGTTTCCGCAGCCCCTGCGTGACGGACTTTTTCTGTAGACAATCCGCCGCATGTCAAATACTTGGTTTTATTTCAGCCTGTCAATGAGCACCGTTAATTTTGTATAAAATGCTTCAAGGTCCAAACTTAACAAAGAGCTAGGGAAGGTTATTTGAAGATATAATCCTTACAAATGCACTTAACATTTCCTCAAAGGAAAATGTGGTGCCTAAAATTGATAAATTAAAGTCCCTTTCAAGTTTATCTTCTTTGTATGAGATAATCGCGTTTCATATAAGATTATGAAAGTATTTAAAAGCAAGTTTCTTTAGAGTTAATTTTAATAAATATGTAAATATTTAGGTATCCTTGACACGTTCTCCCTTGAATGCGTGGGGATTATCACATCACTTATTATTAAAAGGATTATCACTTAAACTCCTCCATTATCATCCACACCTCCTCGCTGAAACATATATAAAGAGGGGCAGGGGCTCCGTAAACTAAGCAGATTTCCCACGTAAAGTTATACAATAGAGAAATCTCCATACGACTGCCGAACAGTTACTCAAACGGCCGGACTAGTTCGTTCCGGCGGGAATGATTAGAAGCGACCATAGCTCGTCCGTTACACATAATAAAACTCAAAATATCTCGGTTAATATTCAAGATAGAGAGTAAATGTATATAACAATATTTATAGTAAATGTAATTTGCAATACGATTGGTTCTATACAGTTTTTCGATCCGACGTATAGTAACGGAGATATTTCGAAATTCCCCCCTCTAAAACACCCTCCCACTGGTCCGATTTCAGCCGTTAACGTTAACGATCTTTCTTTTTACATAAAACGATTAAATACCGAGTTTGGTGACGATTAAACAAAAATTGCGACCGCTAGAGTGTTAACAGACAAATATATATATATATAGTTAGAACGGACCTCATTTTCGTCATCTCGTGGGTAGGATCGATGGACATTTGAAGACAATTTTTGAAATCGCGTCATGAGTATGACCTCAATAACTGATTTCCCTTAAGGGAAATCTGCTAAAAGTTCGCCACGCAGGGTCTTCGTTACCCAAGCAGATTCCCCACGTGCGTCGCCTATTTGCATTTATCTCAATGCATTAAAGTTCAATGAAAACAATATTTAGTATTTAGTCTTCAAATAAAGTGTTTCATAGTATAAGATCTTCTAGTTAATATGACATAAGTAGGAGTTGGGGTTTACTGAAACCTAAAAATGCAAATATCTCGGTTAATAATCAAAGTAGTGAAAAAATGTACTATTTATTTTACAATAACATCTGTACTATACACTTTTTCGATCCGACGTATAATAACGGATATATTAAGAACTATCGAAATTTTACCCCAATTAAACCCCCCTCCTCTGTCCGATTTCAGCCATTAACGAACTTGATCTTTCTTTCCTCCTCATTTATTTATTTTCCTTAGAAAATAACTTTTTATTTGTTTCCACTATCAATGTAAACTATTAGAGCATTTCCATTATTTAATTTGTATAATGTATTATTTAACAATGTCATGCCGAACATGCACAAGGCGTGATAGTAGAAGTTGTGGGGAATCAAATTCTTTGGTTCTGGTAATATATAATCTTATTTCCGATATTTTGAAGTTATTGAAACAAATAAGTACCGTCATAACAATTAAACGTTATTTGGTAAAGTCATTATTACAAAAGACAATATGGGTTTAAACTCGATATGATTGTTTAAAGTATTACATAGGTTGCATGGAAGGCTACGATTTCTTCCCCTCACCTAGCTTTTTGAATATAAATCAAATTATTTTTAGGGTACCAGTATTATTAAAACAGGTAGACAAATTACTGAAATAATATTTCGAATCAATAATTTAAGGAAAATAATGTTGATAACTCTCATGCGGGAGTGGAAGATGACGGGAGGCTAAAACAGTTAATTGCGTTATCTTATTTTCCGTGACCTGCTGGCATTACTGGAAGTGTATTCCACTGAAATTTACTATTACGAATATAATCTTAGGTGCAAAACTATGCTTGTCAGTCAACAATGATTTCCCAAAAACAATAATGATATCTTAGCTAGTGTATATATATATATATATATATATATATATATATATATATAGAGAGAGAGAGAGAGAGAGAGAGAGAGAGTTTAGAACGGACCTCATTTTCGTCACCTCCTGGTTACCATCGAGGGACATTTGAGGAAAGTTTTCGAAAATCGCGTCATGAGTACGACCTCAATAGCCCTAAGGGAAATCTATTAAAATGTAATAAATGATAATAACCTACTTAAAGAATTATATTTGTATAGTTTTTAATTATAACTATAAACATAAATATATATAATTTTAAATTAAATAATTTCTTTGCCCGTCCCCCATATAACATGTATTACCTTGTCAATTACACATTTTTACCAATTTAGAAAATTTTGGAACGATTTGTGAAAAATTATGAGTCAAAATATTATTTGAAAGTTGGCAGTAATGATGAAACAGGGCTGCCACTGATAAATCCGCGATATTGTAATTGAATCCGATTAGACGAGCTAGAGGCTTTGTGAATTATTCATAGAACCCCCCCCCCTTTCGGAGTAATATTGCAATTTAAAAAGATAAAAGGGGAACCTTCTTTCATAAATTGATTTCCTTGTCGAAAAGCTTAATGTTCCCCTAAGCCCGCCCCCTCAAGACCTTGGCGGAAAGATATTTTTAAATTGACATTTCGAACATATATTAATAATAGGAAATTGATAAGATCTAGTCTATAAGTTTAGTCTAGAGTTTTCCCAAAATAAAAATTTATGAGGTCGTTACAAATCATGTAAAGCAGTTCATTATATATAAACTGATCGAATAAAAGGCCGAACAGTAAATTATTTACGATAAAGTATGCACTATTCGAAAAAATTCCGTCACGCAGGGGCTGCGTATACTCAGTAGATTTCCCACGCAAAGGTTTACAAAAGATAAATATACATACAGGTAACACAACCGTGAACGCTCAGTAAATGTACAAGGCTGTAAACAACCAGGCAACCAACCTCGTAGCGCTGCATAGATAGACAGGAAAGACAAACAATTAAGGAAATATATCTGAATATAACATATTAATTTTATTGAAAACAATTTACTAAAGCTAGTGGTATAACTTGAAATGAATCAAAATCAGTTTTATTTCAATCCCTCAAATTTTAGTAAACCAAACACAAACGAAGGGGGGGGGCAACAGAACGTATTTGCATATATCTCACAAAGTAAAAGTTCAATGAAAACAATATTTGGTATTTAGGCTTCAATTAATATCATTTATTATATAACAGAGCATTGTTAATGTGACACAAGTAGAAGTGGAAGTTTACTGAAGGCTGAAAACTAACAAATGAAAATATCTCGGTTAATATTCTAGATAGAGAATAAATGAATATACCATTATTTTAGTGTATTTTATTTCCAATAAGATAGATTCTATTCACTTTTTCAATCCGACGTAGAATAACAGTGATATTTTGAATTTTCAAAATCCTGCCCTCTAAACCCCCCCTCCCACTGGCCCGATTTCAGTCGTTAACGTACTTGATCTTTCTTTTTACATAAAGCGACTGAATATTGAGTTTGGTAACGATTCAACAATAATTGCGACCACTAGAGAGGTAACAGAAAATTATATATATACATATACATATATATGTATATATATATATATATATAAATATATATATACACAGTTTTGAACGGACCTCATTTTCGTCATCTCCTAGGTAGGATCAATGGATATTTTGAAGAAAAATTTTAAAAATCGCGTCATGAGGACGACCTCAATAGCTGATTTCAAATAAGGGAAATCTGCTAAAAGGCCATACTTCCTAAAATTGGAAAAGGCTATCTCAAATTAACAGATTGGAAAGTCTGTAAACTATGCAGATTTCTCATGTGCTGGAATGAAACACTAGTTCTGTAATCTCACCATATATTCTCTATTTATGAGTCAAAATCAGAGGATAATAACTCGATGAGTGAATAACTCTATTAATATCTTTGTCAAGAAATCATTTTTCAAACAACAATTGCAGACCATAGATAGTTTATCAAGATTAGTTTTAACAATTGTAGATCCATTTCGGAACAACGGTCATATTTTGAATTTTTGAACTCCCCCCCCCCCGATACCCCCTATTGTCTACTCCGATTGCGGTCATTAAATGGCATGATATTTACTGTTGAATAAACGGTTAAATATATAGTATGATATAAATCTAATAAAAATTTTATAGAACGTAAAATCCTAATTGATGACGTTAACGCACTACGTGTAAACGTGCATCTCAAATTATGAAGGTCCGTCGACATAAACTTTTAGCAGATTTCCCTTAAGGGAAATCAGCTATTGAGGTTGTACTCATGACGCGATTTTCGAATTTTTTCTTTAAATTTGACCATCAGCAACCTACTGTATGTATATATATATATATATATATATATATATATATATATATATATATATATATATATTTTTGTCTGTATTGTTATATACATTTAGTCACTATCTTGAATATTAAGCGAGATATTTGCATTTTTCAGTTTTCAGCCTTCAGCAAACCGCCATTTCTACTCATGTTACATAAACAATACTCTGCTACATAATAAATCACATTATTTGATGGTTAAATACCAAACATTGTATACAAGAGACCATTATTATACGAGATACCTGGAAATATGTCCTGGTTACCTCCCCCCTCCCTTGTCTTAAGGTTTTGCACTATTAAAATTTGATTGATTGGGATAAAAATTATTCTGACTCATTATTAATTTCAGTACTAGGTATATAAAATAGTCTTCAATAAAATTAATGTAATATTCTGATATATTTTAGTAATTGTTTTTATTTCCGGTGTGAGGCGGGCAGACCCGTTTTTTTTTACATTTCTAACGCTTCCTGTCGGCAGGTTATTGAAATTGGATGAAACATTTCTTATTTCCGTTTGTATTTATTCACGGTGGTGTTGTGTTACCAGTATGTAGATTTATCTATTACTAAACTTCACGAGGGAAATCTGCTTAGTTTACGCAGCCCTGGGACGGACTTTTTGTATTTAAGCTTGGAATAAGACGTTTCATAAAAAATTGGCATATTGTTAACATGTGATGTCTAAATGTGGGGGTTTTCTGAAGGCTGAAAAAAAATGCAAGTATCTCGGTTAATATTTAGTAAAGTAAACAAATTTAAATAACAACTTTCATAGGAAATTTTTCTATCCCTCACAAAATAAGGGTCTCCCATTGGTCCGATTTCAGACGTTACAGAACTTGATATTTAATTGTACAAAAGAAGTTTAAATGTCGAGTTTGATCACGATAAAACATAATTTGCGAGTGCTAGAGCGTTTACAGACACACACACACACACACACATATCTATATAACATATACGAATACAAAAGTCCGTCACGCAGGGGCGGCGTAAACTAAGCAGATTTCCCACGAAAAGTTGTACAATAGAGAAATCTCTATACGAGTGCCGATCAGGGAAACGGCCTAACTAGCTTTCGGCGGGAACCGTAGCTCGTCCGTTACACTTAATACAAATGCAAATATCTCGGTTAATATTCAAGATAGATAATAAATGTATTGAACAATATTTATAGTAAATTTAATTTGAAATACACTTCTGTAAAATTTTTCGATCCGACGCATAATAACGGAGATATTTCGAAAATCCCCCCTCTAAACCCCCCCCCCTCCCACTGGACCGAATTCAGCCATTAACGAACTTGATCTTCCTTTTTACATAAAACGATTAAATTCCGAGTTTGGTAACGATCAAACAATAATTGCGACCGCTAGAGCGTTAACAGACAAATATATATATATATATATATATATATATATATATATATATATATATATAAAATTGTAACCTCTGTCTGTACATTGATTTTTTTCGCGAAATTTCACGATAACTTTTCGTTTCACATGTCATAGACACCATAACTGCATTTTGTTTCTTTGGTGTCTGTTTGTTTGTTTATTTGTTTGTTTGTTACCTTTTCACGCATAAACGGCTGAACCGAATTATATGAAACTTGGTATGTTTATTACTACTAGCCCAACTTACACTTTAGGCTATATTAATATTCTCTAAAACAAACAGGAGTGGGGGTTATATGGGAGGCCTGAAATTAAAAATAGTGGTATTTCGTTTCCTACTGCATTTTCGGCAAATATGCACATAACAAAAGTTGTTTATTTTGTTATTTAGAGTAACTTTTGTCATATTCATTTTTGTCTTTTAACAAAGTATAAACGAGATATACACTATAAACTAAAGCGGGAGTCAACGATTTCATTGAGCGCTAACGAGTAAACCGAACTTACAAAAACTCAGTATGTCAATTAGCATTAATTCTTCCATGGTTATAAGGGAGGCCTGAAATAAAAATTCGCGATATTTCATTGTCTATTTGTCAACGGGAAATATGACAATTTGGAGGACAGTGAAGACTTACATAAAAAATTAATTTTATTATTAACAAATGCCAACAACGGGAATTAACCCTAAACACTGGGACGGGTAAATGTCAAAATATTGTGCAAATTAAAGCCTTGCCAAAAAAATAACATCACCATTCAGCCTCAAATCAATTCCCGGGCGAAGCCGGGTATCTGAGCTAGTATATATATATATATATATATATATATATATATATATATATATATATATATATATATACATAGATGAACGGACCTCAGTTTCGTCATCCTGGGTAGGATCGATGGAGATTTGAAGAAAAAATTCGTAATCGCGTCATGAGTACGACCTCAATAGCTGATTTCCCTTAAGGGAAATCTGCTAAAAATTTGAAAAGACTTTTTTTTTGTCATCTCCTGAGTAAGATCGATGAACTTTTAATGAACTTTTTCAAAGGCTAAATATTATTTTACCGAACGAAACATTTTTTACCAATAGGAATTATTCTACAACTTTAGTTCTTTGCAGTTTTTAGGAAATTTCCCTTAGGGAAAATCGGCTATTGAGGTTGTACTCAAGAAAAGATTTACGAAATTTTTCTTCAAATGTCCATCGATCCTTCCTAGGAGATGACGAAAATGAGGTCCGTTCAAAATTTGATATATATGCATATATATATATATATATATATATATATATATATATATATATATATATATTGCCTGTTTCTACTCAAGCGGTCGCAATTTTTTATGATAGTTACCAAAAACTCGTTATATAAGCATTTCAAGTAAAACTAAATATCAAGTATGTTAACCACTAAATATCTCCGTTACTATAAGTAGGATCGAAAAAACTTATATAACAAATCTTATTGTAAATGTCTGTCTATAAATGCTCTTTTAAGCTACTTTTCTATCTTGAATATTAATCGAAATTTTGCAATTTGTTATCATTAGCCATCAGTAAATTCCTACTGTTGGTCATAATAGTTTAACTATAAGCGAATATATCATGTAATATTATGTTCCAAGCTTAAAATTAGATCTTTACAAGATGAGGTACAGGCAAATATGTTGTGTGATGACTTCGTCAATTGAGATTTTATTACTGCCCACATGCGCTCATGGGATTTTTATTTGGAAATAGAGAACATATAGAGAGATAGATCAGTATCGTTGTCATACAAGCATTCGGAAATTCGCTTAGAGTACGCAGCCCCTGCGTGACGCACTACTATAAGTATGAGTCCCATCCTTGAATGAGCCTCCACTTGACGAGGCCTTATAAAGGCGGTGTTTATCGAGGGAAGATGAAGGAAGGGAGGCCGATATAAATGAGAGAGGGAGTCTATAAAGCCGCTATAAATTAGGGCTAAGGGAATAAAGGGCCTTTCTAGCGGAAAATTGGAGTCCACTAGCTGGAAATAAGGGCTAGCTGGAGGACGTAGCGCAATTCCCAACGCGCAACCT